>JANRMT010062819.1:59414190-59428217 GCA_026402145.1 Polypterus bichir lapradei
TAGATAGATAGATAGATAGATAGATAGATAGATAGATAGATAGATAGATAGATAGATACTTTATTAATCCCAAGGGGAAATTTACATACTCCAGCAGCAGCATACTGATAAAAACAATGTTAAATTAAAGATTGATAACAATGAAAGTATAACAGACAGACAATAATTTTGTATAATACTAAAGTTTACCCCCCCGGGTGGAATTGAAGAGTCGCATAGTGTAGGGGAGGAACGTTCTCCTCAGTCTGTCAGTGGAGCAAGACAATGACAGCAGTCTGTCGTTGAAGCTGCTCCTCTGTCTGCACCTTATTAAACTTTAATAAAACACTACCGTTACCAAACATTATAACCCAACATTAAACACAAGAACTATTTTAAAATACAGCATAAATTAAATCATAATTAACTGTTTAATTTTAGCTACAGCACCGCAGAAACTCCTGGGAAGTCAGTGCCATCCGTCGCTACAGTATTTTTTAAGTCAAAGTTATTTCTTCACGTGCATTGTATATATTAAATTGTATCATAAACTTGTATTCTAAATTGAAGTGCTTTTTATAAATTTTTAAAATACTTAGGTCTATTTTTTCAGCTTACAATGATGCTGAAGTGTACCAGCATCCACAGACGAACAGAAAAGCCTTAAAATGTAATAAATATGTCTACTTTGAAGCAGCAAAGGATTTGGTTTAAAAAAGCATGCCTTCTGCATTTATGAGGCATCCTTGTGATAACAAAAGAAAACTAGACATAATTATTTTATTGCAAATTCTTGGAACTATTTTAATTGAGGAAAGAATACATTTTCTGTTTGTCTGCTCACAGCGGTTGTCATGGATAGAATTTGCACATAACTAAGGAAGATGGTCAGCGCAAAACCAAGCACATGTCTGGTGCTGTTCATAGCAATGTTATCTTTTGAGAATATAGTCAGAAAATGTGCATATCCAGGATGTGGACATAAACTTAAAAGGAGATGTGTTTACAGTTTCCATTGACGTTGTAGTAGTAATCTTGATACCTTTAAAGTTATGGCCCTTTGCACCTAGGTTGGATGTGAACAATCGAATGGAAGAACAACCAAAAGTGGATATGCAAGTGTGCAATGCTCATTTCTCCGTGGATGGTTACTTGTAGTCAAAGAGGAACAGAAAACATGTTCCTGATCATCCTTCATTAAAGCCATCTGCAGTTCTAAGCTGATCTAAGGCGAGTTATTTCACTGCAGCTGCAAGTGAAGCAGGCTGAAATGCAGAATATTAACACTGGAGATGTTTACTAACAAACTGAAAACTCTATGGATGAGTAGCTAGGCAAGTTAGGACAATCGCTACTGGTGCTGCATCACAGATCCAGCATCATGGGTTTGAATCATACACCTGCTCAATGTCCATGTTTACTTTGTCAGACATAGTATAGTGTTCTGTATAACACATGCACAAACTCATAAACATTAGCATGAATGGGATTGTGAATGGGCATGTGTATGTCAGTTGAGCCTGTGATGAGCAGATGCTGCTTCTTGCCTTTCACACAGTGCCATGGAAGGAGAGACAATCGGTGAGATAAGGTGCAGAACCAGTTTTATTTTAAAATGATTTTTCAAAACGTTTCTGCACTTTTTTTAACTCTATTTATTAAGAATTTCAAAAACTAATTACATAACTTTTCCACATAGTCCTCTTCCTTTGCGATGCAATATTCCCAGTGTTGTACCAACTTTTTGATGCCATCAGCAAAAAATGTTTTTGGTTGAGCCCATAGCCACTGATGCACCACTGCTTTCCCATCATCATTACATGAAAATCCAGTCATGGCTGTAGCTGGACATCCAGAGTGCTCTGAATCCATCACACTAGTACGGCCATTTTCAAACTTTTCAATCCACTCATAGACGACTCTACAAGAGAGAACTTTATCCCCATACTGAGCACACATGTGGAGATAAATTTGTGCTCCCAGCACACCTTCTGCCCAGAATGAGTGTATGACAGAACGCTGCTCCTCTTTGGTGCAATTTATAAGTTTCAGGGTGACAACTTTTATACCAAACTGCAAGGGCAGCTGGCTTTCCAGATGCAACTAGTCACATGACACTCTGAGACACAACCAATTACTACTCCTCCCGTCTTCACCGTTTCCAACGAAAATATAAAAGTGCGGAAACTTTTTGAATGACCCTCATATCACAAATGGTTTGTTTACTTTTTTTATTCCTTTCTAAAGCAAGGTGGATATACTGTTTAACAATATTTGCAAACTCAAGGTGCAGATTAATATCTTATAACATTCTTGCCTTGAAAAATAGACATATTTGGTAAGTTTAAGCATTTTTTCATGTTTGGACATTGGTCACCTTCTGCTCCATTGTAATCTGCAAAAACAAACATGGTGTTTTTAAAATTTATTAAAAAAAAACCTCTTTACTTTAGAGCATATTTTTACATTGCAAATTAATACATCCCATGACTGTGAAGAAATTGCTTTAACTTGTAAAATACCAAACTTGCCTTTTATGTATAATAAAATATGTTGGGGCAGTACGGAGGACATGGAGTTAGAGGACAGAATAGGAGGCACTCATAGCACAAATGTACCCAGAGGTGGTAGGCAACAAAGGGAGTGTAATACGAGAAATTTCCAAACTGCTTGTTTTTGGTGAACTGGAGCATCGGCTGCACAGACAGAAGGTCAATACCATCTCACTAGAATGGGAATGAAATAAAAATCTTAATGGCTTCACAAAAATGGCCAAACTTTATATAATTTATAAAAAAAAAACTCTTTACTTAAGAGTATCATTTTACCTGGCAAATGAATATAATAATAATAATTCTTTGCATTTATATAGCACTTTTCTCACTATATACTATGACTGGGAAGAAATAGCTTTAACTTGTAAAATACAGAGCCCATCCTTTAATCATTCAAATATTTAATATTGATTGATTGATGACTGACAGTTAAACTGCCACAAAAATGGCCAAAATAGAATAGATGTAATGGTTACATGATGATTATAATAATGATTACATCTTGTCTGAAGAAGAGGCCTGAGTTCCCTCAACAGCTTGCATATTGAAATCATTTTAGTTAGCCAATAAAAGGTGTCATTTTGCTTGACTTCTCATTGCATCCATAAATGCTAACACAGTACAACACCCTAGTACTAGTAGGTATAACAACGTTAGTAAGAGACTATAGTAAACACTGATAAAATTAAATAAAAATGTAGATTTTTCAGGCATAATATGAATGTTATCATGAATATAGCCTCACAAAGAGCAACAGTGCGATATTTACATAGAGCAGTAGAAAGTTAAATAAGCATTGATAAAGTTTATTCATGAAAAGATTTTAGGAGTGTGAAAGTTTAATATGAAGCAAGTAATAAAACCGATGAGTGTTAGAAATTTTAATGGTAATTTGACATTGAACGGGAAAAAACAAAGTAACTGACCAAGTTGAGGGATCCATGTTTATTACACGTAAGACTGGATCTATCCCACTCATTTACTGTATGTCATTGAACTGGCATTTCATCCAACCCCCAACCTATCTTCTTATGGGCGGTGAACCCACTTGACAGCTCTGTAGGACTTGACTGGGTTTATGGGTCCCCCAGTGCTCCCCAGCAAACATTGCCCAAAAGTGTAGATCCAGACGTAGGTCCCTCTATCCCTGCTCTTGGAAATGTTTGACTTGATTAACTGAGAACCACCAAGAGAGTATTATTTCTGGATTTCTCTTTTTCTGGCCATATTCCTTAGACTTATTTAACATAGGTAACCTCACCAGGACCACAAGGCAACATATCTTTAAAGATCATTGAGGCATTCAAGCCTCACCATACTGGTGAAAATGTGGTTTCCATATAGACTTGCTTGGGTGCACCTCTGTAATATTTTTAAGAGTTCATGAGATGATTTTGACATTGAGGAATCCCTTGGCACCTCCTGTAGGAGCTTGAGAGACAGTCCAAGAACATATATGGGAGAGGCTGGGGGAATGATATTTTTAACCTTGATTTGAAATACAGTGCCTGTAAATTAAATTCAAAACCTGGAGACTAGTATACCTTGGTCTGGTCTGTCCACCTTGGGTGTTGCTACTGTGACCCTCACCACAGTAAAGCTTGGAGGAATACAATGAATTGCTCTAATGTTTTGCAACAAACAAAAATATCCTGAAGTAAATCATTGAATATTAACATACATGCTGTCTGACAAATAACCACTGACATCTTCTCAGATACATTGTTTCAAAAATGTAAAGGGTACAGCATATGCTAATGTAGATAACTACATTGTGACACACAGGTTTATTTCTGCCATAGGCAACCAGCATCTTTGCAATATCTACTATATTTATATTAAAGGCTAGTCACAATTCCTTAACTATAAAAGCCAAAGAATTTTAAAATAATGAAGGAAAAAGCAGTAGTTCTTAAAAATTTAACATGTGCATTGCTTTGTAAATATTTTGCTCTATCATGTTAACAAACCCTAAATACATAAAAATTAACAGTTTGTACTTAGTAGTCCATTTACTTTACATGTTTGGCTTGAGGGACATTTGTGTATTCTACTAATGACTGCATCAAAGTAAGGCTTCATTTTCATTCTGGGAAAAATGTAATCTCCATGGTAACTCCTCCAGTTGCTACAAAAATGGTGTGTATTAGTGATTCTAACATAAGCAACTTCTGCTGGATGTCTTCTGAAATAGACATATTTTGACAAGGTGAAAAGGATTTACCACAATAACAAAAATATGTTACAACTGCTGGAAACAGAAGTATTAGATAAATAACAAAACTAAAACTATAAACAAAAGAGTATCTAAGGCAATCAAAACTTCATGAACCAATTTAAATGCTCCATCATGATCCTGTTTGAATTAAAGAAATAATATTATGCAAAAATGCAGAAAAATAATTGGCAGAGTCTTAACATAACAACCATGTTTTATTTACTGTAGCTAACAAAATATTAAACAGGGAAAAGATGCAAAAGATTTTAATAGGTTCGCTAGATCCACACATTCTGCTCTAAGGAAAAGATCCATTATAATTAAACAGAGCTGATCAGTGCCGCTGGCTTTCAGATATAACAAGCAAAGAAAGACCACAAAAATACCATTCCTGTAAATTTCATTTAATGCTTGTTTCAAAGGTGTGGCCTTTATGCTTGTGAGACAATCCTAAACCAGTAACAATAAAAAGCTCTAGTAAAATAAAATGTGTGTTTTAAGGAACAAACAAGCCAAAGAAATATAAGCAAACAATAAAACACATCTCACCCAACCCACAGCAAAAATACTCCAAGTTCCATTTTTGGTCCTAAGAAGAAAGGCTGTAAGTAGAAATAATAAAGAGGGGATATGTCTAGGAGGAGCAAGATTGGCCATAAGAGCGGAAGGTTAGCAAAATAGAGAACAGAAAAGTGAAAACTGCAGACCAGAAGGCAAGCATTGAAGGGCACTCCCAGAACATGCAAGTTCCATAAACCGACAGTGTGCATAAGTGATAGCAGGGGTCCAGCCCCAGAGCATGATCCTTGTGGGGAACAGAGGGGACTTGTACATATTGAAATTATATATATGTTTTGATGGCTTAGATTTTTGGAGGACACTGAGATATTCTTACAAATAGAACTGAAAGTAGATTATACTTCCAGTCCAAGGTTATTAGCACAGGTTTGTAGGCTGCCTTTTACAGAATTCTATATATAGTGTTTCCAAAGGCTTTAGGGTGGGAGAAAGTGAACATAAAATTTAAATTAAGGTTGGGAGAACAGAGAAGATGAAGTACAAACTACACTTGCCTTGAAAAATTATTTTAACTGGAGACAGAAAAAAGACAAGAAGGGAGTATCAAAACTAGACCTTATAAGCTGAAATGTTCTGAGCCTGTATTATTGAAAAAGTCCCCAAATTTTGAAATTCATTGATTTGACCAAGAGGAGAGGAGATATGATTGGCAATGCATAGAGCTAAATTATGAAATAAGGGAGTAGAACTCATTTCCAGGGTCAGGACTATCCCATAAACCTTCTGGGTCTGTCCATGCCGAACTCCTCAGGGCAGCTCCAGGTGGTCCTAGTAATCCTGAATGCCATCTTATGTAAGAACCAGACAACCAAACCCTACAGGTCTCTGAATAATAAAATAGGGCAGTTGGTGACTTGTATAACACCACATGGTTCCCTTGTGCCATTTGTCAGCTTGGTAGACATTTAGTCTGTTATTAGCTGTTTTCAAGTATGCTCCTTTATTATTATCCCTTGAATTTTAGGAATTCTTCACTTATTTCCAAACTGGAACTTGCCCTCATTAAACACAAAAATCCCTCTGTAAAATTAGGCTTTAATGACCAATGTACACAATTTTATAGGACAGATTTATCTATGAAATGTTCCACAATTAACATATTTTAGCGCTGTTCTTGTACATATATATAACATATATTTGTAGCTGGAAATCCACAAAGGGAGCAAATGAATCATGTATCTTAAATTGTTTTTTTATTCCTAAGCTTTCGATTCCTACTGGGAATTTTCATCAGAGGAAAATGATTAGACTTGCAGGAACCCAAGGCAAAATATAGCAAATAAGGAGAAGAGGATTGGTGGATGTGGGAGGGGATTGATGAGGTGGTGTTCGGAAAGTGTTGGTCATAAAGTCTTATTTATTACTTGCACATTCTTCCTTTCAAGTCTGCATATGCTGGGTTCACGTCCAAATGTCTGTTAATAGTGTTTTCATTGGTGTTTAAAATTTCATTGTAGTATTAGCCTTGAATTTTAAATGCACGGAGTCCCTTTTAAATGTGTGTCCAGTTGAACTTGTATGTGTGCAAGTCTAATCAATTTTCTCTGATGATAATTCCTGGTAGGAATCAAAAGCTTAGGAATAAAAAACTATTTGAAGATACTTGAGTCATTTGCTCCGTATCAGGATATCACAGACCTTTGCCTCCATATATATATATACACATACATATATATTTTTTTTAAGTTTTGCAAACTGATTATTAAGTGGATATCCACCAGGTAGCACTTGTGGTTGGTCGGTCAGTTGGCAAACATCCACCATGTTCTCTCAGTTGTGAAAAGCAGATCATAGATAAGTGATACAGTATCTGCCAAATAATACAGAGTACATGACACATGTTTTAGCCTTACAGGGGCTCGTCAGTTGTATGTACTTTTACATCCCCTTACTGGGATTGAACCATGGACATCAGCCATAGTGGCTGGTTTGCTTATTGGGCAGAGTAAAGATTGGAGTATTACATTCTTTTTAAGTCTGAATCTCAAGCTGATTATTAGGTGATTACCTACGAGGTAACATTTGTGGTTGGTTGGCCAGTCAGCACACATCCGCCACGTCCTCTCACCCCAAACACCCAACACAAGCAGGCACAGACTCAAGTGTATAAGTCTAAAGAGTTTTTATTCGTGGGAAGCTCTTCCTTATCAAGCATTTCCCAGTATATGCAATAAGTACAATTATCACCACATTAAAACTCTATTTTCTTCCTTCTTTCTCTATCACTGCCTCTTCCACTCTTCCTCACTGGTTTCGTCCAACTTCCTTTTGACTCTAGCTCATTGATGTGAGCCAGGCAGCTTCTTTTATCTAATCCCAGGGAGTGCATCATGACGTACAAGTGATGATATGACACTGCAGCTCCCAAGCATTTCCGGGTGATGTTGGAGCCCTGCAGAGTAGGGACTCCCAAATCCTGCATCTCCCCCTGGCATCCTCCACTGGACCCAACAAGACTGTCCCTTATGACTACAATACCCAGCATGCCTTGTGGGCTCCCATGCGAGGCTCCGAGCCTGGGCTCACTGCCATCTACCATCCTGGGGGAGATAAAGCCCTATGTAAGCTGCCTCCTCCTGTCCTTCCATTCTGAGGGCATCCATGCCAGGCAATAAAGCATATATGTGTGCATATTATGCATATTTATGTGTGTGTCCATGTGTATGTGTGTATACATTACTAAATGGGTGAAGCAGTAATATGGATACTTCAAAAGAAAAGAGCACATGGTACCAGCCTAATGGGGAGCAAGCTAACAACACAGGCTTCATAGTAAAATCTGCACAGGTTTGTTTTGCTCATCTGAGCCTGTGTGACCAATGAATATATGCACTACAGTGCCCTCAAACAAGTGAACAAATAGTAAAAATGTACCACCAAAGTGCAAAAACAAAATGAGAAAATGGAACAAACAAAACCTGATGGAAATCTTACTTTACAATTTTATTATTTTCTTTGGGACATCTTTGGGAAAGGGCCAATATGATGCTACATGGCAGCTCATATTATTATGCCCAGCATGTAATATTGTAACATTGTGCTCACCTTGGATCCTGGAAAACAAAACAACGTTGTGTTTTAAATTAGAGTAAATCATCTGTAAAACAAAAACTTGTAGATTTTGTTGACACAGATCTAAAATTTGTAAAAGTTGTAAAATAAATAGTATTTACATTGTTAATACCGTTGGCTTCCATTCTTTAAATGCACAGTGGATAAAAGAAGTTTGCAGTCCATACTGCATATTTGCCACCCTGCCATTACAGGAAGATTTAAATCTCTAAAATCTTTAGAATGAAGTTGAACAGAATAAGGTTATACATTTTGCCAGCGACCCCCACCCCGATAAATCTCTGTGATTGTTAGAGACCCAGTTCCACATCTGAACCCACAGGTAAGTAGTCTTTGAATCTGACCTCCTTTTCCCCTTCCACTTAACAAGCATTTTTATAATTACACTGCCTTAGTGAGAAAATTCCATGTGTTACTCGGTTACTAATTTCACTTTTAATGTTTTCACAATTTAAATTTTCTTTTAATTGGATGAAAAAGGACCGTATCACTTTTTGTTTCCTAGCCCTCCTTATATTATGCAGTGCCCCCCACTCTTCAAACACTAACTTTTGTACATTTATTTCAAACTTATATTAACACACACCTTAACAACAGAGATAGGGAAATTAATCTGTTACACTGTATGCTTTATCTTCTTCTCTCTTTGTTCAAAAAAATTCTCATTTTCTCACACTGTGATGTTTAGAAAAGAAAGATGAAACTTTTAATCTCTTGGCATGTCACTTGTCAGAATCTCTCTTCAGCTGCAATATTAAATATCTTTAAATCTGTAGCATACTTTCATGACTGCTTGGCATTTATAATTTGCAGCTGTATTTTATGCCTAGGTCCAATAAGCTACCAACATTTCTTCCTTGAATTATCAAGTTTGCTTTTTTTTCTGGCAAGAAAGGTTTGCCTCTAATTAAATGCAATGAACCACAGAGACAAAAATTAGTATGTCAGTGGTAAATGACTATTCATATACAGGACTATATTGATGACACAATTCTCCTGCTCTCTAGTTAATCATTGCAAATCTCTAAAAGACAAAAATTAGCTGTTACTTCATTATGGAAACAAATATACACTCATTTTATACATACATTTTGTGTATTTAAGGCAAAAACTACAGCATTAGTGCTTACATTTTAAAAGAACATCATAAAGGAATATAAGCTACAAAAACATTTTGTGTTAAAGTTTACTTGACTGTTAATGATAAAGTGGTGAATACCCTCATCTAAATAAGCATGCACAGAATTTTGACAGTGTCAAGTACATTTATGACATTTTTCGACATTATGTTTTTGTTCTGTTTTATTTAGGTTGTGTCTTTTGTTTTGATTGTGTTTTCTATTTAAAGCATTACACACTGAAGACCTGATCAGCCATGACAGACATATATTTGACAGTTGACACATTTGCTCAGGAACAAGGCCACAGATCACGTCCAAAGTAAAACTGGCTACATTCATAGCATCCTTGCTAGTGCTGTTTTTGGGAAAATCATCAACACAACTTAGAGTACCTTTGTTTTTTGTTCTGTCTAAATGGAAACTACCAGCACGTTTGTGTCTGTTTTTGACTGTAAGCCGACTTGTTTTACTTTTGCTCTATTGCTTAGCCAATAAGCAGTGAAGGTCTCATATTTTGTCCTTGCTCTTGTTTTAACTGTGTGCCTGTCTGATCACCAACTTATTGCTGTTCTCTGTGTTGCTGCTTAACCACCATCTCTAGTAATAGAAGTTTTTGCTTTTTATTTTTCTGGTTTGTCCCTTTGACTACACACCCTGGTCCTAGTTTTGTTCTGGTTATTTTACTGATTAATGTAAATGTTTTTTAATAACTTAAGTTATAAACTTTTCCTTTTTTTCCGATAATTTTATGATGTATTTAAGCGCTTGACATTTGCCCCTGAAAAAATGACATTTGCTTTACACTAAGCAAAAATGAAATAATTGCTTTTATGCCTTTTTAATTTTGTTACTTTTGGAATGGCATTTTGAACTGAATTTTTAGTTTTATTTTTATTGTTATTCTGGTTACTTCATTTTGTTTTTTGCTTTAATATGGTCACCACCACGTTGTTTACCGTTGCTATGACTGTTAATGGTAAAATGGCAAGGAGGTCGCAAGACATGGTATGTCATCCCACTGTGGCTATATAATATTTTGTGGCACATTATGTGTTAAGCATTATTTTGAGAAATAATGAATAACCACAAAAAGGTTAATGTGTAAGATGGAGCCATATTCAAAACAGGCAAAACATTAAAACCAGGAAACACAAAATAGAATCGGGCAACCAGAAATCTAATGGGTAAGGTGTTCAACAAAAGTCAAAAGAAAAATGAAAACCATCCATAAAAACAAACCTAGCAGTTGGGCCTACTTATAAAAGAATCTAACGGTACTAAAAGATCTTTTGTGCATATTGTGCAACCATTGAAGAATAACACATAGTGTCTCTGTTCCATGATGTTACCAAAGAAATCTACCAAATGATTTCCGGCGCTGCATCCGAGTGGCAGCCTTTCCAGCAGCTCCGTGTATGACTTAATCTTTTTACCTTTTTTTCTATTTTTTTTTTTTTTTTTTTTAACTGATCACTTCTACCACTTTCTTTTATGTGGAATCGCTCCCTGGACACTTTTTACTATTTTTACTACTTGACATGGATTTTTACACTCCGAGACTCGCCTATTCAAGTAGTCAGCTTAAAGCACTGAGAAGAAATGCTCATGCCGGTGTGGTTCCTTATTTACCTGACGAGGTAAGAAGATGATATGGGGCAGCCCAGCCGGCGCAAAGATAAAAGATAAGATAAAAGCCAGGCAACTTGAGAGAAAATGGCGTTATAAACCGTCGGTGCCTCCTGTGATCCTGGGAAATGTGAACTCACAGCAAATAAGATCGACGAACTGGCTGTGCTGGTAAAAAATGTCAGAACCTACAGAGAATGCAGCTTGCTGTGTTTTAGTGAAACGTGGCTTACAACTACCATCCCAGATGCTAATGTGGAGCTACGCGGGTTTAGCACAGTTAGAGTGGACAGAGACGCAAGTACCTGCGGGAAGAAGAAAGGAGGAGGACTCGCTCTCTATGTCAATACAAGATGGTGCAACTCAGGACATGTAAACGTTAAAATCTCCAATTGCTGCAGGGACATCGAACTGTTGGCCGTAAGTCTGCGTCCCTATTACTTGCCCAGAGAGTTTGGACACGTGATTGTTGTTATTGTTTACATCCCCCCTCAAGCGAACGCGGAGATAGAGAGTGACATCATCCATTCCACAGTTGCTAAGTTACAAACGCAGCACCCTGAGGCACTTGTGCTAATCTCTGGAGACTTTAACCATGTGATGCTGGACAAAACATTACCTGCCTTCTCCCAGTATGTGGATTGTAACACCCGGGGAAATAGGACTATCGACCTACTGTATGCAAACGTTAAAGACGCATACAGCGCCACCCCGCTGCCTGCGCTTGGGGAAAGCAGATCATAACCTGGTTCTGCTTCAGCCTCAATACAAACCAAGAGTGAGGGAGCTACCTACAACCACACGATCATTCAGGAAGTGGTCCCCTGAGGCAGAGCAGGCTCTGAGAGACTGCTTTGGAACTACAGACAGGGATATACTGCTGGGGTCACATAGTGAGAACATTGAAGAGGCTGTTGAATACACAACTGATTACATCAACTTCTGTATGGACATTGTAGTTCAGTAAGAACAGTACGCTGCTATGCTAACAATAAGCCATGGATTACAAGTGACATCAAAGGCCTTTTGAACCAGAAGAAAAGGGCTTTTAAAGACGGTGATCAGCATGAGCTCAAGTGCGTGCAGAAGGAACTCCGAGTCCAGCTCAGGGCGGCGAAAAAAAAGTACAGGAGAAAGCTGGAGCACAAGTTGCAGAACAACAGCAAGAAGGAAGTGTAGGATGGGATGAAGATCATCAGTGGCTGCAGCTCGAAGCGGGGTGCCACCATCGAGATAGACGTGGAGAGAACAAACCAAAGGAACAACTTCTTTAATAGGTTTGATCACCCTAACCTATTCTCACCTCGGAGTACTGCATCCTTCAACCATCTTTCTGCTGATACTAGCATAGGTGAGACATCCCCACCCACAATTACAGCATCCCATCTGAGCAGAGAGCTGAGAAGACTTCATGCCAGCAAAGCAGCGGATCCAGATGGTGTATCGCCACGACTGCTGAAGGCCTGTGCGTTGGAACTGGGGAGTCCTCTACAGCGCATCTTCAACCTGAGCCTGGAACAGGGGAGAGTCCCAAGGCTTTGGAAAACATCTTGTATCACCCCAGTCCCAAAGGTATCACGTCCTAGTGAGCTGAATGACTTCCGGCCTGTTGCTCTGACGTCACATTTGATGAAGACCATGGAGCCACGCCACGCCCTCGACCCTCTGCAGTTCGCATACCAGGAGAAGGTGGGAGCGGAGGATGCCATCATCTATATGCTACACCGATCCCTCTCCCACATGGACAGAGGCAGTGGTGCTGTAAGATTTATGTTTTTGGACTTCTCTAGCGCCTTCATCACCATCCAACCTCTGCTCCTTACAGACAAGCTGACTGAGATGGGAGTAGACTCACACCTGGTGACATGGATCGTGGACTATCTTACAGACATCTCAGTATGTGCGTCTCGGGAACTGCAGGTCTGACATTGTGGTCAGCAACACAGGGGTACCGCAGGGGACTGTACTTTCTCCGGTCCTGTTCAATCTATATACATCAGACTTCCAATATGACTCGGAGTCCTGCCACGTGCAAAAGTTCGCTGATGACACTGCTATTATGGGCTGCATCAGTAGTGGGCAGGAGGAGGAGTACAGGAAACTAATCAAAGACTTTGTTAAATGGTGCGACTCAAACCACTTACACCTTAACACCAGCAAAACCAAGGAACTGGTGGTGGATTTTAGGAGGCCCAGGCCCCTCATGGACCCTGTGATCATCAGAGGTGACTGTGTGCAGAGGGTGCAGATCTATAAATATCTGGGAATGCAGCTAGAGGACAAATAGGACTGGACTGCCAATACTGATGCTCTATGTAAGAAAGGTCAGAGCCGACTATACTTTCTTAGAAGGTTGGCGTCCTTCAACATCTGCAATAAGATGTTGCAGATGTTCTACCAGACGGTTGTTGCAAGTGCCCTCTTCTACGTGGTGGTGTGCTGGGGAGGCAGCATAAAGATGAAAGACGCCTCACGCCTGGACAAACTTGTTAAGAAGGCAGGCTCTATTGTAGGAGTAAAGTTGGACAGTTTAACATCTGTGGCAGAGCGACGGGCATTAAGCAAACCAATGTCAATCATAAAGAATCGACTGCATCCACTGAACAGTGTCATTTCCAGGCAAAGGAGTAGCTTCAGTGACAGACTGAGGAGATCATTCCTCCCCCACACTATGCGATTCTTCAATTCCACCTGGGGGAGTAAATGCTAATATTATTCAAAGTTATTGTCTGATTTTACATGCATTTTTATTACTATTTAATTTAATATTGTTTTTTGTATCAGTATACTGCTGCTGGATTATGTGAACTTCCCCTTGGGATTAATAAAGTATCTATCTATCTATCTATCTATCTATCTATCTATCTATCTATCTAT
>JANRMT010062819.1:59431159-59472326 GCA_026402145.1 Polypterus bichir lapradei
TAGATAGATAGATAGATAGATAGATAGATAGATAGATAGATAGATAGATAGATAGTATTACAATATCTGAATTCTTATAATTGACTGCTCAAATTCCTTACAGCTTGAGTGTAGAAACGGTCTCTGAATCTCCTGGTGCCAGTGTCGATGGTCTTGTATCATTTGCCAGAAGGGAGGAGTGAAAAAAGCGGCTGGGCAGAATAAACGAGGTCTTTAATTATCCTGTTTGACTTTCAAAGTCGGTGGGTATTGTATATTGTATGTTCTCAAGAGAAGCGAGCTGGTGCCAGTAATATTTTCTGCCACCTTCACCAGCCTCTGCAGTGTTTTACTATCTTGAACCAACCAGGTGTCGTACCAGAAGCCAGTAAGGATGGACTGTACTGTGCACCTGTAGAAATTTGAGAGGACTGATGGACAAATGCCAACTGCCCTTATATGTCTGAGAAAGTAGAGGCACTAGTGAGCCTTTTGACCCGAATCAAAATGTGTTGTGTTCACATATGACCAGAATTCAATTTATAGTCCAATTTTATATTGGAGATTATTTTGCCTCCAAGAAAAACTTCCAGGTCAGCTGGAAGTTCTACCTGACAGAAGAGTCTCCTCCCAACAAAACCCTCTAGTGGTCCCATGGAACGCCATGCGATCCTACAGGTGTCCAATTGAGAGATGTGCCAGAGGGATTATCCCCGCCAGTAGCCTAGGGAACACATGGCCCTGGGAGGCAGTCATCCCCAGTCTAGCCTTTATATCAACCTCCCAGTCAGGAAACACAGTAGCACTGATGAGAATTGTTTTAATTGTGTGGAGGAGAAAAGAAAAAAAAACACATTTGTTTTAACACCTGCCCCGTTAACTGCTTCATGTGGAATAAAGGCTTTTAGGATACTTTGGGCTGTCCATTTCAGCAATGTCTGCAGCCTGCTTTGTGTTTGTTCTTGATGTTTTTCTCACAACATTGATTTGTTTTTCATTTTTTTTTACTTTTAAAAACAACATGGATACACTGCACATATTTAGTAAATTTTAAGACATTTTCTATCACCAGGACCTGGGTACCCTAAAACCCAACTTGTTACCAAACTTATCCTTTAAGGGGGCTCTCTTGCATTTCCGCTATATTTTAAAATTCTTCTTTGATCCTTTTACTTCTGATTTCTGTATGCTCCAAGCTAGAGTTGACATATCAAACTCAGTAGTCCCCCATCTAAATAATGGTTTAACGTTAAGTGTCTTTAATAGCTTTAGATTCAAAAATAAAGAAGAAAATTTTTTAAAAATCCAGTTTTTATTTCTTTGATATTTCAAAAGCTCTTCCTACTTCTTTATTTTATTTCAGAAATAAAAAATACTGCAACTCAGAGATTTTTAAACCATTTGGTGTTGGCAAAATTCTGATAAGGGTTGTTTGTTTAGTATGGACTTTTTACAGATTGGATGGTACACAAGTACAGTATGTGTACCAAGGAATAAGATGACACAAGAAAGGACAAATGTCCATTTCTACATTCTGTTTAGCTCATTTTAAATTTTGTTTATTTATTTTTTCATTTTAAATTGTTTTATTGTGTTTGGCAAAACTCACTTAATACTTGGTTCACTATGACTTCAGAGTTGTGACAGTAGCATTTGATGTCATGGTGGACATTTTGGATGGCTAGACATCCAACTTTGCTTATTTTCTTTAGTTTGTGGTATTTTTGATGGAGGTTCTTGTACATTATTTCTAAACTATTTTGCATGCTCTTAAGGCTTTGTTTGTAATTTTTACATATACCCCACCATGTAGGGCTTATCTATGGGGCTTGCTGCATGGCTCCTTTTCACCCTGTGCTGTACGTTTAGTGTTTCCTGTTTGAAACCTTGGCAATTCAATGGCCTATTTTGGGGGACCTGACAGTATTTATGGAATAAATAAAACATAAGGAAAACAATACAAACAAACACTAAGCAAATGTTTTTAAAAAAATGAAACCCTGAAATTAATTTAACTTGACTTTCTATGGGTGTCACGGTGGCGCAGTGGGTAGCGCTGCTGCCTCGCAGTTAGGAGACACAGGTTTGCTTCGCTGGTCTTCCCTGCGTGGAGTCTGCATGTTTTCTCCGTGTCTGTGTGGGTTTCCTCTGGGTACTCCGGTTTCCTCCCACAGTCCAAAGACATACAGGTTAGGAGCATTGGCGATCCTAAATTGTCCCTAGTGTGTGCTTGGTGTGTGCATGTGCTTGCCCTGTGGTGGGCTGCCCAGGGTTTGTTTCCTGCCTTGCACCCTGTGTTGGCTGGGATTGGCTCCAGCAGACCCCCGTGACCCTGTAGTTAGGATATAGCAGGTTGGATAATGGATGGATGAATGACTTTCTATGATGATCAAAATGCAAAAGAAACTAAAAGATTCTCCATTCCTAAAATGCCACAACAAAGAACTCCAGATGCTTACAATACATAATTAGGACCCTTAATGCCATGTTACATAAAAATTATATAGTGTTGAGAATACAATTCTAGAAATCATGCATCTAGAATTTCATAAATGTATACCAGATATCTTCAAAATCTTCTTAGTACAGTATATTTAAAATGCCTAAATCCTGTGTTCTTTATACCTTTGTAAACTGTCAGTTGTTTCCTTTTTAACCTTGAAGGCTGCTTCGGCTTCCTTTTGTATCTTTCTGCTCTCTAGCAGGAAATGAGACTTCTCAATTAAAGGCATTTCTTTGGTATGCTTTGAGTGATATTATTTAAGGAAAAGGTGTCATGCAAGCATGCAATTTGAGTTTTATTGTTAACAGGCAGCTTCATTTTAACTGCTTTTGGTGTAAGAGTAACTTGTAAAGACATCTTCAACTTATGTGTCTTAAAATGTTTTTTTTTTTTTGCCAGAATAGACTGATTGTGCATTATAAAAAAGCTTAGGTCTAAAATATTTATTCATCAGTTTAAATCTGCTAAAAATAAATTAATGTCAAACATGTCATGCTTTGTTTTGTTACTCTTTCTTTAAAATGATTTATGAACTAATGAAATTTTTATTAGAAAAGTGCCAGGTAACATTTCCAAGAAAACACAATGTAAAACCATGATTGTTAGCAGCATATAAGAACATATTTATGATCAGAAAACAACTGCATATGATGTATTGTACTTTTATATATATATAGTAAAGGACATGGATGGACTGGCATCCAGTCCAGGTTGGATGGTGCTTCCTTACCTGGGTGGGGAGTCATTATATTGGAGGGACAGTTGGAAACTCTCTCATGGGGGCATATGTTCCACCAGTACACTGGGGGTTTGCATACCTTTCATGGTGAGCCCACTTGGACACCCACAGGGCTGCATAGGACTTGTAGTCCTGTTGGGGGATCCATGGGTGCCACTGGAGGGAGCTGCCGGTGGGAGGCTTCTCTGTTCTCAGGACTCACTTCCACCTGACCAGAAGTATTTGCATATCTGGCATAGAAGAAGCTCCTCCACCTCAGCCAGAGGAGTGAGATCTGGAAGCAGAGTAGGGCAACACCCACCTGGAGGTGTAAAATGGCAACTTGGTTTATTGTGGAAGAGTTGTGGAAAAAGCCTGTCAGAAGGTAGTTTGTTTAATAAAAATGTTTATGTGAACCAAGGATTTGTGTAATTATAGCTGTGTCTAGGGTTTGAGGGCCTGAAGCACGCCCTATAGACCAGTTATCAACTATTTAATAAAACACTTAGGATGTGTGTCCAGTCCCTCAGAGGAATCTGATTGATCAGTTCGTCTTTCTTGTGATTGGTCAGTTTGGATTTGCTGAAGCGACAAAAAAGGAAGTGTGAGTGTGAAATGCATGAGGAGGCATAAAAGCATATGAAGCTCCTTTTGTGCTTCTTTTTAATGTAAATAATAGCATATAAGTTGGACATTGGTAATGTTTAAAAAGAAAATGATTTGAAAATATATTTTTGTTAATATGAGCACAAAGATAGGTAAACGGAAGATGGAATATGCCAAGTTAGAAAGTATAGTACAGAGTTCTGGAATATCACTGGCTCCTAGAATCATATAATAAGATAAGACACTTAGCATGAAATTGATTTGCAAAAGAGTTTGCCATTATATAATGTAAGGGACGGCTGGCAGTTTATTCCGGCCGGGACACCCCAGTAATGGAAGAATGGGGGAAGGCAGCTTATCAAGGACACTGCCTCCCCCAAGACGATAGATGGCAGCGTGCCTGGACTGCAGCGGTGCCCCGGATGCTCACAGGGCACTGTGGGACTTGGAGTTCGGCAGCACAGCTCTGCTGGGTACCCTGGGTGCCGGGAAGGGACGCTGTGGGAAGTTGGTGGGAAAACAAATTCTCGCCTAGCCCGGAAGTACTAATGGACTATGGCAACGGAAACCCCAAAGTACTTCTGGGCTGATTGAAAACCTGAATTCTCCAGCTGACCCGGAAGTGCTGGCAAGTCATGTGGGAGGAAGAACAGAAGCACTTCCAGGGACAGAACTATATAAAGGACTGATGGGAACCCAGCAATGGAGCCGGAGTTGGGAGGAGTGTGACAGAGCATGCTGGGAGGTGTAGTGGAGAAAAGTATTGTGTTTATTTATTGATGTGTTGCCTGTTTGCTGTGGCTGGGGTGCTTTGGAGGCACTACGGAGGGAAAAAAGAATTAAAAGAATACTTCTTGGTGCTTTTACCCTGTGTCGGCGTCTTTCTGTTGAGTCTAATGGGGCAACAGCGACCCCTGGTGTTCACAATAGCCTGGCAAAAATGAAAATTGTCACACTATAAAGGATTTGTGTATTTCTACCAAATTTGAAAAAATAAATGCTGGTATGTGAAACAAATAATGACATACACAATGTTCTGAAAATGTTTAACAATAGCCAAATGGTAGTCAATGTGGGTTAGGATACTTTCCTGTTCAATGTCACACTATGCCTTTTCTGAAGTACAGTTATGGCATCTTTTTACAATGCTGCCCACAGGCAACATTTAACTGAATTTAAGTTGCAAAGTGAAGCCAGCAGCATGTAGCTAACAATATTTCAGCTTTAAACATAAATGGAATAGCAGCAGGGTTAGGCACCTTGTGCTTAGCAGCCATGGTTCTCTCAGTAATAACTGGCATCAGTTCCTGCATTACTCACTACTTTATCATAAATGGAAACAGGTCTCACCAAATCTTTCTCAGCAACAGATGTGTGTTTGCTCTCTGTGGTGGGATGTTACAGTTGTGTTGCAACTCAGGGCTGCAGGTTGAAGTCATGCAGAGAGGGGAAAATGAATGACATTGTGATACTTGTTACTAAAGAATATCTCTGAAAGATTGTTACTCTGTGGTCTGAAATCACCTCCTAGGGTATGCGTTGATGTTCATTGCCTGTTGTGTTTCTAGATGGCCCTGTCTTTGGTATGCAATTACAATCAGGTCTATAAGTATTTGGACAGTGACACGATTTTCATAATTTTGTCTCTGTATACCACCACAATAGATCTGAAATAAAGCAATCAACATGTGACTGAAGTGTAGACTTTCAGCTTTAATTCAAGAGGCTTAACAAAAATATTGTATGAACTGTTTAGGTAAGACATGTTTTTATATATGGTCCCCCCATTTTCAGGGACTCAAAAGTATTTGGATAAGCTAACATAATCATAAATATTTGGTAGAAATTCTTTTACAGACAATGACTTCCTGAAGTGAAATGCATGTCTAATTGGGTTGAGGTCAGTTGATCGACTTGGCCTTTGAAGAATATTCCACTAATCTGCGTTAAAAAGAACTTGGTTTGCTTTTACGGTATGTTTTGACTCATTGTGCATCTGTACTGTGAAGCTTCGTCCTATCAGTTTTGTGGCATTTGTCTGAATCTGAGCAGAAAGTATAGTCCTGTAAACCAGAAATCATCCTGCTGATTCTGATAACACGAATGATCATGCCATAAAACTGCCTAAACCATGTTTCACAGATGATGTGTTATTCATTGGATCATAAACCATTTCTTCTCTTCTCCATACTCTTCTCTTTCCAATATTCTGGTTTATAAAGTATTGATCCTTTGTCCAAACAAAATTGTTCCATAATTGCACAGGCTTTTAAAATTGTTTTGTGGCAAAGTCTAAGTTGAGGATTACCTGTGGTTTGTACCTTCTGATAAACCCTCTGTCTTTACTTTCATGAAGTCTTCTCTTGATTGTAGACTTTGGCAATGACAGGTCTACCTCCTGGAGAGTGTTTTTGGTTTGGCTAAATTTTGTGAAGGGGTTCATCTTCACCAAGGACAGAATTCTGCAGTCATCCTGCACAGTTGTCTTCTGTGGTTTTCCAGGCCTTCAGGGGTCACTGAGTTCACCAGTGTGTTCCTTCTTTTTAAGAATGTACCAAATAGTTGATTTGACCACTCTTCATGATTCTGATATCTCTCTAAGGGATTTGTTTTGTATTGTCAGTCTAATGATGGGCTGTTTTTACTTGCATGAACAGGTCTTTGGACCTCATAATTAAAGTTCACAGTGACAACTTCCAATTGTAAATTCCACACTAGGAGTCGACTCTAGACCTTTTACCTTCTTAACAGTTAATGAAATAATGAGGGACCTGCTCCTGCCTGATAATGGAACAGCTTGTCAGTCAAATGTCCAAAAACTTTTGAAGCCCTGGAAATGGTGGGGGATTGGGAATTGGAGGTATGCAGAAAATGGCTGTCATTCCTAAAGGGCTCATATAATATTTTTGGTAAAAGCTGAAAGCCTACATTTCAATCACATAATGATTGGTTTATTTAAAATCCATTTTGGCGGCGTACAGAGCCAATATTATTAAGATTGTGTCACTGTCCAAATACTTATGGACCTGACTGTAAATGTACCATGAGCCAGCCACTGGTGCAAGATACAAGGCAGAGTGTAGGCATGGTCTGACTATTATTAAAGGATGCCAGCTGTTAAACAGATGCTTTTGACTGTCCTTTAAGCATTGTCTGTTGAGGAATGAGGTCTAAAATATAAACTTTGCAACATAACCACAATTTAATGAAGCTGATGGTGTTTATTGGGTCCTTGCCACTAACTAGAATGGTGCCAACCTCTGGGCATATTTGCAGGTATTTAGCCTTATTAATTCTGAGGCAGTAATTTGAAAGGCAGATCCTGAACCAGTGGGGAACTGCGAAGTTGAGGTTGGTTAAGTTTGTTTGAAGTTGTGATTATTTTTGTCTTCTTTTATTTGTATTATTTCATTGGTGATCTTAAACATGCTATTAACTGCACTACAGGTATGAATTGTTATGGATGTTGTATCATTACTACCCCCCAATTTGCATGCACCATGAAGTCACAAATTAAAATAACAAAAGGGGACTTGTACTGGCTTACTTTTGTTGTCTTGTGTCAGAGATCTGTAGCAAACATTTTAAGAAAGAATCTTTTTTGGTTTGAATTTGTCCACCTTTTCTCAAATGGGGTATGTGTTGTTCCTGGAGGTACTTTCTTCAGAAGTGGGACCTGTTCATTCTTTTCCAGGAGCATTTGCATCAGACATTGAGCCAAGTAAGAAGTTTTTCAGCTGCTTGTTTGTTTTTGTATGAATGGTTGCTTGGCAAAACAGCATTCATATTGCGTTTTTGTTTGTTTAGCTGCCAAATGCCAGCTTTAGAGTTGCCTGCCTGTCTTTCTGCCCCTCCCTATTTCTGTTTTGTCTGCACAGCAGCTGAAAACGTCGAGCCAGCAGCTGCTTCTTTTCTGTGCAGTCAGTCACTTTCCTTGGCAGCTGTGATCATTGAAGTAATTAAGTTAAGATTTAATAGGCCAAGTATCAGTTTCCTTCACAGATAGGTAAAGCCAAAATATTATCAGAAGAGAAATTAATATAGTATATGTGATCTCACCTTATGGAAACAGATAAAGAGAAAAATCATATTACTCCTGAAACCAAACTCTGTGGCACTCAATATTTTTATCTCAAGTATATTAAGACTTTCACCATTTTCAATCAATATTTTTTAAGCAAGTCCCTTGTTTGATTATTTAGCATTTATCTGATGTTTTAAAGGGAACAACCATGTATGAGAGATCTCTGTAATTCTTAAAAGCATTCATGTCTGGTTTGATTACTTACATTAGTCTAGCAGCAACCATGTTAAAGGAATGGGTGACACATGTCTGCTAATAAAGAAGCACTGATATTTTTTAACAATGCCTTTAAAATGGGTTTTAAGAGGCAAATTGTTACTGTGTCTTTTTGATCGGAGTTTAAAATGTCCTGTTCTGTAAACAACTGAATACTACTAATTACAGATTTCACCTGCGATAATTGAGTTCTGCTAGGCCTTAATTTCAAGGAGGACTGAAAAGAGTTTGACTAATGTGAGTAAAGTGATGCCAATTGTTTTGAGAAAATGGATATGACTTTATAATTATTCTAAATAGAGAAGTAGCTGTATATAATTTTCAAATTAATTTACACTGCCATGGGGTGAGGGTCCCATTCTTCCCTTTTTTGTGTTGCAATATATATATGTGTCTTTGTCACCTACTGAAAACTGTAAACATCGTTTTTGGGTAGCTGTACTTGGTTATTGAAGTGGTCAATTAATAAAGATAATTAATCTGTGTTCGTATGTTATTTTCCATTATATGATATGAAAAAATCCTTCTGTCAATAAAAATACTGAAGGAGAGATATGAGCTGATCGCTAATAACTGAGCTGTCTGATCAATAACAACTGATCCATGCTTCTAAATAGTCTGTGACTTTGATTCGGAAAAAAAGCATCTGACAAAAAAAAAATCATCATGCAATATTTGAACGTTTTTTTCTTTTTAATAATGTAATTAATATGACTGCTACTTTGAATTAGAAAGATACATTTTTTACCTTACCCATATGCATTGCAGTGTACTTTCATGTGTAAGTAATGTACTGAAAATGACTGTACAAATTATAGTAATACATATTTATATTTATGAAATATATTAAATGTTAATCTTTATCCATAATGTTATCAGGAAAGCATTTTCAAAATGAAATTTGTACAGTTGTGTAAACAGTCATAAATTTGGCAATTACAAGAAGACGTTTAGGTGGTACAATGAAAGCTTTCTGTGCTGAAGTAGCCATAAAATGGAATGAGATCTTTGATGCACTTTTTTCTATTTAATGAAATGAGGTTACTTCTTATTGTTATGAAATTTGTTAACAAATTCCATATACTAATTGATAAACGTACTATGCCACCAATTCAGTGATTCACTGTGAACTTTTGTCTTGAACTGAAAAGGAATCTCGGCTGCCATAAGAACAAACAAAGCTGAAGAGGGCAATTAAGCAATAAATTAATTTAATTTCATCTATGAAGTCAGTACTTAATTTCATATCCACAGAAATGGCTACAATATAAAGAAATAATGTAAATGATAAAATCTATAAAGTGTATCAAATTTTATAATCAACTGATTAGGAGAGATAGTATCTTTATTTTTGCAAAAAGTTCCTTGTTTTTTTCATAATTGGGCAAATAACATTTCACTTTCATTACATAATTAATTAATTTACCACTTTTTTTTTAGGCGCAATGGTAGGACTGAAGTTTGCATGTTCTCTTTATGTCTGTGTGGGTTTCCTCTGAGTGCTCGGGTTTCCTCCCACAGTCCAAAGACATGCAGGTTGGTGATACTAAACTGGCCCTAATGTGTGATTGCGGGGTGTGTGTGTGTGTTCTCCCTGTGATGGACTGGTGCCCTGTCCATGGGTTTGCTCCTGCCTTGTGCCCTAAAGTAGCTGGGATAAGCTCCAGCATCCCCCACAACTCTGTTCAAGACAAAGCAGTTTAGAAAACAACTGCCTTTTTTGAGACATCATGGTACCCAGGTTATAAAAGTTGGCCGTTCTAATTAAATAACATCCAAACTTTATCGAAAAATAAAGGAAAGACTTGGGGAGAAAATATTTTTTGCATAGAATCCTCTGATTAGCAGAAGAGTTTTGTCTATGATTTTGATTTTAGTGATCTGCCCAAACATCAATAAACAATCTTTTGACCATTACTTTTACTGATTTAGCTACATCTGACTAACCTTCAATAACATCAATAAACTTCTTCCAGTGAATAAATGTATTTGATCAATATGGACTTTTTGAAAAGCTTATAGTTTCCTGATGGCACAGGTTTGCTTCCTGGATCTTCCACTGCCCACTTTTCTCAAGAACTTAGAGTATATACAACATGCAGGATATCAAGTTTGATCTGAAATAGTTACTTTTTTAACATGCAATGTTGCACACCCATTTCAAGCGGTCATTCACTGATGAAACATTGTTAAATACACATTTTTGGAAAATCCACATTAAATCATAACATCAGCAAAAAACAACACTATAAACAGGAAACACAATTCACATAAGGTTGAGTTTTTGAATTAAAGATAGGATTCTTGACCAATGAATGAGTGGCAGAGGTGGGCTGTGTAAAATGCTTCTGTTTTGTGAGTGCAAACAGCTCATAAAATACTCCAGGAATTTGTGTATACTTCTGATACCACATGTGTTGTGGCCAGCCAACAAGGCGCTTTCTATTTACAAACAAAAACTGTAAGGTATGTGAAAATGGCTATAAACTTGAAACTATTAGTGTCTATTTTATTTGTTATTTTATGCACCCAGCAGAAACAAAAACCATTATTTTGCTATTCACAATTAAATGTTGAAACTGTTGTAAGCCGAGAAGCAACATGATGCTGGAACCTTTTTTTTTTTTTACTGAAAGTTTATGCAAACACATTTTCTGCCCAGAAATAATGTATTTTACATACACTCAAGCTGGTGATATCAGATGCAAGGTTATCTGTGATATTTGGGTAACATATCAGGACTAATGAACCATTATTGGATGCAGAAGCCACTCCCGGTGGATGTGGTACCTGAAAAAGCTGTGGTGGTTCTGTATTTACTAGTGTGTTCAAATTCAAGTTCAAGCACTTTATTGTCATTGTGTAACACAACGAAATTACTTTTTGTGACAGCCCCAAGGTGCATTTAAAGAAAAGTCAAATAATTCCAAATATGTCATATACAGTGTTAAGTGATCAAGTAACCAGAGCAAATTATTATTGTTCAAAGTGCAGCAGCATAAATTGTTATTGCATCTGTTAATGAATAGTACATTACATATTATATATTGTATTACTTTAGTATATTGCACATTACCAATATAGCTTATTGCACATGTTCAATTAAAAAGTGATCTCAGACTGAGAAGATTCAGAGTTCAGAAAGTTTATGGCAGATGGGAAAGAGCTATTTTTTAGTCTGTGCGTACACAGATTGACCTAAAGTGTCTTCCTGACGGGAGGAGCTCAAACAAAGAATTTCCAGGATGAGTTTTGTCCTTGAGAATATTTTTGGCCCTTCTCACACAGCGAGTCTTATATGAGAGTTCGAGTGATGGCAGTTCAGTCCCAATAATGGCCTCTGCTGTTTTTACGACTCGCTGCAGGGCTTCTTTAGCAGCCTTGGTGCAGCTGTTGTACCAGGCCATCATGCAGTTAGGTAAAATGCTGTCTATAGTGCATCTACAAAAATTAACCAGCAGCTTCTGGGGGAGGTCAGCTCTCCTTATCTTCCTGAGAAAATAGAGGCGTTGTTGTGCTTTGCCTATTATAGCCAAGTTGTTGTCAGCCCAGGACAGGTCCTCTGAGATGGTGACTCCTAGAAACTTAAAGCTGGAAACTCTCTCCACAGTATCTGCATTGATTGTTATCGGACTGTGATTGGTCTTTTTAGTGGTCCTAAAGTCCAGAATAACTTCTTTGGTCTTTTTGGTATTTAGAACTTTAGTTGTTAGTGTTGCACCATTCTGTCAGATTCTGAACCTCTTCCCTATATGCAGCTTCATTGTTGTCTGTTACAAGCCCAATGACAGTCGAATCATCCGCAAATTTAACAATAGTGTTTGATTGGTGGATGGATTGACAGTCATGGGTGAAGAGTGCATAGAGAAGGGGACTTAGTACACATCCTTGCGGCACACCAGTGCTCAGGGTAAGGGTGGAGGATGTGTGTTTACCCATCCTGACAGACTGGGGGCGGTTGGTAAGAAAATCCAGTAACCAGTTGCATATGGATGGAGCAAGTCCTAGTGCACAGAGTTTTTGGAGCAGCTGGTTAGGTATGATGGTATTAAATGCAGAGCTGTAGCCAATGAAGAGCATCCTAACATAGGTGTTGGGCTTTTCCAGGTGTGAGAGAGCAGCATGTAGAGCCACACAGATGGTGTCCTAAGTTGATCTGTTTGACTGATAGGCAAACTGGTGTTGGTCTAGATCAGCTGGGATGTAGGCTTTGATGTGGGTGATTACCAGTGGTTCAAAACACTTTGCGATGACAAGGGTGAGAGCGACTGGTCGATAGTCATTAAGACAGGCTATCCTCGGTTTTTTGGGAACAGGTACAATGGTTGTGGATTTCAGGTACAAGGTGACTACACCTGAGGAGAGAGAGAGGTTGAATATGTGTGTAAATACCTCCGCTAATTGATCAGCGCAGGCCTGGAGCACACGTCCTTGCACATTATCAGGACCTGCTGCCTCCTTGTATTGATGTTTTCGAGTGCCCACCGCACATCATGTATGTGTATGACCAAAGGCTGTGAGTCTCCGGTCAGCTCGAAGCTGACTGGAGGCTGGTTATTGTCCTTGTCAAACTGTGCAAAGAAACTGTTAAGTTCCTCTGGTAGGTTGGCATTGTTATTGGCCAGTGTGTCGCCAGTGTGTACGTCATTTTTCTTTTTGTAATCCGTGATTAACAATCCATTGTTTGTATATTAATTTAGTAGACCTGATGCCCTTCTTGAGGTTAGCTCTGGCAGCTCTATAGGCTGAGGTGTCTCCTAATTTAAAGGCTTTGTCCCTTTCCTTGAGCAGCTGTTTGACTTCACTGTTCATCCATGGTTTCTCATTTGGGTAGACCTTAATCCTTTTGTTGACAGTGACATTGTCCACACAGTAATTAATATATGACAGCACAGATGAAGTATATGTCTCAGAGTCTGTCTGATGAAAAAATATATTCCAGTCTGTTTGTTCAAAGCAGTACTGGCAAATGGCCGTTTCAGCCCAAACTTTAACAGTCTTGCTAATTTGCTTAGTACTGTTGATAAGGGCTTTGTGCGCTGGAACAAGAGACAAAGAGAGATGATCAGATTTGCCGAGGTGGGGGCATAGAATGACCTTATAGGCGTCGTTTATGTTTGTATAGACATGGTCTAAGGTGTTTTCCCCTCTGGTTTTACAATGTTCATGCTGATAAAATCTGGGGAATACATCCTTAAGAATCTTCTTGATTAAAATCCCCAGCAATGATAAAAACTGCATCAGGGTGCGAGTTCTGTTGTTTAGTGATAATGTCAAAAGTTTTTCAAGCGCTGACTGAACATTAGCCTGAGGAGATATGTATACTGCCGTAACAATAACGACGGTATGTTCTCTTGGTAGGTAAAACGGTCGGCATCTTAGCATTAGATATTCCATGTCCGGACAACAAAACTTGTTGATTATAGTTATATTAGTGCACCAAGCATTATTAGTATAGACACATAGCCCTCCACCTGTTTTCTTACCGGAATCGGGGGTTCAATTGGCTCGATGGAGCATGGAGCGTGCAACCTGCAAGTTCAACTGCTGTGTCCGGTATGGTGGGATCCAGCCATGTCTCTGAAAAAATCAAAAGGCAGCAGTCCCTTGTAGTTTTGTATGTGGAAATATCCAGTCGGAGCTCATCCATTTTATTTGCGAGCGATCTAGTATTCGCAAGAAGAACGCTAGGAAGAGGGGTTTTATGCGGAGCAGCCTTTAGCCTAGTTAGTAAGTTGTACTAGTTGTACTGTGTTAGCCATTATGAATGTAGTAAGAAGTTAAGCATAATGACAGCTCTTATTGGCTAACTAGAAAGAATACAATATGCAAGCTTTCAAGGCAACTCAGGCCCCTTCTTCAGGCAAGATGTAATCATAATATAATCGTATGCTGTATTCATAATATAAATGCTGGGTTGGAGACAATGCATTTCTACCTTTGAATTCTTTACTTAGCATTTTCTCTGTCTTCTGAGTTATGCTTCAAGCTTAGTTTAATTAATTATATTCTTCCTACATAGTGTGGCTTAAGAGTAGACCCATGAGTGGCATTACAGACTATTCTGTTGCTTCACACGTCAGGCTTGAACTCTTAAGAGCCTGAATGGAAAATGTGTGTTACTTCGCATTTTGATTGACTAGCCAAAGACTAGATGAACAACTGAACTAGGCCTGCCAGAATTATAATTTAAGCTTGGACTGCTACCTTTCGATTAGCTTCATCAGAAATAGGCTAAACATGCGTCCCTTTTAATTCTATTATCTTTTTATAGCATGTTCCTAGCATCATCGTTTCACTTTTTTGGCTTGGTTGATAGCTGCTTTGTATGTGGAATTAATGCAAACCTGGGAATGACTTATAATGATTATTGTCTGATTTTAGCTCATGATGTTACTAGAAAAAGCCACATAAAATTTTGTTTTTCTCCTAAGTTGGTACTATTGTGGAGTATTTGTTACTGAAGTTGATGGAAGGAATTAGTAAATAACATTAGTAAAAAGTGGCCAGGAGAGACACATACCAAGAATTAGTGCGTTCAGACTGCTCCTTATTTAAAAGCTTATTACTCTGTCACTGACTTGAATGAATAGGTTTTAAGGTGTAAGCTCAAATGGCTTTGGTATAGTTAATTAAATGGGTTGTGCGGAAATAAATCAGGATACAAATATTTATTCTATTTACCATATATACTCGTGTATAAGTCATAAAATCAGACCCCACTTAATTTTTTTTTTGTTTTTTTACATGTTCTTGCTTCCTCCAATCTCGCACCAGTTTCTCAGACACATTGGATTTTATTGCATCAGCACAATTACCGATTTCTTTCACCACTTCAACGGCTTTTAATTTAAAACCAGCTTCATATTTTTTTCTGATCGAATGCTCCATCGTAGATATAGGATACTCTTACGATAAAGGTGGATGAGGATGTGAGATACAAAAAACACAAAACAGTGCAAATGTTGCTTTGGAATAGTGAGGGTATTACCGTGTGGTCACATAGGCACAATACATAGAAAAAAAAGGCAGTGTGCTCAGTGGTTACTCTCTCAGGTTGGCGTTAACATATCATAATCTCTTGGACCAATAGTGTGAGTTTTCCGCATTTGACTTATACTACCGACATTATAGAATACAGGAAATTATACAGTAAAATCAAGCCCCAACTTATCTGTGGGAGAACTTAAATGTGAGGATATACGATAATATCATAATTCCCACAGTTAGTAAACTTGAACCTTTAAGCACAGGAATACTACATTTTTGAATGACCCACATCCTTACAGTATGCACAATACTACAGTAAACCAATTACTTTAACATTGCCTAAGCTTTAAAGGCTGCATCCACTAAATACACTATGACTTATTTATACAATACTTTTCTTTATTGCTTTATTTCTTATCACCATACTGGATGTCTTTTTCACCTTTTACCTTGTCACTTACCAGCAAGGCAACAATGATCTTGTTTTTTGTGACTTCTTTGTTGTTTCTTAGTTTTTAAACCACCAACAGCTGACTTGTTCTCCTGTGATTTGTCTGAGCAGCACGCCATCCCACAAAACACCTCCAACTTCCTTGTCTTGGTCTGTTAGTGTGGTCAGCCAGTCCACCTTTGAAGATGAAGTTATTGTTCCTATTTCCTTGTGAGGCAGACACCTTCTCTATTTTTAGCACCACATTCCCTTGTTTCATTCCATTTTGGCCTCTGCTTCACAATTACAGATTGTTGTGTACAAAACTAATCAATTTATCTAGTGGAAGCTGTCTGTTTTGGTTATGAATTTCTAGATTCAACTTGAACAATGAATTGATGGCATTCTCTTCCCCATGTTTAAACATTGAGACTTGGGCTTTTAGTAATTGGCTTTGACCCTTACACTTCTTGATCTTGAATTCTTGTTGATCCCCTGATAACAACTGTGAAGTAATAACTTGCTTTATTTTTGATCACAGAGCTACCTCTGCTAGTATGGTAGTAAAGTTGGGATTGAGTGTCATTTGGTCAATGTCTATTAATTTGGACTTTCAAACAAAGACCATGGGCCTTTTTTTCATTTTGCTCATGTTTGTATATTTTTGCCACATAAGGAATTGCAGGGAGATCATTTGGGGTACATTTGAAGTAACATGTATGTATAAAATCCAACCATCCTGACATTACACGTCAGAATTTAAATTTGTTCTGTCAGTTTCTTGTGTTTTTAAAGAACTATAAAAAAAACAAAAAGGAAAAACATCTTTAAAAAAATCAAAAAAACACATCCCAGTATTTTTCTGTTCATACAAACACCGCCCTTTTAATTTCACTACCCTTTAAAACTTTTTCATTTTCTTTTTCGTATACTGTCTCATGAATGGCAAGTAGTGCTGTTGGTTTTTTTTTAGAAAAAATGTATTCCTTTGAATTGATGGCTGCTATATATCTTTCATTTTCTGTTTCAGGGATTTGCTCCTAAAGGCTCCTGCACTGTTTTGCTAAATTTGCAAAAGAAAGCTTTTGTCATGACAAATGTCCACAGTGTTTTAACTTACAACATTTTCATTTCGGCATGCTTCTCCTTGCTGTTTCTAAAGTAGCATCTGTGCACACAGATTTGTTTCTAGATATTCTGTTTTTAACCCTGGTCAGGCTAAGATTATGAGCTTAAGCTGTTATTATATTTCTAACATCTCTTAGCACATTTTTTATCCTCTTTAAAGGTAAATATTTTTTTGTTTAATTTGCTCAGCTAAATTGCTGAGAACTCTTTGCACATATTACCTCATCTAAGTAAGTTTGAGTCATCAAAATTAATAAATGAATAAATAGTTAGATGCACTTCTGTATAACATGTAAAGTAATGGCCATCAAGCGATCCAAACAATACAGAGATGTCTACACAACTGACCAATGTGCTCAGCTAACTTGCCGAACGATATTCTGTCTATTGACAGTTCTTTCTTTTTTCAGGGAAAAGATTTTCTGTCTGGTGTTACGGAGCACTTAATTGGACCTTGCAAAGAACTTACTTTTAACTAGCTCCGTTAAGGAATTTTGTGTTTTTGTTCCTTGAAAGATTTTGTATTTTTAAAAGAAATGTGTTTTGACTAGGAATGTGAATAAAAAATGTTAGGTTGATTAGAAGGTGAAAACCATTTAGGAAATAAAATTAACATTAGCACCATTCCTTCCAAATCCAATCACATTGTGCTTTACAGGGAAAGCGAGATTTCAGTTTAGCCTTGTTGTCAAATTGCAGATTGATTCTATAAATCAAATTTGTACATCAGAATCAAATCAAGCATTATAACAAAGCAACATCTGACAGACCCACGTTACACAGGTTTTGGAACTCTTTCTCACTGGTCCTCCACATTTTGTGCGCTCCAATTACTTGCACAATCAGAACTTATGAATACAATAAGTGTTCCCACACTGGGAGTTATTCCTTTTATAACACAAGCATGGAAGCAGCAGTGGTGTTGTAGTCAAGCAGCAAGCAAAGAAAGTGGAGAGAATGCAGACTTTAGTGAAGCTGAACTGCATGGGTACACTAAGAAAGGCACTGTCAAAACTTAGTGGTCAGGACATGATCTACCACCATATAGAAGAATTGTCAATGTCAGTGAGCTCTCGTTAGCTTAGCAATTTTAAGCATTGTGTAAAAATAAATGAATACATACAAGTCAAAAAGGCACTTTATTTACAAAGCAAAACCTGGTACCAATTAGCAGATTATTAGATTTCATTTGATAACTGCACTGCATGAACACAATATGTGTTAATTTCAAACTTTATCTCCATTTGATTTACAATCATGTGAAAAAATAAGCCCACGCCATGAAATGTTTTTTTCTTTTTTAACATTTGTGTACATATCATGAATTGAACTAAATTTAAACAGTATCTGCAGGTAAAAGTAATGTAGTAAAAATAAAAGAAACAATGAAAAACTGACTTAGCAATAATTTATTCAATGAAAAAAGAACTGATACATCATTTCCAACCTGTGGAACCCTCAGCTCTAATAGTTGGTATTGCCCCCTTTGACAGAAACAGTTTTGCTTGCAGCTGGCTTCTCTGTCTGCTTGCATGTTCTAACAACTTAATGTGACCACAGTCACTGATTTTTTAAATCTGTTTTAGTGGCACACAGGAGTGGTCGCCCATCTGAGATCAAATGCAATGTCTCAGCAAAGGAATGGCCTACATTTGTAAGTGTGGTCCTTCCATATACGAGTCGGTTACTTCATGGCATTTGGTATATGGGAGGTGAGCAGATGTGCAAGTTAAAGGATACGTACAGTATTTCTCAAGTTGTAGTTATTTCTTTACAATCGTGGTATATATTAGTTTGCCATGTAAAACTACATTCTAAATTGTAGTATACTTTATACATTTTAAAAAATATTTAGCCCACTCTTGAATTTTATTATGGACATGAAGGGTACAGAGGCCATAATGTAAAAAAAGCCATAAAACCTACTGAAAATGACCACTTTCAAGTAGCAGAGGTTTAGATCTTTATATATAATACGCTACTGTGGCTGTTTGTTTGTCTGTCCAGAATTTTAAATCACCTGTAGCTCACAAACTGTTTGACCTATTGACCTGATATTTGGTACATATTTACTATGTGATGTCTACTATCCGCTTTTGGAGTGATGATTGACCTCCAAGGTTATTCCTCTTTTTATTTTTATTTTATTGTAGAATCAACTCTTGGCAGCGGCCATGCGGCACCTTTCTCATTCCCTACCTCCTTTGCCATCACTACCCCTATCTTTTCATATCTTAAATCATTCTTGAGGCAGGTTGAAGACTTAAGTGCCAGCTTAAGTGAAAAATTGAAGAAAATCTACTAAGTAATTGCAACACAAACACTGACTTAATCAGTTTTAACACAAAAAGATGCAGACAAAAGAAGAGAAGAAGCGGACTGCTAGGGTGGAGAAAAGAAGAGCTGCTCAGGAAGCAGCAAGCGCATCAACCTCTGAGCAAATGAATGCTAAACGTACAGAAAAAGAGTATGACAACTATGAATGCTCAAGTCAAGTGTATTCACTGTACATTATCGTGCAGTACTCCATTACTGGTCTAAGAATATGTGCCTTCTGCATTTCTAAGGCTTACTTGTGACAACAAAAGTAAACTGAAAAAAAAATACATTTTATTGGAGACTCTTGGTCTTATTTTTTCAAGGTAAGGATATATTTCTTGCTTGTTTGTCTGCTTGCAGTGGCCATCATGGTAGAGTTACGACAACCCAACACCGAAGCCCTTTACATTCTGTGTTGTTATTTTACATAGCCCATGTAGCGAGATGAACACCAAATGGAAATGAAAAGAAAAGAGCACTGTACTTTGTACACATAACATTAACTGAACATACATTGAACTGATTAAAATGCATTTTATTTTGAATAAAGGCCTTACTTTTTTAAGGAGCCATGGCAACTTTTTACTCCAGTGTGTCTTGCAAATGCAATAAAGTAATCCCTCCTCCATCGCGGGGGTTGCGTTCCAGACCCCCCCGCGATAGGTGAAAATCCGCGAAGTAGAAACCATATGTTTGTATGGTTATTTTTATATATTTTAAGCCCTTATAAACTCTCCCACACTGTTAACATTATTAGAGCCCTCTAGACATGAAATAACACCCTTTAGTCAAAAGTTTAAACTGTGCTCCATGACAAGACAGAGATGACAGTTCTTTCTCACAATTAAAAGAATGCAAATATATCTTTTCTTCAAATGAGTCTCTGCATCAGGAGCAGAGAATTTAAGAGAGAGAGCGCGCGTTCGCAAAGAAAAGCAAACAATCAAAAAATCAATACGTGTGCTTTTAAGTAAAGCGGCACTTTTCAGAGGAGCGTCAGTATCTTCTAAGCAAACAGCCTGTGTTGAAACAGCCCCTCTGCTCAAATCTCCTCCATCAGGCGAAGAGAACGTCAGAGAGAGAGCGCGAGATTAAAGCAAACAATCAAAAAATCAATACGTGTGCTTTTAAGTAAAGCGGCACTTTTCAGAGGAGCGTCAGTATCTTCTAAGCAAACAGCCTCTGTTGAAACAGCCCCTCTGCTCAAATCTCCTCCGTCAGGCGAAGAGAACGTCAGAGAGAGAGCGCGAGATTAAAGCAAACAATCAAAAAATCAATACGTGTGCTTTTGTGCTTTTAAATATGCCGAGATAAAGCGGCATTTTTTAGAGGAGCGTCAGTATCTTTTAAGCAAACAGCTTCTGTGCAAACAGCACCTCTGCTCATACTCCCTCCGTCAGGCGCAGAGAATGTCAGAGAGGGTGAGATAGAGGCAGAGACAAGCAAACAAACACCGCGCGGGATGCATATCTTATAGCATTCAGGAGTTTTAGTTAATATGTAATACATGCTCTGATTGGGTAGCTTCTAAGCCATCTGCCAATAGCGTCCCTTGTATGAAATCAACTGGGCAAACAAACTGAGGAAGCATGTACCATAAATTAAAAGACCCATTGTCCGCAGAAATCCGCGAACCAGCGAAAAATCCGTGATATATATTTAGATATGCTTACATTTAAAATCCGCGATAGAGTGAAGCCGCGAAAGTCAAAGCGCGATATAGCGAGGGATTACTGTATAAAAAAAAAAAGGCAAAGTGTTCGATAGACCAGATTGATGTGCCAGAAGCCAATTAACGATTTTTTAAAACATTGTGAATTGCTTTTGCTGAGAATATTGTAATAAAAGAACTCAACACCATATTTTTGAGTGAGTAAATTCACTGTTGAAACTGATTAATTTGATTCAAAATTTTCAATTTTATTAATTTTTTCTTTTTTTTATTGCCCTAAAAGGGAAAATTTGATCTTTCAACAGGTTTTACAGAAGAGACCACAATATCCATCCATCCATCCATTATCCAACCCGCTATATTGTAACTACAGGGTCACAGGGTCTGCTGGAGCCAACCCCAGGCAACACAGGACGCAAGGCAGGAAACAAAACCAGAGCAAGCGCCAGCCCACCGCAGGGCGTGCACTCACACACGCCCACACACCAAGCACACACTAGGGACAATTTAGAATCACCAATGCACCTAACCTACTTGTCTTTGGACTGTGGGAGGAAACCAGAGCACCCAGAGGAAACCCACGCAGACACAGGGAGAACATGCAAACTCCAGACCACAACATAACAATGAAAATACATCAAAAAGAACACAGTCATTAAAAATAAACTTAGTACAATAAATGTAACAGTGGGCATATCACTTATGGTGAGACATTCCATCAATCATATTGCACATAGTAATTAGACCAGATGCTAATTGTTCATCTTATGATTTGGGATGTTTATTAAAATTGAACTTATTTAGAAGATTAATAACAGTTGTAAGAGAAAGAGTATTTGAAATTGTTGCTTTTTAACCTTAAAATCTTGAGCTTGTAACCTGATGGGAATAACTGAGAATTTAGTGGTTGAGTCCTGTCTGACAGAATATCCTCTGATTTCTGCCACACTTGCTTGTTAATGATTTGATTGTTGATACCTTGTTATTTTTTTGCTCCATTTTACAATTTTATATATTCTGTTTTTGTTGCTGACAATGAGATTTCCAAACTAGCAGAGCAGAATATAAGTAAAGACAGATTCAATACAAGATTTATAAAAAAAAGTGACACAATGGAAGGGGTCATATTAGGCAGTAGAGGTGCTGCTGTCCCTTTATGCAATTGCCTTTTGTGTTTTCCTTAAAAGTCACTTTTGATAAAAGGACGTGAAGACTCCATGTAGAATCTGGTGCTATGAGGCAGGAATGACAGCTCTGAGGTAACACTCTGCCTATGCAAAAAGATATGTACTGAACTTATTAAACCAGCGTTTCTCCACCTTTAAGTATTTGCAACCCGAGTTTTCATAACAGTTTTAATCGCGCCCCCCTAACATTTTCTTGAAATGTAGATGAATATTTTATTATACCTACTTAACTTTTATTGACATTTATCTAACTCTATATTTATTGTTCTAGTATCAGAATGTAGTTTAAGTTAATTTGTTTTGGTTTCAACAGATTTTTTGTCATATTTTTGATTCTTGTTTTCTTTTTTTCACATCTTCGCGCCCCCCTTTTTGTTACTTCGCGCCCCCCTAGGGGGGCCCGCCCCACAGGTTGAGAACCACTGTATTAAACTTCAAAGTAATTAAACTAGGGTGAAGTGGAGTTGTAGAGTACCCCAAATTTAGGTGTTTGCCCTTTAGTGGACTGGGGGCCCATCCAGAGATTGTTTCTGCCTTGGGACCTGTGATTGCTGGAATAGGCTTCAGCTTCCCCATGACCCTGCATTGCATAAATGGATTAGAAAGACGGTCTAAGTATGTCTATTCAGTTCCTGTCACTTGAGTGCATACTACAAGATGGCTCAATATTCTTTTTTACTGTGAATGGCAGCAGGCAGTACTGTTGCGAAATAAAGAAATATCTTTTGTATAATGAAAGAAAACAGGTGATCACAAGTATGTCTTTTTCAGTTACCATTGTCTGGTTATCTAAAGGACAGAGACAGTAATTCACTTCTGGGCATCAACATTCAATAATATCAATAACTGCAGATTTCGATGACTATCCGAGATGAATCAATGGCCCTGGGGCTGAAATGGTGTCACTAAGGAAGACAAATGGCGAATTTTTTAAATAGCTGAATCTCAAAACCATGGTTTGCATTTATACCTTCTTAATATGCTTTTTTGAAATATGTATGTAATATCAACAGACGAACTAGTATTTGATGACGTTTTTGGCTTCAAAAATCGACATATTCAGTAAAGTTTAAAGCATTTCTTTATAATAGGACCCTGGTTCCCTTCCTCTCCATTACAGATGATTGTGAAAAAATATCTCCGACTTGAAAAATGCAGAGGTTATTGTTAGTTGTATGGGATATCTATCTAAATTGGTTTATAACCACTTTGTATCAGCCAAAGCACAAAGCAACAGACAAAGAGAGTCCAAGAGTGCACAGCGAATGGGCATGAATGAGAAAAAAAGAAAGGAATCCTAATAGCAAACAGAAGAACACATGCCGCACATCCAAAACTCTGTCTTCCCAACACATGGTGATGGAATAAATTGCGGAACCTTTCTGTCAATCCTAGCAGGGATTAGAACCACAGTAGTAAGATGAAAATGAAATCTGACAGAGGTGGAAAGCTGTAATCTGACACTGATAACTTCACATTCCTGCATAAAGATTTGCACATTTTTGATTCTTTAAACAAAATTTTTCCCAAATTTCTTGGGTTTTAACATCATTAGTTTTGACATTGGCTCCCTTGGTGCTATAAGTAGATTCCTCCCTGAAATAGCGGTAGTTTAGCATTTACATGTTTTTCTGGTTTTTAACATGGTTTTGGACCTTGAAGTTGGCTGTTAACAAAAACAACACATTTATTCAGTTGTTTGCTCTGTGACACTTCATTGAGTCAGAATTACTAATGAATAAACATGTTTTAAAGTAAAGAGTTTCTAAGAATTGCAAACTACACTACGTAATAAAGAAATGCATTAGGTCTCCAGAAAGATAAATTGCTTATACAATTAGCTGAATAATTCTTTTTTTTTTACACCAAATTTCAAACATGAGGTTTTTTGCACCTTGACAGAATTACAACTTAAAAGTGACAGAGAATTAATAAAAATGAGACAAATCACTAAAAATATGATTGGGGGCCAGCACCTTTGGTGCATGACCCTTAAATAAATATAGTCTTGCAACAACAGATGGTGCTGTTGCTTTAAAAAGGCCATATCTTCAAAATGACTGGACAGAAAATCAAATCTGTCCTTCATCTCGATGACCAAATGGGATTGTGGGAAGGTAAAACTTCACAAATCAATTTTACAGAGATATCTGAACCAGGTTAAAAAAGCTGATAAGAAAGCAACTGTCTGACTCTACTGCCTCTGCAAATAATGAAGATGAGCTGAAGTACCCAAAACTGAACCTTAGTGTTTTTATAGATCAGCTTTTAAAGGAGCTTTTAAAAAAAAAACACTGTTTTTACAAATGTAAGAAAAGTTATTAGGAATTAATGGTAATTAGAAAATATGATTTGCAGTTTTCTGTTTGATATCCAGTTGCACTAGAATCAATTCTCATTTTCATCTAATTCATAAGTGTATTTTCAGTATTTATCATTATTTTTGGTGCTTTATTTATTTTTTATTTCACAGCTGAAGTCTTTGCAATGGCATGTAGGTTCCTTTTTATGTCAGCAGCAGTCAGAAAGCAGTGAAATTCTGATGTAAAAAGGCAGGATGCACATTTGCTCTACAATGGGAGGATTTGTTTTTGTCTAATAGAGATCTGTATTTATTAAGGTGCTTTTTACACCTTATTCTTCTTGCTTTTTTAATGTGTTATGATTTGTAGCTATGCGTAATGCATTCTGTGACTTTTACTCATATCAAATGCACACTCTGCAGTATTTTAGAAGAACATCATTTTTTTCATAATTATTAACTTGTGTATTTTTATTTTAAAAATATCTCTCTGAAAAACATCAAATTCTAACCACTGCTTTGATGTCTGGAAAGTTGGGACATGTAGGCTATTTTTTCTTCAGCAGTAACTAAAAACATGTAAGATGTCTTGTGTGAGGATTTGTACAATAAATTGAATTTTTTTAAAAGTTTTGTCATTGTACTTAAAAATAGTACCTTATCACAAAACAGAAATTGCCTACATGGTCTACAGCAGAAAAAGGTGGAAGGGGTAAAGTCATTAATAACATTGCCTCTAAGTTTTGACAACAGCATTTTTTAAATTCTCATATGTAATAAGTAATATGCAATATATAGTCAGATTTTGAACAGAATTGCTGCATGTATAGTGCTGCATGATTTTTTTTTCTGGCTAGTATGATCACTTTTTCTTCTTGTGTTTTAGTATATGCATCTTAATCTTTTGTTAATATTTTATTGATTTGTGATTGATTGTTTTTCTTTTTATTTATATTGTTTTGAATAAAGCAATTCAAGCAAATTCTGCTGGAACTGTTGGCTGATTTCCTTTGGGGATTCTAAGGTTAATTCATTTGTTTGATGATTTAATTGTTTTCTGTTTCAGCATACAGCAGACTGTTTTTGCAAAAAGATAGCTTCTAAATCTTTTTTCTTTCTACTTGGAGCATATAATTTTAGCACTTAAGAGTTACAACTATACTTTAATTGAATCCGCATAAAATCACCTCCTTTCCTAATATTTATGGGTTTTGCTTGTGTTTTTATGTTTATTATATTTAAGTGTTTTGTAATTGTTCATCATGTAATGCGTCTCATAAAAACAGAGTGACTGACTAATATATGTAAATGATTAAATAAAAATAACTGACTGATGTGTACCGAAGAAATGCATAATACAATAATTTTCTCAAATTTTACCACAAGGAAACACCATTACTGGAAAAATGCTAAAAAATGACTGATGTTGTTTATTAAAATAAAAAGAACAAAATAAAAAAAAAAATTCAAAGCTTAGTAGTAAAGAAAATTTGAGAGCCTCTTAAAATACAGAACAGTTTGTGCCGCATTTTTTGTCTATACATTCAAAGTAGGCACTAAACTAATAAAAAATTAAAGGAACACTGAAAACACATCAGATCTCAATGGGAAAAAAATATCATGCTTGTTATCTATACTGGTATGGACTGGGTAATGTGTTAGGAATGAAAGGATGCCACATCGTTTGATGGAAATGAAAATTATCAACCTACAGAGGGCTGAATTCCTGAATTACTGAAATTTCAATGACTTGATGCTATACTCTGATTAAAAAGTGTTCCTTTAATTTTTTTCAGCAGTATATTTACCTACAGATAAAATCAGTTTAATGAGTAGCGGTCAAAGGAGCACTACAGCGTTTAAATCATCAGGTACAATCTGTGATCCTGGATCACCTCAAAAGGTGGCACTGAAAACACCTGAGGACAGTCCTATAGATACCAGGGTCAGGGTGGCAAGGAGGATCTGATGTCTGACCGTTTTGAAGGCAGAGGACAGATGTAGAAGGATGAGAACAGGTGACATGTTGGTATCTCTAGCTATCCATAACTCTTTTCAGGTAGCGTTCTATATCATAAGCATGCTTTAGCCCCCTGATCTACTGAGCTGCAAGTTGATAAATTTTGTGACATTTTAACTCTGTTTATTTGAAATTACAATTACGTGGTACGGCTACCATTTACTCAGAATGCTAAGTATAGCACACTTGTAAAATATATATGTAATACATACGTGCACATACATATTGGTATCACAATTTATTGTTCCTGAGATGTGTAGTTGCTGTCAGCTTCATCATTCCACAAAAAATAAACTGAAACAAGTTCAGGGGAATCTCATAGGTAGAGGATAGAGCACTACAGATGACTCAGAACCTGTTGTGCTCTCTCTTCGAGAGAAGACCAGCAGTGCATCAAACAGGACACACTCGTGACAGATGGGCTAAGGAGCCGGGTCAGCCAAAAAAAGTTTAAGTTAAAATGAAACAAACGCCTTTTCCTGTAGCATAATGCCATAAAGTTATAAAAATGTAGAAAACTGCCTTTTCTCTGACCCTTTTTAAGTATACTGATTAGGCGTACATTTCCTGAAAGCTTCTTAACACTAAGTACTTTGTTATCTCGAACATAAGATCATTCATTAATTAGCGAGTGCTTCCTGAAACCCTTCGTAACTAAAGAAGTACTGAGTCTCGAATATAAATTAACAAGTGAACCGACCCACTAGATATTTTTAACATTGTTCTTCATTTGGACTTTTGCCTCCGGTTTGCTCTCAGAAAGACATAGGTTGCCTTAAGTAAATCACAAAAAAACACTCACACTCGTAATGGACAATATAATAACAACAACAATAATAATACAGTAGATTGATTAAGTAATATAAATAAATAATTATAATATTTAGAAAATGATTGGATGGATGGATAATGTAGGCTATATATTAGTGCAAAAGAGGCTCTTTGTAGCTTTAACACCTGTAGACAATTTGAGTACATAAAAAGTTAACTAATCAAACTCATTCCATAATCAGTGACATCCTTTAAAATGGGAAGGTGAATCTCCCCTTAGTACCAGCAATGACAATGGCAGCTATCCTGAGAAGTGTGCAACTCAACCGGTGATTCCATTTGCAACAGTGTCTCCCAAGAAGTAAAGTTGCATGTCTAAATGCTCTTTTGTGGTTGGACATGGATCCCTTTGGAGAGTAATCAACAACTAATAGAAGAATACTGGTCTTCCCTAGGGTGAAATGATAACCCCCTTTTTCTGGTGCAGGAAGAACTGGAAGAAGGAAGGGTTGTGTACATAACAAAACCTGATGTTGTGGGCTCAGTTCCAGCTACTAATACTGTGTGACCATGAGTAAGTTACTTCACCTTCATAGGATCCAATTGGAAAACTAAAAGAAATGTAACCAACTATGTGTCAAATGTTGTAAGTCGCCTTGGATAAAGGCATCAGCCAAAGATTATTATTATTATTATTATTGGGTGGCACGGTAGCACAGTGGTAGCGCTGCTGCCTCGCAGTAAGGAGACCTGGGTTTGCTTCCTTGGTCCTCCCTGCGTGGAGTTTGCATGTTCTCCCCGTGTCTGCGTGGGTTTCTTCGCACAGTTCAAAGACATGCAGGTTAGGTGCATTGGTGATTCTAAATTGTCCCTGGTGTATGCTTGGTGTGTGGGTGTGTGTGTGTGTGTGTGCACCCTGTGGTGGGCTGGTGCCTTGCCCGGGGTTTGTTTCCTGCCTTGCGCCCTGTGTTGGCTGGGATTGGCTCCAGCAGACCCCCCGTGACCCTGTAGTTAGGATATAGTGGGTTGGATAATGGATGGATTATTATCATTAATACCTTTAATGACACTAAATTTAATTTTCATAGGCATACCTAGCACTGTAGATGCAGTGGATGGAATGCATATTCCTGTTTACTATCCCAGCCACTTGAATCCCAACCATACCTGTCAAAAAGTGTTCTCGGCACTAAATGACCAGGGGCTTAATGTATAAACAGAGCATATGCACAAAAATGTTGCATACACACATTTCCATATACACTTTGAAATGTATAAAAACTAAACATTTTCATGGCAGCCTCACACTTTGTGTGCGTACTTTTGTGCTTGGTTTTGCAAACTGGCGGAACCCAGCGTCAAAGCAGTGCGACTGTTTCTGTGTCGTTTCCCTTCTTTTTCATATTTGCATCCATGACGCTGGATTTATCAAATACACTGAAATTAATTGTATATCGTTTACAAATTTAAATTACTTGATTCCTATCATTCTGTAACAATATAATGGTACTGTACATGGAATGGCCAAACTATTCCAACTACCATAGCTGCTTTAGTGTTGCTAGAAGACATCGCAAATGGGAGAATTAGAAAAGAGTGCTTATTTACAGATGATGATGACTGGCTTTCAATTTCGATTTCCATGAGCTATCCTCTTAGAGCAGTGTGCTGAACTGACGCTAGCTTTACAACTATGCAGACTTTGAGGAATTGTGCTCTACCTGTTCCTTTGCAAGTTCTGTCCTCTCTCAGGTCTTTAGCCACAGGAGCTTTGCAACGTGAACTTGCTAGCTGATCAGGTATCTCACAATCATCACTGAGTCGTGCCATGCCAGCTATATGATATATAAGATTTTCTTTGGTGTTGAACTGGGAAACATCAAAGCACAATTCGCAGCAATATCCAGTTTTCCAAATGTAATTGGAGCAGTCAACTGCACTCACATTGCTATTGCAATGACGCTGGACAAGTTACATCAGCCAACGATGAATCACCAAAAGAATGAGCTGGCATTACATCATCTATATTAGAAGCGCCTATAAAAACAGCAACTCTGCACTGTCACACATGCTTTTTTTTCCAAATAGTGGGGCAAAAGGCAAGCAGTCCTTTAAAGGATAGGAAATCATCTCAATGAGCCATGTAAAGAGCAAAGAAATGATCTGTTGTGCTGTTTGATGCCGACACTACACTATAAAGATACCTTAAGAGAATGAATTTGCTTATGTAAATAAAAAGCATTTCCAATCTATTAATGTGCTGTTCTATAGTCCACAGAAGTGTGTTGCATTGTGCTAGCATGTAGCATGCTGTATAATGTGACACACAATCGTGGCTTGCCAGTACCTGAAGAGAACGCTGTATGATAAACCTGACCCTAAAAATTAACAGACAAATTGGACAGCATTACAACTTTGTTTGAATGTAATACGCAGAATGTAAAAACAGGTAATCAGATGCAACATTTTTTTTAACCAACTAATGTAATTTGTGGTCAATATCACATAGTACAACCCTGATATTCCTTAGTTCATTGGCCACATCTCTTTACAGAATCCACTACTGTATTTTGTGACTCCAGAACAGCATCTGTCTGCACACATCCAGATGGTTGTCCAGTGGTTTCCAAGATAGAGGTGTGTGCAGCCAGCACCCGAAGGTATCTTGTCTTCGGCACGGGTGCCAGCTTTTGCAATATTGTCTGAAACAGAATAAACAGATGGTGGACTTTCACACCGACTTTGATATCTGACCACATTTTTAATTTGAACTTCTGAACTTGAACTTTCAAGTGTCTTAGTCACTCTGTATCACTCGGTCAACTTCCTTTTGTTGCTTATACCACTGCTTAAGCCAACAAATACTACATTTTGTCTTGCCATCACTTCACATTCGCTTAAATTCTACATTTTTCAAAATACTTTTGCAATTGGCTTTTAACAAAACACTGAAAAGAAGTGGCTATTTATATTGATTTCCATATTCAAATATGCAAAATTCTGGGAGGAGTCAAAGTGGTTGTCGGCACATGGACATGCGTTAAAATTTATTTTAATTGGGATTAATAAAGGGAAAGTGCGTGGAACTTGATACTCTCAGGCCGCTTGGCTATAAAGTCTGTTAAAAAGTCCCTGATAATCAGTTGCATATCACCTGGGGCCTCATGTATAATGCCTTTTGTAGAATTCACACTAAACTAAGGAAGGGCTTAAGGAAACATTAGTAATACTCATTCTTAATCTACATCGTTCATTATCTTGTTCGTTATTCACTAAGATCGATTGTTTTTGGGAAACACATTCTAGAATGATTGGCCTAATAAAATTAACCACTGTGATCAAGTACATACACAAGACTGCTTTCACATACATTAGACAATCACCTTGTTCCGCATTGGTCAGAGCATATGTTTGAGTCAGTATAAGGTCAGTTATTTAGCAAGTTTGAATAAAATGCAATACGTGTGTAAGAAAACAAAATGACTGGACGAATTATACTGTAAATGAAAATACATTCTGAATAACTGCTGTACTTTTTACGAGACATGAATGTGTTCATGACACTTGCACTAAATATGTAATGTATTAATCTGTATACCATCAGTTATAGTGCAGTTATTAAGTTAATATGAGTACAACCAAATGTTTTGAGAAGCTACAGATATAGGAAAAATAATTAAATGTGTTTGTTTTCTCATGTATATACTAAAATAGGAATTAACAAAGTCTATGTATCACAGAAATCAAAGAAGCTGAAAAACAATTAGATTGACTATTTGTTGTCGTTGCTGCAAATACTGCAAGTATTATTAAAAAAGAGTCCTGCGCCATTGATATGTACAAACTCCAACATGGATATCCTTTATTTACACCAACTGGTGGAGTCCCACATGCTTTTATTGCTACAGCATAGCAGACTGAAGAAAGCTTCCTTTAATCAGGTAGGTTCATTTAAATATAATGACTACAAAGCATTTCAAACACACCAATCAGCATACAGATAAAGGGTATAGTCGAAAAAATCACACCTCTGCTATTAAGTATTACGTAAAGTCCCAAAATAGATAAACATATTAAGGGTCATGGGCAAATACCTGGTTAAAAGAAAAAGGACTTCTTATATGTAAGATATTATCAGGAAACAGGAAAGTTAAATGTTATTTATGATCTTATTTTATAATTTAAATGTACTGGCACAAATGAAGTCTGGATGTCCTAGTTAAACAGGCAGGCAGTTTCAAGAACATTTTCTCTTACAGTTGTATTTTATTAAAATGCTCATAATTCTGCTTCAATTAGTTTAAGACATTCATGGCAATGTTTGATGATATAGTATACAGAGTATGTGCTGCATTTCACCGTGACATGGATTGACATTTCAATTTCTGGGAATTTCATGATTGCACATTTGGTTATTACTGAATAATTACCCAGAAAAGTTAAATTGCAAATACTTTAGAAAATTTATTATGCAGTAACCTTGCATCAATAAACATTTATTCACTAGACTTTCCTTCGTTTATTTGAACATTAAATATAAACATAATTGCATGCAAGGAAAAATGGGTTAGAACGGTATATTGTGCTTCTTCTTCTTTGAAGGAATTAAGTCAATTATGCAAAACCTTGTCTTTCTTGTTTTGTGTTTACAGCAAATAATCCATAGTTTAAAGATTTTCATTTTTCTATTAAACTACAAGAATTTTACTGACCATTACAGAAACTTTTTAATAAGTTGAGGATCATTAGATTGTCTTCAGAAATTAATGATTTCCTCATTTACACTGAACCAACTATATTCTCCAGCAGAATAACTTAATGTATTTATTATAGTAGCTTTGGTTTTCTTCTTTGTTTTCAGCACCAGTGCACAATTTTTGCAAAACACTTAAGGTAATTATAGTTTTAGAGAAGCATCCTCTAAAACCTATTTTGCAGACAAACAATTAAATTTTAGATTGGAGAGGTGAAATGATTAAGAATATTTGACTTTGTTTCCATGACAGCATGCATTTTTCATTGTGCAAAGTGTAATTACTACAGTTTCAATGATGTAAAATCAAGACAGATGATAACAAACAGCAGACGCATGGAGATATTGCCATTGCAACCAAGTTTCCATAGCAACTGTGATAATAATCCTAGTGATGGATGTTTTCTCCTGCTCTTTCCATTTTGTATGGCTATAACATTCAGAGCCAGTTTTTTAGCACAGCTTTTTACAGTTTATTAGACTGTCAGAATAGTTTATGAGATGTTGTTGCAAAGGAAATGGCTGAGTTCTAGAGCTTAATAAAATACACAATTCTCTGTTTACACACTACTTGAGAAGTTATTACAAACAGTTAAAAAAATTCATTTGAAAGAATAAATTCGTATTCTATCTAAATTCATCAATTTGCTGGGTATTAGCTTTGTAGATAGAGGTCGAATGAATGTCATCACTGCATTACTTTTAAAGAGCTGTTTTTATCATCTGTTGACAACAGGATTGCACCTTTTCTTATCCAAATGTTATTGCCCAGCACATAATCCGGATAAAATGTTTTACTGTGATGCAAAGGAAATGATTATATAAAACATATTTGCATTTCATTGAGAACATTGTTGGAAATGGCATTTTCCCTAGCTTTTCATGAATATTTTACAATATGTATAAACATACAAATGGAAATACATTTAAGAGAAAGAAAAAAAATGCTTGTGTAGCTTTTACATAGTAATAGTTAACCATTTCAAGAAAATTGGATTTATTGTTTATGTGCTCATTGGGTGCTTAGTACTCAAATGATTTCCCAAAAATGTAACGAGATTTATTTTAAAGACGGATTTATATGAATTCCATGATTATACAAAAGGGGCTCATGATAAATTAAAACATAAACATCTGTTAAAAGAATATGGTGCATTAATAGCAATTTTTATTTTGTCTGTAGGCATACGAATTGCGCTACTGAACAATGAGCACTTAGAGATATAAATATCATGCCCTGCATATTATTTATTACATTTAAAGCTATTTTATGCAGTTAGAAATTTCAAATATTGAACCCTGAAGATGCAAACAGTTTTTCTTTATAAAGAACTGAGGAATAAAATCCCGTACTGTTGGTTAAAGCATTTATCTGGGCAGGACATTGTTCTTCTACAATGTCATCTATAAATCTTCAAGTGAGAACCATAATAAAAAAATGTCGTGTATAACCTACATTTAAAATTTTTATGCTTTATTTGACTTTTCAGAATGGAAGCACCGTCAGCTAGCTAGTTCAAGGTGATAGTAATGCTTAGTAGGTCATATTCTGCCAAGCACTTTCAAAAATAAATTACAAAAATATTTATTTCTTTTAATAATTGCATTTGTCTGCCGTGCAATGTTCACATTGTTTGTTCTGTTACCTTTTTCATTTTTCTGTTTTAGAAGAAAAGTCGTTCTCTGTTATTATTTAAAATGACTCACATTGCATGAAATTTTAAAAGCCTTCCAGAAAATGGATGTTAATTATGTGACTTTTTGAGCCTAGATATTATTATACCTTTCAAATACATTATGTTTCAGGTTATGTGCATACACTTAGCTTCTTTTAGTTCACTGGTTGCAGGGTATGCTATAACAAAGTGCATTTATTGTTAGGTTGTGCTTAGCATGTTGAAAAGCTTGATTGTTTTTGAAAAAATGCTGATGGATCTGTATCCATATTGATGCCTTCCTTATTTTTACCATGTACAATCTATATGAATACAAAGATAAGAGCTAACAGACCATGTAAAATGTACAGATTACAGCATACCATGATGTATACACAGAAATAACAGTCCTGAACTGTATGGTCAAGCAAAATGTGACATGAACAAACACAGGACACATTTCAGAGCCTTACGTTAATCAGACAGAGCCCAGATCTGCTTCTGCTTTGTGCGAAAGGGTGTGGCTTCTATAAATTAATTAGAGCATTTACTGAACACACTTGTTTATTACTAGTGAATTACAGCATGCCATTCCCTCTGAACATGGAAATTAAGTCCACAGTAATCTGAATTTGTTCCAAAATCATTACATAAGTGCCCACCACATTCTGCTTTCTAATTAGCAAACGAAATGAAGCTCATGTGCAATTGATATAGTTAAAGTGCACTTCCTTTTCATTTCCCAGGATGAGCCCTCTCATATATTGAAGCAGCTGCTCAGTGCTAAATAACATAGAATTTCTAACTGAAGAATATTTCTTAACAAGATTGGATATGTACGCATACTCTGATATTGCATTTTGTTTCAGTGCATTTGCTCATGTTCCCTTATTCCGCCAGGGGCTTCAGATAAATCTTGATGTAATGTAGATTGTGTTTACCAAATGGAGAAAATAGAAAAAAAAATGTTTGGGAGAAATTTTAATTATGACTTACTGCAATATATATTAAAATGCTTCGCTTTACTTAAAATATAAAAAAAATTGATATGACTATGAATAGCAATTACCAAAAACAATAATTGTACATATAATCAAAAGAACAAACACAAAAATAAAACTGGAGAGCTTTGTACTGAGGCATTACTGTATTAAATGCTGCATTTGGTCAAATACATTGTTCATTTTTACTGGTTTGTCATTCGCAAGTGTAACCACATTGCTTCTGGCCTGCTACAGAATTCATTTTAAAATTTTTTAACTTGTTTTAAATATCTGAAAGGAATGGCTCCCTCTTACCCCTCTAACGCTTTCATTTTTACAAGCCAATGTGAGCACTGCAGTCCACTGACTAGATGATTTTCATTGTGCAAAGGTCGATGTTGAAGCAAAAAGGGGATTGGGCTTTTGTAGTGGCGGCTCCCACTCTTTGCAATAGCTTACCTTATTGTAGTAGGTCTGCCCCAACATTAGCCACTTTTAGATTATCATTAAGAACCTATTTCTTTTCACTGACCTTTGACCCCATAATATTATTATATTATTAAATATTATGTTGTGTATTTTCAGGATATCTTTTATGTATGGTTTGTCATGAGTGTGGTTTTATTATCTATATATAGTTCTCTTTAGGCAGTTTACTTGACCTGGCATGGCTTTGTTTCACTGTGTAAATAGTGAAGTAAAACACACAACTCCAGGGAGTGTTGCTCTCTCACTCTTGTAGTGTAGTAAATCTAGGATGCTCATTCACCATCATATTTGATTACTTAAATAAAGCTTTATTCAGTTTATTTTGTAAATGTACTTTGAATGGGAAAGCATAGGGAAGGGGTAAGCCTTCACGTTAGATGTTTTATCTGTTCATCATACCCTTTTCCCAATTTCAATTACAGGGTAGCAGTGAGCAAAAGCATATTCCAACAGCTTCAAGCACGATGCAGTGCCAAATGCTGCATGAGAGAACGGCTTGTCACAAGTAACACACACACACACACACACACACACATTCCCTTACTGATCTGCTAAACATCTTTAAGATGTCAATTCACTTTACTCTTAGTCAGCAATCTTCTCAGAAGACTCACAAGTATATGATGCAGATGAAAAACGGTACTCCTTTAATTATATAGTTTTAGATAACAGGAATAAGTACAAGTCCTCAAGAAATCATAGACCTTGGTAAATGCATTTTCAGGTGACTAACTTAAACAAGAAATGGGTCATCATGCAGAAACCATGTGAGTAAAACTAAACACACATAAACTTTCCATATTAGGCAATTAGAGAGAGGTGCTGCTTATCAAGTGTGCTTGATTAGTTGATGATCAGGAATTTTGGCAGCCCAGTTTGGAAAAATGTAGATTTTTGGAAAACACCACGTAAAGCAGGGGCGTTGAACTCCAGGCCTGGTGGGCCACAGTAACCAGTTTTCGCTGCTAATTAAATTCTTTTTCCTTCATTTCAATAGCTCTGTTTTAAGGATTCAGTATTCTGATTTTATTATTTTATTCATTAAATGACAGCCAAACAGAAATGAAACTGAAACAAGCTAACAGATGACCAGCTAAACTGGGGCTTCAAACTCCAACCAGTTTCACTCCAATCACTTTCTTAATGAGAACCTATTCTTGCTGTTATTAAACTCATTATTTAATTCCATGGCTTGTTGCTGCTCTCATTCTGCCACAGCAAACATTTCCAAAACTGTTGACACCATCAAAATGTTTTGGTGACCTGAGAGATCAACCTTACTGAGACCTTCACCTTTCTTTATTTTCAGATACTATGTGATGGGCACAGGTTAGCTGGTCATGTGGCGGCTTGTTTTGTGTCTCATTATTGTTTGGCTCCTAATTAAGGAAATTAATTAGCGGCCCTCCAGGACCAGAGTTCGACACCCATGATGTAAAGGACAAAATGGAAACCAATGATATCAGATTTTTGTATTAAATCATTTCCCAACAACTTAATATTTGTAATTGTACAGTAAAAACTGTTTATAAATGAAGAATATTCAAGAAATTTATTAATCTTTTTAGGACTGGACAACCAAGCAAATTCAGCCAAAGATTACTTTCTTGATCAGGCTTATGATTTTAACTTTGTTCTTTTATTCTGTTGTTCTTTGGCCTTTACAAATTATTTAAATATAGTCCTTGGGGTTTTGAAAGTTCAGGAATTTATTGGTAATATTTGCTTTTTATTCCCATGGGTTTTTACTAACATTAAATACTGTATAATTCATTATTTTGTTTTCCTTAAGGGTGCCACCATTCTGGAATTGATTTGTTGCTATGACATTGATGGAATTGACAACCAGAAATGTGACATGTTATGTCATTACTGTGATGGTATAAAGGTCAGCAGGTCACCGTTCTGGTATCTGACCACACTTCTGGCTGCATGTCCTGATCTTTGTTTATTTTTATTGTCAGTCTTTCCGTTAACAACCTCTTCTTGATTTTGTCCATGCCCTTTCTTCACTCCATTGTCTCTCTTTAAACTGCTGTCAACATGATTAAGAAGTACAGGTTAGACTCTTTCAGAAACTGTCAAAAAACAAAAGACTATATCCAGGAATTTCCAGGCCTAATATGGTGAATTCTACTTCTAATAGCCTACACATGCATAGAATGATCATATTATTCATGGACAGGCTTAAAAAACAATACTATATATGTGGACTCTACTATTCTATTACTTATATATTTGTTTTTAGAGGTGTGTATTGATTTATTTTTTATGTTATTTATGGCATGACTCTACCATCAGGAAAATTACCGAAAAAGTATTTTCTTCATGGAAAGGAAGCAGGAGAAAGTCCACTTTCTCCAAAAAAGGAAAAGAGTTTAGGTTTGCAAAGCTGCATTTGATTCAAATCAGACGTTTGGAACAGCATCTCCTGGATCAAAATTGAGTTGTTTAATAAAAACAATGTATCACCAGAAGAATCTCATAGCATCCCATAAATCTCAGTGTTAGAGGGGTAATGATTTAGTTTTCAGCATAGGAGACACATTAATTCATGAACCATCTTTTTATATCTAAATGATCTGTGAGAATGTGAGTCTCTCTGATAGCTAAAACTATATCATAACTAAATCATGTAATAGGACAATAATCCCAAGTATATCTGCAATTCCACCATAAAATGGATGAAAAAAGAAAGAATCAAGATTTTAGGATGGTCAAATAAAATACCAATCCTCAACCTCTCCTGAGATGCTGCAATGGTACCTTAAAAGAACTGTGCATCAATAAATGCCTTAGAACGTTAATGAACTTAAGTAGTGCTGTATGAAGGACTGGGCCGAAGTACTAATACCAATTTCATATAAAAGACTAATAGCCTGCAAAAAATTATTACCTCTAGTTAGTGCTGTTAAAGCTACTGAATCCATGCATGGCTTTTGCTTTGGTTCATTTTTTGCTGAATAATGTAATGTAATGTTAAGTGTGTTATACTTTGATTTCTACCTGTTGTTAGATTTAGGTAATTTTTGGGACTGAGAAGGATTCAATTATTAGGAGATATTAGTGATGAAAGAACTAGGTGTTGTTCGCTTTGCCAAATACATTGAAGTCAATGGGGACGGACTAACTGAAGTAGATTTGACTGGATTATAATGATGCAATCATATTTAAAATATCCCTGAGAGCTAAGGAAACATCTACCAACTATACTGGACCAATTATTGTGGCCAGAAAGGCGGCAACCACTGTACCACCATGCCCCCTTGAGATCAAAGTAGATAGAACACAGTCAGAGATGCTTAAATGTATATATATCATCAAAACCAAGAGGAAATGAAGAAATCATAGTCAACAGTCAAGAAAAAATACGTAGGTTGTTTTAAGTTGATTTATGTGAGAAACTATTGGTTTGCATGATTTTCAGAAAACTGAAATTTTAGGAAATATATTCAGCCCTGGGAGAAAAATAAAAGCCCTAAAAGAGTTAAAGGCAGAAAATTCAATGTGGTGTATTATGATTGAAGCCACTGGCTTGTTCTATTTTTTGAATATGTGCTGAAGGCTCTCCAAACTGTCTATGCTGATGCTTTGCACTTTTTCTTCTACCAAAAAGATAAAAATGTCTTGTAAATAGTAATAAATCCTTCATTATTATTATTATTATTATTATTATTATTATTATTATTATTATTTTATTTTTTTTATTTTTTTTCTGTGTTTTTCAGGCTTTTCCAAGGTTTGTTTTCATTCTCCACATGGTTAATTACGCATGTATAGGGCACATGTCTCCATCTCTTATGCTGATTTGGAACTCATAGATCTACCTGCACATTTGGCTACAAGCGGAGATAAATCGTTATTTATGTTGTATATGTTTCATTAAGGGTGGCACAGTGGTGCGGTGGGTAGCGCTGCTGCTTTGCAGTTAAGAGACCTGGGTTCACTTCCTGGGTCTGCCTTGAGTGGAGTTTGCATGTTCTTCCAGTGTCTGCGTGGGTTTTCTCCGGGTGCTGTGGTTTAACTCCCACAGTCCAAAGACATGCAGGTTAGGTGCATTGGCAATTCTAAATTGTCCCTAGTGTGTGCTTGTTGTGTGTGTATGCACGCCCTGCAGTGGGCTGGTGCCCTGCCTGCGTTTGTGCCCTGTGTTGGCTGGGATTGGCTCCAGCAGACCCCCGTGACCCTCTAGTTAGGATATAGCGGGTTGGATAATGGATGGATGGATGTTTCATTAAAATAAAATTTGAGAACCGCCATTATTTACTTACTTATCTGTTAAGCTCCTTAAATTGAGTTCACCTGCTATCCACAGTTTTATTGTGTCTTCATGGCTTTCCATTTTATACCATTTGTTTTTATGGAAAAATGTAAAAAAACTGGCATGAATACTGATGCTATAGTAGTTCTCCAGTTGCCTTAGCACCTTTGGTTTCCATGAAGTCTGCAAGTTCTGTTTATATCTACATGAGTTCTTTCTGCTAACCTGAGTTTCTTCCAGTGTTTAAATCTGCAGTGTCAGCCAATAGACTAGCAATACTAACTATGAGCTTAATTGTGTGCTCTTCATAGTGCCAGGAAGATAGAACATAGTGAGATAGTGAACGAAAACAACCTGTAATGCAAATGATCAGATATATACTTTAGGGGGGGGGGGGGGGCAGGCACATCCAATATTGGCTGTTACAGCTCCAGAGGATGTCACATTGGCTTCACAAAGCATTATGTGGTGCTGATAAGAAAATTTTTCTTATCATTAAATAATTCAATAATAATCAGTAATAATTTAGTAGATATGCACTTTCATGTAGAAGCATAGAACTGAAAGAGGAGATCCATGCCTATAAAGTACCCCAAATAATGACCACCTCAGTATATATGCCATACCTATATGAATTTCTTTTTGAAAATAAAATCGCATTTCCTAAATGTGAAGGATGTCATCAAAGACGTTAAGAATTATTAAAAATAATTGGATCAAACCAGTTGGGCTAGGGGATATTTTGACTGCAAGGTTTTCATTTGACTATGCAGGGCCCCAATGATATATTTTCTTAGTAGCCACTGCACACTATTTTATACCACCCACTGCATTGATACATAGAGACTTTAGCAAGTATGCATTAATTAGGGGCTTAAAGATCTTAATTCAAAAAAAAAAAAAATATATATATATATATATATATATACACATATGGAGATTATACTGTACATTAATGCTGCAGTATATTTTATATAAAGCAATTTTGTATTTTAACCTAATTATATTCATGTGGTATAATGAGAATGAAGTAAAATAATGTAAAAATCATACTTGTTCTGTTATATTTGTACCTTTTGTAAATGTGTTTGATATTTGGACTTCAGGCTTCATACATTATATAGTTTATGCTTACATTTATTGTCATTTACTACTACAATATGAAAAACGTTTCTGTTTTAAAAATGTGTTTACACGGATTACTGTAGAAACAGAACACACGTGAAATGCGTGTATTCCAAATAATGATCTATTATTTCCACTCTAAAATTCCACTTCACTCCCAGATAATCAAGGCATGAGCTGGGAGAAGTTTGTGCACGTTCTAAGTCGTTGGGGGGATGGAATAGCCGGCTACTTGCAGCTTTTCTTTTATCAGCACGTTTAGATTAACAAAAGACGCTGGCGGAGAGGTGAGAACGGTTTTAAGAAGCGATTTAAGGTGGGACGGATCTACGAGTTTTTTCGTAGGCTCTGGTAATTCTAGTGTTAATTAACTAAACATATACATAAAGAGTGCAATGCATTATGCATCCTGTATTTTTGTAAATATAAAGGTCACAAAATATACACTTCACAAACTCACACAGAATGTTTTCTTTGACATAATCATACAAACATTGAGTATTTTCAGCAGAAATATGTCAAGAATCGTTACTGGGGCTCCTTTACACCCATAATATGCCTCCATGATGGCTCACAGGTTAGAAGTTTTCTTTTCTTTCTTTCTAACTTTCTTCCGGTGTGTGTTCAGACCATACTACAGAAGAGTCTTAGGGCCACAGAGAAAAAAAATTGGGACACAGTGGAAAAAAGTATATCTTGTGATTAAAGTAGAAATATCAACTTTATTCTTCAAATTTCCACATTAATCTTGTAGTTTATTTTGTCCTTAAAGACAAAGTTTCCACTTTAATCTCTAAATTACGAGAGAAAAGTTGAAATTTTGACTTTTTATTATGAAATATACCCTTTTTCCCTCACTGTGTCCCTAATGCTGTTCTGTACCATGGTGTGTGTGTGTGTGTGTGTGTTTCTATCTATCTATCTATCTATCTATCTATCTATCTATCTATCTATCTATCTATCTATCTATCTATCT
>JANRMT010062819.1:59472336-59512513 GCA_026402145.1 Polypterus bichir lapradei
TCTATCTATCTATCTATCTATCTATCTATCTATCTATCTATCTATCTTCATTCTTTTTTTCTTTCTTTCTTTCTTTAACGATCTTCTGTAAAAAGCCTAAAGCATAAAGTTCTATCTAACTAAGTCTAACTTGATTTAAGGTCATTTTTTTTCTAATCAAAGATAAAATCTGCCCAACCATCAATATAATAAATACACAGATTGTAAAGAAGCTATCTTGCTTATAAGAAATAGCAGACTAGTAAATAAATAATGCATCTGTATATGCGGTAAGGATATTTTGTTGACAGAGAAGTGTTTTAAAACATTCTATTTCTTATAATGAATATTACTACTTGAAAAAATGAAAGCTTTCTACAACACACCCATGTTTTATTTATGATGTATCAAGCAAAATGGCTGTTTTATAAACAAATTAAAGCTTTACAACACTGACAATATGCTAATTTCCTTGGAGTAAACTAAAAAATATGAAGGGTTGGTTATAAAAGGTAACAGTTATTGGTAATAATTCAAAGGGCATTTTCAAAACAACACAATTGTCTTGATTTCCACTGTTGTGAGTTAATTTATGGGGAAAAAAGAATGTTGCTTTCTTGAGTATGAAATATAATGACTTGAGTGATAAAGATCAGGGTCAAATTTAGCACTTGAAGTAGACTTGGGTGTAACACCCAAGAGTAACTGAAAAATGTACTTTAGGCATACTGTTATTATAGCATAATACACACATTACAAACTTAATTTATACTTTATATGCATAGTAAGTCACTGTAAATTCTACTCCTGAATATGTATTGTATGCATTACAAATCTATATACTTCAGAATGATTTTCCCTTTGTGTGTTTTCACTTTAAATACAATAAATAACATTCCAAACATGGGGAAGAAGTTACAGTGTTACATGAAATAAATTTATTGTTGAAACATCATATCCTGCCGACTGCATTAGTATTTGCATTTCTAAGTGTGCCTTCAGAACAAAACATTGACAAGGGGATCTGCACCATAAAATCAGAAGCATGTAAAACACCTCTACTCGGGCGTGTAGTTTTTTAAATGATCGTCCCTAAATGACCTTTTTTGTGACTAGCACCAAAGAAGAAAATGTAAAGTAATGAAAAATGTACGTTTTGCACAAGCACAAGTGTTTGTGAGGCAATATTTTCAGTGATTAATGTGGTCAAAACCAATCTGCCAAGTTGTTAGGAATGCGAGAGATTAAAAGACCGCATATGGAATGTGACTACATGCGGCCCAATTACCAGCACCTGCTCTAGTGTGTCAAGAAGCCAAGATTGTCTTCTGCAAATTAAGATACTGCTATTTGCTCAGTTACAGTTGAATTCAGATTTGGCTAATGACCATTTATTTTATTAATGAATTTATGAAGTTATTAGGGCAAATTATATGCATGTTACCATTGTTTAGCACTGTAACATTTCAAACATTATTCAGCGTACTGTTAATTTATGCTACTGATAAGTCATCTACTTTTGGGTAAAAGGAGACATGTAGTGAGTCTTTCTTAGGCAGTGTGTCAACATCTGATATAAATCCATCTATTTAAGGGATGGCTGCTTACATTTTATGAAGAAATTATTTTCACTGGGGACCATACTGAACATAACATAGAATTCAAGCATTAAACAAATGCTTGGTATCTACTATAATTGAGTGAAAACATGTCTTTGCTCAGACAGATGCTTAAGAATGTGTATAAATCAACAGAAAATGTTTAACATAATAAGTTATAATATGGAATATCAATTAAATGAGTTCAATGTTTTGTCCCATATAATAAATATGCTAACTTAAAAATGGGGTCTTGTACATAAAGTGTATTGTATTGTATTAGCATTGTAGTTGCTTAAATTTATAAGGTCTTCAGGCACAGACATGCAGACACCCAAATGCTTCTATAGTGTTTTTAATTTTGAGGTAATTGTGCATTATATAAACTAACTTTACACTTATTTAGTACTTGTACAAGTTGTAACTTGTAAAATTACAGAAATGATTTTATTTAATACTATGGTTCACAAATGGCTACCTCAGTAACAGATAGATAGATAGATAGATAGATAGATAGATAGATAGATAGATAGATAGATAGATAGATAGATAGATACTTTATTAATCCCAAGGGGAAATTCACATAATCCAGCAACAGCATACTGATACAAAAAACAATATTAAATTAAAGAGTAATAAAAATGCAGGTAAAAACAGACAATAACTTTGAATAATGTTAGCGTTTACTTCCTTGGGTGGAATTGAATAGTCGCATAGTGTGGGGGAGGAACGATCTCCACAGTCTGTCAGTGGAGCAGGACAGTGACAGCAGTCTGTTGCTGAAGCTGCTCCTCTGCCTGGAGATGTCACTGTTCAGTGGATGCAGTGGATTCTCCATGATTGACAGAAGCTTGCTCAGCGCCCGTCACTCTGCCACAGATGTTAAACTGTCCAGCGTCATTCCTACAATAGAGCCTGCCTTCCTCACGAGTTTGTCCAGGTGTGAGGAGTTCTTCTTCTTTATGCTGCCTCCCCAGCACACCACCGCATAGAAGAGGGCACTCACCACAACTGTCTGGTAGAACATCTGCAGCATCTTATTGCAGATGTTGAAGGACGCCTACCTTTTAAGGAAGTACAGTCGGCTCTGACCTTTCTTACACAGAGCATTAGTATTGGCAGTCCAGTCCAATTTATCATCCAGCTACACTCCCAGGTATTTATAGGTCTGTACCCTCTGCACACAGTCTCCTCTGATGATCACGGGGTCCATGAGGGGCCTGGGCCTCCTAAAATCCACCACCAGTTCCTTGGTCTTGCTGGTGTTCAGGTGTAAGTGGTTTGACAAAGTCAAAGACAAAGTCTTTGATTAGCTTCCTATACTCCTCCTCCTGCCCACTCCTGATGCAGCCCACAATAGCAGTGTCATCAGCGAACTTTTGCACGTGGCAGGACTAGGAATCGTATTGGAAATCTGATGTATATAGGCTGAACAGGACCGGAGAAAGTACAGTCCCCTGCGGCACTCCTGTGTTGCTGACCACAATGTCAGACCTGCAGTTCCCGAGATGCACATACTGAGGTCTGTCTGTAAGATAGTCCACGACCCATGCCACCAGGTGTGACTCTACTTCCATCTCTGTCAGCTTGTCCCTAAGGACCAGAGGTTGGACGGTGTTGAAGGCGCTAGAGAAGTCCAAAAACATAATTCTTACAGCACCACTGCCTCTGTCCAGGTGGGAGAGGGATCGGTGTAGCATATAGATGATGGCATCCTCCGCTCCCACCTTCTCCTGGTATGCGAACTGCAGAGGGTAGAGGGCGTGGCGGACCTGTGGCCTCAGGTGGTGAAGCAGCAGCCGCTCCATGGTCTTCATCACTTGTGACGTCAGAGCAACAGGCCAGAAGTCATTCAGCTCACTAGGACGTGATACCTGTGGGACTGGGGTGATACAAGATGTTTTCCAAAGCCTCGGGACTCTCCCCTGTTCCAGGCTCAGGTTGATAATAAGAGGAGCTCTCCAAACAGTAATGCCAAATTATTTTTCAGCATATATGCAAAATGTACCTGGTGACAGAAAGAACCAAAATAACAGCATGAAGGTATTAGTAGTTGTAAGCAAAAGTGTTTATTTCAGCAGTGCAGCAGCATGGATTGAGGTGAGGTGCTAAATGGATTCTACTTGTGAGGAGCAGTTGTATGTTACCGGGCTGATCGTATTACTGTGGTTAGAAAGAACAGCAGGCACACCAGAGAGTAGACTGAACACCCTTTAAGGCTCTGCAGAAAACACTTTAATATATATTTGTGTATGTGTTTGTGTAGTATCTAAATAGAAATACATAAATACAGCATAAGTACCAACGGAGTGAATATCAAACATAACAATCAAAGTGTCAAAACTCATATATTACATATTACTCAGGAAGAGTAATTACAGCCACCAAATTTTAATTTCCTCAATCTTGAAATGCTATTCATTAAGCCAGACAATAGATAACATTAACCCAATTTCCAAATACTGGCAATACATAAAGTCCAAGACGACGTTCGTATACAAAATGGGAAATTCTTTATGTTTTAGTACAGTTCTGTGCAATTTAAAACTTGTTGCAATTAGCATTCTAGAACAAAGTAAAGTATAGCCTACTGCCCTTAAAAGTTAACAGTGGCCCACTCATTTGCAAACAGAAACGTGGCTATCATGGCACACTTACATTTTCTGAACATTTTGCTTTGTGTCAGTATGAAGATAACAAATAAAGATAACTAATGAACGTAACATGTTTAGTTTATTTTGGGCTTGTTTGCATTAGTATGGATTCAAGGATGTTACCAGGGTAGTCACTCTTGTTCCCATCACCTCTAGCCATTTTTATTAGACTAAATGTGATTACTTGCATAAATAGCTTCATGTAACACAATTTAATTTTTGCTTCTTGGGTAGTTGGACGCTACTGTATGATATTGCAGATGTTTTAGGGTAAATTTTTGCATTTATTTTTTTCTTATACTTTTTATGTTTTGCTGCTTACAGCATTTTGTGCTGATATAGTAACCGAGGTGGATCATTTATTTAACGTAAACATTTAAAGATCACCATGTGTTGTCAGTCATGTCCTTTTGGCCTCATAGGATTGATTCCTGGCATGCACTGTACAGGTTTAATACTGATTATACAAGTCAGGAAAAAACCTTAAAGAACACGCAAGAAGAATGGACCAAATTTATAGTCTCAGCCCCAAATACTTAATGTCACATACTATAGATCCCTTAAGTAATTATGTAACAAATTAATATTAATAATTATCTAAATACAAAAAAATGACACAAGGAATAATAAATAAATAGGTCTACAATAGTTAACAAATTACTAGGTACTGCAGTTAAAATTAAGGGAATGTTTTGCTTATCACTTTTGTTCACTTCATAGATTTCCCTTGTAAATTACTCAGTTTTTCCCATCAAGTGAACTTATTAGATATTTACATAACCAATGTCTACATTCTCTGTATGCCGGATGATGTATTTTGTTTTATTTTAGAATTTTTTTTAAAAAGACAAGAGAATAGACATTTTCTTATACCACAGAACAAGGCATTTAATGGAGTCGAGTAGAGTGTAATTGTGGAGCCTAAGTGAAAGACTGAGAGAGCTCAGCTTTCAGCTTGTAGTGCATACAGACAGTCTCTGCCTGACCGAGAACAGAAAGTCTTCTAGCTGTTGCTCTAGCCATAGGGAAACTGTTTCTGAGAACCTCTGCAATCTGGAATCATGGGTTTACGGCTGACCACTGCTAGTTACCAAAGACTGAAATGTACGACCAGAGGATGGACCATGGTGTCATTCCATGACAAAGCAGCAGGATTAACCATACTGTAGTTAGTGAGTGTGATTGAAGGTGCACCTAATATTTCTTGAGTTGCAGTCTCGGGTGACTTACACTTAGAACATTCACATTGGTGCATATTGATATAATGATATCTGACACTTTCCTAGATTGTTGGTGCACAATTCTCATTTAGATATAATTTCTCTAGTGAAAAGTCAAGCAAAATGCCACCTTTTATTGGCTAACTATAAAGATTACAATATGCAAGCTTTCGAGGCAACTCAGGGCCCCTTCTTCAGGTAAGATTTTGCTTGACTTTTCACTACATTAATAAAGGCTAACACGGTACAACACCCTAGTGCTACAGATATAATTTCTCAAATTTAACATGATAGCCTGTACTATTCCAAATGCATTTCAGACTAGGTTACTTAAATAAGAATCGATGCCTGATACGATGTGTTATTTAGGCTAAATGATCGTGTAGATTTATGTATTGTTTGTTTTATTTTCATTTAGAATTATTAATTTTCATGTTTTTTTATGTATTTTCTGTTATTTTTGTAATTATGCATTTGATGGCTCTGAGACTAAGGATCTGCGCTGGTATCCTGAAGGTTCCTTGTTTGAATCCCCGTCACTGCCAAAAGAGATCCTACTCTGCTGGGCCCTTGAGCCTGCAATTGTTCCAGGGGTGCTGTACAATGGCTGACCCTGTGCTCTGACCCCAAGGGGTATGTGAAAACTAACAAATTCCTAATACAAGAAAGTGTATAAGGCAAAAAAAAAAAGTACTGACTTCCCCACTTTGATGTCTGCCAACTGTCCTTAACTCAAAGCAGCAATAAAACAAAATAGTATATATTTATTATATTATCCATGGTAATGGCTGGCAAGGTGGTGTTAGATAGTTGTTACTTCTATGATACAGTACTTATCTCTTTCTTATGCCTGTGAATACCAACTCTTAGAAGGTCATTTGAATGATTAGTATCCGTTGAGACATGTAGAAGTTTAAGTGCTTGAAGTTATTGACTTGTAAAGGAATCCTAATATGGCCATTTAACTAATTGTTATAGACTCACCATTTTCACTCTGCAAATTTCAAATTGAGAATTGTTTGGTCTTCTTGTCAGTGACCCTGGGATATTATGTTTAGTTCAATTTATTGTTATTTATCAAAACCTTAGATAAGAGAAGTGATTCTAATCTTGAGCAAACGTAAACCCAAGGAGGACTTTAAAGCTACTGTGTTCCATTGAGCTTGGGGTGTTGTGCTGAGTTACAGTAAGTGGAAGAAAAAGGGCCAGTTAGATCAACAGAGAGCGTAAGGAAAAAATGGGAGGGGAGTTTTAGAGTGCTGTCTAGTGCTTTAAGGTGAACAAGTCACCAGAAGATGAGAAGGGCGGCAGAATTTGCTTATCTTTGACTACTTTGTGCCATCTGTTACTTTCTTTAATTATCCTTTCATCTGAATATTCTGCCCAATGAAGAGAACACTTTTAATTTATTTTGGACTCCTTTGTGTTAGTATGGATTCAGGGATGTGACAAGGCCATTCATTTTTGTTTCCAACACCTCTAGGACATTTGTATTAGACTTTTCTAAATTTGCGTATTTACAGAAGTAGATTCCTGTAACAAGGAATCTAATTTTGCTTTTGATAAAATGCTGCATTGCTTTTTTACATTCCATTGATTTCAGCAGAAATAAAATGCATTTGACCCTAAATAGTTTACTTTAATGAAAAACACTGTTGTAGCACAGTTTTAAATTCCACATTAATAAACACCATTAATCTTTAATGTTATCAAGCGGGGTCATTTTTCCTAATTCGTTTGTAATTCGACCTCTCCAAATTAGAATCATTGCTGTTATTGAACTATCTGGAGTATAAACACATGTTTGGTCTCTTTGTAAAGGTAACATTCTCTAGTTTCACCCTTAGTAGTCAGAATCACTGTAGGTGTGACTGATCAAAAGTTATGCACATTAGAACTCACAAAAAAATTGAATTTTTTTGCTCTCGCCTAAGTTTTTTTGTGAAAATAAAGGCCTCTATAGCTGCAGTAGGTAGGTGGGGACAGAAACACACTATGTACCAACAGAATAACTTTTTGACTACTCACATTTCAAATTTGAAAAGAATACCTGTAAAAATGACATTTTTACACCAGTTTTTATGTGGGCATGTCCAGGTGCTTTTTAGAGGGACCATTATCCACATTTTGGAAGTATGGAAAAAGTGTAATAACTTTTGAATGCTTCAACCCACATATATCAATGAGGGCTCTACTGAAAGCTTACACCTAAAGGAATCTATATCTACACACAGTGTCACTCTATTAGTTATAAAAATAATAAAAACAATAAAAAATACACATTTCAATATAAAAATAGTCAACACAAGTCTTATGGGCCAAAAATATATATATATATTTTATTTTTTACTTTTTTTTTTTATAAAATGCACACAAACTATATACATTTCTTTTACAAACTGTTAAAAACACAGCTCAGAGTTTTTCCACGTTCCACTGATTGCATCAATCCCTAGCAGGCAGAAAGCACAAGGGCGTGTCACATGTCTATCTCTGCCATTAGACGTCTCCTGGGCCGATTGATTACTTTCACGCCGCGTACATGCCTCTAATACTAATCGAGAGTGTATTCACGTTTATCTGTACTTTTATCCATATTTAAAATGCAAAAAAACTTGGTGAAATCACAATAAACAACCACGCACCAAGTCTGCAGACTGGCACAAATGCCAGCTTCGCGCAGCTCTGATCGTTTTGTTTACAAGTTAGTATGGCAAGTTACATATCGACGTGCTCAGCTGCTCATTGGCTGTAAGTTTTGAGTGTCAGTCACAGTGTCCAATCAAACTGGTAGATTCTACCAGGGTTTGGAGTTGTACGTCATCGTTCAGCTGTCTGTGACACTCGTTGGCTATACGAGGTGCCAGTCAACCCCAGACCCGTCGTAAGTGGCCAACTTAGGTGTCAATCAGAAGCTAACACTTCCGTGTAAACAGCTGTAGCATGGTTATCGCCGACAGAAACAAATTACGCCTGATATGATCAATAAAAGTGAAAAAAAATGACGTAGCTAGTCTCAAGTTATGAAACGTTTTCTGGAGTTTTTGTCCCTTTGAGGATATATCGTGTGTTTTGGACCTAATCGTTTTACTGAATTATATTCGCTGGAGCCTTACGGACAGAATGAGACCAATACTGCTCGGAAATATTGATGTTTGACTTGCAGAGAGTCTTCAAAGGTAGGGAAAGTCAACTCTTAAAAGTATGTACTTCTCTGTAAAAAAGGCTTTAGTGTCAGTGCTGTGGTTGTTGTGTGTCAAAATGGTTGATATCATCGGAAAGACGAGACTTTGAAGTTTCATTTGATGGGTAGTATCTCGAGATGCATGGCAGAGGGGCATGCACACATGGCTGTGACGTCGTCAAATCGCCGTCATGTCCCGGGACCGGTACGTGTGCGCGTTAAGAGGTTAAGAAAATCATAATAGTTTTTAAAACCCTGGCAAAAATTAAAACACAGTAAATGGCAAGTAGGTTCATGTTTATATTATTATTTAACATATTATTAATTTAGAACACAAAGATAAACAGTGAATTCTATAAGAAAAAATAGATATTCATCTGCTGCAGCTGAAAATAGAGAGAGCTTTAACATTCATATCTTGTAGACTCTTATTTAAAGTGGTTCAAGCAGTGAAATTCATTTTATACATGTAGAAAAAATTTTGCTTAGAGATAGCATAAAAAAATGTATCTTAAAAGTAACATGTCATTTGCTGAAAAAAGGAAAGATTACATTTCAAAAAGAAATATTTATGCAGCAGTTGGCATATATGTTACTGCAATATTCTCTACTTAAAGGGATCACAGTTTTTACTTGGCCTGTGCAAAACGTTCATAATGTCGCAGCAGCACTGTTTTATTTAAAATAAACTGAAATAGCTGTTAGTGTCCCTCATTCTCTTATTTATCATTGTACCACTCAAGAAGTCCCACTAAAATGAGAACTGAGATCAGAATGTGAAATACCTATTGACTGAGGGGAATTCTGTTTTTACTACAGTGATTGGAAACTATTTTCATTGACATTAAAAAAACTTTTCCAAAAGAAACTCAGTGCAATTCATTATCACTATACCTTACACAGACCTGCAGTGTCAGCACAGTTTGATAAAGTAGACACAAATTATTATACAATATATATTACCATCAGAAAAATAAAAATGTGGTTAATGATTGATTTCTGAAACTAAATAAATTCTCGAAATCATGTGTTTACACATACAGTTTTAAGTTTAATAATTTAAGATTTAAAAACAGTGGTGCACCTTTGGAAAATAGACTCAGATGAAGGTACCAAAAAGTGTGGAATTATCAAATATAAAGTGATTTATAGCAGGAGCAGGGAGGCTCAAACCTGTGGGGCTGCTCCAAGACTCATAAAGCCCGGAAGATCGACACTTCCGCCACACCTGGGAAGGTGGAGGAAGGACCTCCAGTGATGCCCGGAGTAGAGTTGTGTCGTTCACGAACGACTCGATTCTTTTGAACGGCTCATAAACATGAACGATGGGAGCCGAGTCGCGGCTGGGGGGGAGCCGTTCTTTCTGTCGTTCTTTTTTTCCTATGCGTGTTTCACACAGATGCACACAAATTAGCTCCTCCGCGAGACAGAACAGTCTTGCGGAGGAGGTGGGGCGGACCCACACAGGGGGAGGGGCGTACCCAGCAGGGGTGCTACTGCCTAACAATGATGATAGTTGTGCATGCATCCTTCACGTGAGTACTCCACCCTGCGTGCCTCTCATAGGGTAGGAGCCATAGACTGTAAATACTGAGGAGCCAGTGAGTAGGAGCGGAGCCATGACTTGTGCATGCTGCTGTCACATGCTTACTCCAGTAAAAATAAAAAAATAAAAAAAATAAAAAGTGCGAGTGCCTCTCTGTCTCAGTGCCAAAGTCAGTAATAGCAGGTCGTTCGAAGGAATAAGACACACACGTGAAAAAGAGCCAGAGGAAAAGAAGCAGCATTTGGGTGCACTTTTCTCGCGAAGAAAACTGTAAGGCTAAATGCAGCATTTGTCAGAAAGTCATTTCATTTAAGTCTGGGTCAACAAATAATTTACACAGGCATTTGAAGACTCAACACCCAACACTGCAGGTCACAGGTTTGAGAGCAGAGCCAGACTCAGACAACAACTGTGACACTGATGTGTCCATTGCCTCCTCTGCCTCCACATCAAGTGCAACTGCAGCCCCAGCAGCCTCTGACCCCACTGGGCCCACCACATCGCCTGGTCAGGCACGACCAAAAAGAAAGCAGACATCCATCAGTCAATATTTACCTCCTGTCTTCGTCTTGACCCCATTAAGACAGGAGAAGATAGATGAAGAGCTGGCAAAGATGATAGCCACTGACTTCCAGCCTTTCTCAATAGTGGAGGACACGGGATTCAAAAAATATTCACAGGCGCTCAACCCCTCCTACATTCCTCCAAGTAGGAAGGCCTTAGCCCAGAAGGTCACGGATATGTATGACAGGGAGACAGCATCTTTGAAGAGAAGGGTGTCAAAAGTACCAGCTGTCTGTTTAACCACAGACTGTTGGACTTCAAGAACGACAGCATCATATATGTCTGTAACCTGCCATTTTATCAAGGATTTCCGTGTGGCCTCCTGCCTCCTGGACTGTTCTGAATTCAGTGAGCGGCACACAGCAGACAACATTGCACAACAGCTGCTTAGTGTTGCAGCAGAGTGGGGGGTGGACAAGAAAGTAGTGTGCTGCCTAACCGATAATGCAGCAAATGTTACTAAGGCTATACAAACCATTGGATAAACGCACCTTCCATGCCTGGCCCATACTATTAACCTGGTGGTAAGAGATGCCCTGCAAGCTTGTTTACCCCAGGCTTAGCAAGCTGATGGCCAAGAAGCTTTGTGTTGTGGCGACATCAGTTCCCTCTGAGAGAATATTCTCGAAAACTGGACAGATAATCTCAGAGAGGAGAAGTCGCCTTAAGCCCAAAAAGGTCAGAGCTCTTGTCTTCCTTAATGCAAATTTGCACAAGAACAAGAAAGAGGCAGAAAAAGCCATAAAGTAAGGAACTGCTTTGTATTTATTTACATTGCATTTTGTGTTCATTTAAGACTTGAAGGGGCTGATGTCCTATTTGCAAAGTTTACAGTAGTAATAGTAGTAGTAGTAGTAGTAATGTAGACATTTCCATTTTATTCTAATTTTATCTACAGTATATATTTAAAACTTGAAATATTTTTTGTTTTCTATCAAAATGTTCTTGTGTGATAACAATGTTCTTGTGTGGAAGTGTTTGTAGTAAAAGCTGTTTTGCACAGAAATTCATTGCAGCCGGCTTTGTTTTTGATGTTTATTTGTGAGTAGGTATTGTATAAATAACATAAGTCAACGTAGCTTTACACATACACACACTTTGTACTAAAGGTAAATCCAAAATAGTGATGTCACTGTCTAAGCAGAAGGATGTTGTGCAACCCTATGGAATATAGTCCACACATGACAAATGAGGTAATAATCAATATTTCAGAATAATTCAAACTCAGATATTGGTGTGTGATATCTGAGTTTTAATTATTTGACTACAAATCTCACCACATCATTCCTCCCAGTGATTATTTCCAGGATAAACTGACATGCCCCCAAGCTGGCGTCTTAAAACTGACTAAATATTTAAAAAGAGCCAAAGAGCCGTTCTTTTGAACGGCTCTTTGAAAGGAACGGATCGCCAAGATCCGGATCCCCTCAAAGAGCCATAAATCCCATCTCTAGCCCGGAGTGCTTCCGGGTGCTCATGAGGCACTTCCGCCACACCAGGAAGTGCCACCAGAAGAATGTCAGCGAGCACCTGGAGCATGTCCGGGTGACTATAAAAGGGACCACCTTCTTACAGTCGGAGTTGGAGGTGGACGATGCTCCAGTGACAAGACAAAGACAGGCGGCCCACGGATGTTAAAAGGCCTGTGTAAGAGTGTTTGGTGCTGGAAGCACTGGGTTCGCTCCAATATTTGTCCGATAGGAAAATGAAGTAAGTCCAGGTATCTACAAATCATCAAGCTGTAATATATTTTTCTAACTCTCTAAAACCTTGAGAAACTAACAGCTCAAATTACTGCTGAAGTATGAGTAGAGACAAATCAACTTGCATCTTATAGTCATTGATGATAGTATAGAACATATTCTGTCTTACATTTAGGCCATATCTTTCCATTCTGTTATCTATCTACAGATGGTTGTACATGTTTTTACAGTTTAACCTTTTTTGTGTTTTGTTTATTGTTTTATTTTGCTGGCAATCTCCCTTTGTCCCTGGAATCCAAGATAGCACTTACATTATTATGGCATATGATGAGTGAGGCCACACAGATGTGGCAATGTAATGTGGTAAGTGTTGTTGTATTTCCACGTGTGACATTACTTTGACATTAAACATGCTTTACATTGTCAGTTCTTCTGATTTAATTTGAAGTTACCAGACCCTGTCTTTTTAATATTCTTTTTGCTACTTATTATGTATATATTTTTGTCATTTTGAATAGATCGAAACAAGCAGTCTTTATAAACAATTTAAAAGATTTATGTGAATGCTTTCAAGAAAGATGTATCCATTGTAAGTGGTGTTAGTCTTTGACACCAAAATACAGTAGCAAGATTATCTCTGACTTTACCCTCTTTGTGATCTGAAATGGTAGGCTGTATTTTATGTGAACATTTCTTAATTTACTGCTAAAAATTTGACCATACATAAATATTGCAGCTTAAAATGCTCATAATTAGATTTAAAAGTTAAGTCATATCATTCACCAGGCATCATTTTTTAGTAATTTGCTACAAATTTATAAATCATAAATATTAATAATTGGTCATAAACAGAATATTTCTTTATGTGTGCAGAGTTCTCCAATGTTAACTGTAAGTTACATAACTAATAATATCTGTCCCTTTTTTGGTAATGACTAGGAAAGAATGCAAGTTCACACACCTATTACATCACAAAATATCAAACAATAGAACATTGGTGCCTGGTCTGTCTCATTTGACATCAGATCATTGTGAAATCCTCTGAGATTGTCCTCATCTGAAAAAATGCAACAATATATAGTAGTATATGTTAAGTAAACTGAGAGCCTAGCAACCACCTGGTGCCTAGGGTGATTTATCAGCTATGAACTTCTTAAATTGAATAGCAATACCTCAAGTTTAGAACTGAACAATTTGAGGATAAAATCTAAAGTTACAATGACACAGAAAGAATATGAAGATAAAAAACACCACATGGTTCTTCTAGCTTAAGACCTTGGGGTTGTCCAGTAGCTCTGATAATCATAATCTGGCCAGGTGTTTGCTGGCAGTGCAGAACTGGCAAACAATTAAAAAAAATGTTCTACGTATTTGTTCTTTTACCACAGGCTTACCAGTTGATTCATTGATGTATTCCTGTTACTGATGTGCTTTCATTCTTTACAAATTGCTCTGGCAGTCTTTAAGAGAACAAATGTTACTGGACTTTTTGTTGACAGTGGCTTGCGGTGCAGAAACACCACTGGTCATACAGTATCATCTACCACCTCAACACTGTATATCACAGTATTTATATATGAACACTAGGTAATAAACTTAATATAATAGGTATCTAATAATATGTTGAAAGGTCAATCTCCAAGTTTAGCTTGAACTATAGCCTTAGTTGAGAAAGTGGTGAATAGTTTACCTTCTTCCACAGCCATGTCAATATCTTTCAAGCAAGTAATCTTGATATGATTTTTGTAAGAGCACAAGAAAGGTTTGGGAGAGAATATGCTATTTATCCCAAAAGAGCTTGTACTTTCAATTTTCAGACCCCCTATTGTGTACTCAAATCTAACATTTTTACTTCCTACATTTACTTACATTCAATTTCATCTGCCAAAAATCTACCCAAGCCTGTATGCAATCCAAGTCCATCTGTAACATGTTAGCTGATTCTACATTATCTGCCCTTTCACCTTATTGGGTATCATCTGCGACTTTAGCTGGCTTATTCATTATATTCTTGTCCAGATCATTCACTTATATTAAAAAGAGCAGCGGCCCCAACACCGATCCCTTAGGGACACCACACTTAACATCAGCCAATTCTGAAAATGTTCCCCTCGGCATAACCTTTTACTTCCTGTGTTTGAGAAAATTTTGTTCTCACCTACAAACTGTGCTATGAATTCCAACTTTCCACTTGACTGACCGGTCAGCACAAAGCCTGTTTTGGACAGCAGAGATGGAAGGCAGGTTTATCTGGGACATAAAGGACAATACAGTAAGACCCTGCTTAATGCGGAGATATGTTCCAAGAAATCCCATCACTAAACGAAACAGCATTAAACGAGGTCATCTTAACACATAAATAATGGAGACAGAGAATAAAAAAGTTTATCTTTTTTTTGTTTTATCTTGTAACATGTATAATTAAATACTTTTTATTACATTAATTATAGACTTTTTTATTGCTAATATCGATTTTTATTCATAAATAATTCATGAAAATCAAAAATATTTGAGTAAATACATAATTTATGTTTGTGATGAGGAAGGTTCTTCCTCATTTGATATTTTTTGTTTTTTTGTGAAGAAGTCATCTAACATCGTTTGCCTTTTTCTCTGTCATTCAGCAAGCAATTGTCGATAGCAAGACATCGCATCAATGATACTTTGTCTTGCCTTTGAACTTCTAGCAAAATTTGGACTGTTTTGTATAAACTGATCCATAATTTCTGTAATACTGGCTAAACTTTTTTTTAGAAAATCTGTTGAAAGTTCCTTTTGTTCCTAATCTTCAGAAACGCTAATTTTGCTAATTTGGGGTTCACCCGCATCTAATCATTTTAGTTTCCAGTGAAAAGCTTTTTCTTGTCACTTTACTTTATTTTTCTTTGCAACCACTCATTTTAAAACTAAAAAGAGATAATTGTTATTTATTATAGTAAAATAAAATGTTATACTTATATCCTTACATAATAACGTTGATGTGCAATCATAAATGAACAGTGACACAGCAGGCATACGTAATGTACTGTACTGCACTGATCTAACCAATTGCGCAATTGCTGGGAAAAATGAGATTTTCGCCAAAAACCATGCTTTCATGTGACTACAAAGTGAATCAATGAAAAATTAGAATTCTGAAAAAAAACTGCGTAATACCGATTAGCATTAAATGGAGCAGCGTTAAGCGGGGTCTTACTGTATTACAGAATAAAGATTTCCAGACTGAACAAGTTGAAATGCTAAATAATTTCCAACAGGAGGGAAGTAGCAATTTACCTGTGATGGAGGCAATCAGAAGAAATCTCTGCTGGGTACGAAAAGGTGAAAGTGGTGAAAGAGAAGAAAGGTCCAGGGGAAGAAAATGATTGTGAAAAGGAATTTAACCACTGTCAGAGACGGCTGGGGTTTTGACCCGGCCAGGATGCCTAAATGGACCGGAAGGTGGCATAAATAGCTTCCGGGCCACGAGGGGACAACCACCCTGTAGCAGGAGAGGACCTCGGGAAAAGAGAAAGAAGAGTATATCTCGTTGGGACCCGTGGCCACTGCCAGAGGGCACCTTAAACCTCGTGGGAGCACCTTAAACCTCGTGGGACCCGGAATTAGTTACTTCCGCCACACTCGGCAAGATGGCGGAGGAACCTGCCAGGGACGCCCGGAGTGCTTCCGGTGCAAAGGGCAGCACTTCCACCATACCAGGAAGTGCTGCCGGAAGTTCGTCATCAGCCACCTGGAGCACATCCGGGCGGGAAATAAAAGGCGCCGCCTCCTAACAGTCGGGGAGCTAGAGTCGGGAGCGGAAGCAGGACTAAGCTCCAAGGAGGAGATGGCCGGCTAAAAGACTGAGAAAGAAGGATTATTGGGGAGATTTACCTGCTGTGTGCATTGTGTGGTGTTCAAGACTTTATTCCTGTAATTATTTGTGGTGAATAAATGTGTGACTTTGAATAAAGATGTGGTTTCCGACTGGTGGTGTCCGGGCAAGTCTCACACCACATAGTGCCAAAAGGGCAGCAACATGAGGATAGTCTCAAAAGAGGGCAAATATGACAAAGGAGGTCTAAACATATCAGTTTCTAAACATATCAGTTTCTGTCTCTAGGAGACAGAATATAACTTATAGATAAATTTAAATTGCACATGCTGGTGATTAGGAAGAATTTTTCATGTTTCGAAAAATTATATTCCAGCGGAGCTCAAGGCTTTAAGAAAGTCTTTCAGCCAGATACACATGAGAACAATGGGTCTAAGGGATGATCTGCAGACACAGGATTTGACTTAGTGGAGAGCTTTGAAGTAAAAGATTAGAAGGGGTGAAGCTGAAAAGAAGAGAGAATGACTCCACACATTCTGAGCACTTACTGCACCTCAACTGCTGTTTAAATCCAAAAGAGTTGGAAGGGATAGGGCGCTTGGACCAGAGGCAGGAATGTTCAATGCCACAACTCATTAAAAACATCTTCGAGAATGGAGACACCTAACTGAGACCAAAGCGAGATAGAAACAAGGTTGCCACCAATATTGAGGAATAGTTAGGGACATCACATACATTAATCAGGATTTCTCCCCCTTTAAACTGAGCAGTTAGTAACTTTATTTCTAAAGAATCAAACAGAACACATTTTTTCCATAAACTAATACATTACTATACATCCAAAGAGCCTTCACCCAATCTAGAAACAACAAGGAACAAACAAAAGTCATCTGAGGCTTTCAATTTATAAACTGGTTATTTAAGTCTCACAAAATATATTATACTGCATAGCAGCTGACATATTTTGAGGCAAAACAGAGCAATGAGTAAAGAAGCTTTTCACTTTTAACAGTGTGATATAGCTGTTGAACAGTGTCAGTTGATTCATTAAACTCATTCTCCTGCTTACCTAATTAAGCACCTATTTGCAAACACAGTAGTTCTCGCTTTATAACAAAATAGTGGCAAATGACAAAACATGAAAAGATATTAGAAACTATTTTGTGAGCTGTTTCTTATGGAAAAATAGGGTTGTTTTAAACTTATGTTGAATAAAGAAGAAAAGTTAATGTTAAACTGAAAAAATAAATATTGCTTTTGGGATATTCATGAAATCTGAGGTCAGGGAAAAAAATAGGCTTCATAAACCTGAGCAGACAGACAAAGGAGAATATTCTTATCAGAAATCAGGGAACTGCTAAAGCAGATTAAGGGCCGGTTTCTCGAAAACTAATTGTGACAGTCTCACTGATGTACATCTCACTAGTTCCTTGTTATGTGCTTTCATATATTTCCCAAAAACTTGCAATACAATCCATGAGTTACAGAAAACCACACCTGAAGAAACATCCTTTTAACATTAGAATTACCAAAGACTATGAAAATGCATGGTGGTGTTTCTTTTGTACTCCAGGACATGCAGAGGAAAGAATAGTACAGAGAGGTCAATTCCGCGCTATATACAATCATTAAATTCAAATGTTAACACTTCCCACACACCCAAGGACCATCCTTCTTACATTTACGACATGTGTACCTGTTGCAATGTATACACTTCTCTCTATGCTGTGGTTACTATTACACTGAAAGGGTGCCTGACACTGACTGAATTTGCTTTCCTAGGGGAAGCGGCAGTCTTGGAAGAGAAGCTTGTCGATGTTGCATCCTCTTTTTCTTTATCCATCGCCTTTTCTTGTAAGAAGCGACGACGAAGTTCCTCTGCAAGGTGAGCCAAGAATGCTCTTCTTTCTCAGTGGACCCCGTGCATGCCTTGTACAGTACATGTGCATTGATCGCCGCCAAGTGAAGCTTGTTGTAGCACTCAGCAACCGGCCACCTGTGTGCTCCTGCTCGCACTGAATAAGCTCACGCCTTCTGGTGCATGATGTCAACGCAGCACCGGGCAAAAAAAGAAAGAGACAAATATATGGGACATTTGAAGAAATAATTTTACGACCTGAATAGTACCAATCAGAAAACATTGTCGCACTACTGCAATATTATTTGAAAACGAACAGTGTCAGATCGGGTGTAAATTTATGGTACTTGTAAAAATTAGCTTTTTTCAGTTTTATTCTCTCAGTCACATTCACATTCTAAGCCTCCCTCCCCCCCAGATCTGACCCTAACTAATAGCAGCAACATAAATTTACACCCGATCTGATGCTGTTCGTTTTCAAATAATATTGCATTAGTGCGATGATGTTTTCTGGTTGCACAGATTTCAGTCACTAAGTACAAAGTATGATGAGCTCACATATCACCTTTTCTTAATGCAATCTTAGATAACACCTACATTTGGAAATCAGTAACACAGAACAAACACTGCAGAGCTTTTCTACACACTTCTCTACCAGTGCCATTCAATGTGATAATGATTTCATATTTACAGTAAGAAGCATTAGACTGCAAAAAAAAACAAATACATAAAGGTGGCAACAGACAACCAGGCCCACAATGTACATGGCCAAATATGTACAATATTGTGAACACAAAGCTACCATTGCTGCACTATACATAACAATTCCTTCAGAGTGTATATATACACTACTGCCAATGTAATATTGTCCAAGCTGTACGTCAGAAGGTGTAATAATGCAGTCTGTTCCAACTTCTGAGAGACAGAAGTTTTTGAAGTAATCAACAGAAGTTGAAACATCTGTTCAAATTGTTTGCTTAAATTTGAAAGGCTTAATTTACTTTAATTGCTGCAGAACATCTTTAGGTGGTAACCTATTAGTTGGTCCCTGAAGAAGGCCCATTTGTAATAGTCTGATATTTTTTGCGAAGCTAAATTTAAAATGTAAACCTCTGGCAGTTTACTGCTTCTCTTTTCAGCATTTTAGGTCATTGATTGCATTTCAGCTCATTAAATACGAAGACCAGATGCCAGACACCAGATAAAAGTCCAAGAAATTATTTTATTCATACAATAAAGTTCACAAAGCACCTCCACCTCTACTATACTACAATAAATCAATAATCAAATACACAATAATCAAACTCTCCACACCTCCCAGCAGCTCAGTCACCCTTCCTCCCAACATGGCTCACTGCTGGGATCTCCCACAATCCTTTTAAAGTCTTTGACCCGGAAGTGTTTCTGCCCCTCAGTCCATGTGACTTTGTAACATTTCCGGGTCGAGTGAAAAACTCCTTCTTTTCTTCAGCCCGGAAGTATGTCATTTCTTCTGTCCCCATGACTGGGACGTACTTCCAGGCTATACGAAAAACACAAGTCCTTTAGCCTCCTGCAGCGTCCTCTGGCGGCCCTCGCGGTATAAAGCAGGGCTGTGAATTAAAACTCCAAAGTCCATGATACCCTGCTGGAATTCGGGGCATCTCCATGTTGCAGGGAGAGCTCCATCTGGCAGCTTGGGGGTATTCACCGGGATAAACTGCCGGCCATATTCCACAATACAGTAATCCCTTGCTATATCGCGCTTCGACTTTCGCGGCTTCACTCTATCGCGGATTTTAAATGTAAGCATATCTAAATATATATCACGGATTTTTCGCTGGTTTGCGGATTTCTGCGGACAATGGGTCTTTTAATTTATGCTACATGCTTCCTCAGTTTGTTTGCCCAGTTGATTTCATACAAGGGACGCTATTGGCAGATGCCTTAGAAGCTACCCAATCAGAGCATGTATTACATATTAACTAAAACTCCTCAATGCTATAAGATATGCTTCCCGCACGGTGCTTGATTGTTTGCTTGTCTCTGCCTCTCACTCACCCTCTAAAAAATGCCGCTTTATTGCGGTGCTCGGCATATTTAAAAGCACAAAAGCACACGTATTGATTTTTTGATTGTTTGCTTTAATCTCGCGCTCTCTCTCTGACGTTCTCTAAGCCTGACGGAGGAGATTTGAGCAGAGGGGCTGTTTCAACAGAGGCTGTTTGCTTAGAAGATACTGACGCTCCTCTGAAAAATGCCGCTTTACTTAAAAGCACACGTATTGATTTTTTGATTGTTTGCTTTTCTTTGCGAGCGCGCGCTCTCTCTCTTAAATTCTCTGCTCCTGATGCAGACACTCATTTGAAGAAAAGATATATTTGCATTCTTTTAATTGTGAGAAAGAACTGTCATCTCTGTCTTGTCATGGAGCACAGTTTAAACTTTTGACTAAAGGGTGTTATTTCATGTCTAGAGGGCTCTAATTATGTTAACAGTGTGGGAGAGTTTATAAGGGCTTAAAATATATAAAAATAACCATACAAACATATGGTTTCTACTTTGCGGATTTTCATCTATCGCGGGGGGTTCTGGAACGCAACCTCCGCGATCGAGGAGGGATTACTGTATATAATTATCCATCCATCCATCCATTATCCAACCTGCTATATCCTAACTACAGAGTCACGGGGGTCTGCTGGAGATATATAATTATGCATATGCATATTTTGACCTAAAATTGGGTTTGGCTGGTAATGTATTAGTTTAAATTAGTTTGTCCTAAAATTGGGTTTGGCCTGTAACATATATATAGGGCAAAGCCACACAATGGAGGAATTTGACATACCTGTCAGGCAGGGTTCAACCAATGAGTTTCCACATTGTTATTCAGCCTGAGCAGTGAACTGAATACAAAGGCAAGTGATGAAGCTTCTGTGCCTACCTGCTACCCAACGGAGCACTATGGAGGCAATTGAGGGAGTAGAGGAGAAGGCAGAGACACAGAGCAAGAGGAAGGTCTCATTGAAGGAGACAAAGGGTCCCAAATGAGATACAGGCAACACTAGTTGACCATGTCATCAACCATGGCTTGAACATGAGAGAAACAGGTCAACATGTGTGGGCCAATGTGTCACATTTTACCGTGGCTGGCATAATATAATAATTTGGAAATGAAGATGGGTACAGTAACTGTGGCCTCTGTAGTGCAATACTTATAGTACCTGTAGATTTAGACATGGTACATGTGACGATGCTGGACCCCTACAAACTTCCTCTTCACACATGGGAGTCTGTTGAACCAACACTGCTGATAGTTATGCTGAGATGAGCTGATAAATGAGAACAAATCTCATTGACGCCAGGGGATGGTGTAAAATGCTCAGGTGCTTTTATTGAAAAAAAAAAATCCAAAACAAAAGTAAAACCAAAAATGTCCATTGTGCAGTGTTAAAAAAACAAATCCATAACATCAGTGAAATGTGGAGATAAAATCCATAATAAATAAATCCATTAAAATAGAGGTTAAAATGCAGTCTCTCTTCACCCGATCACAGCCCACCACCTTCTGTCACCCCAGCTCACACATCACAGGCGCTGCCGGCAGAGCCTCTGCAGCACAAACTCCTTTCTGCTGACCCCTGTCTTGGCTGCCACCACACTGAGCAGCCAGACTGCCCGGAGGTCAGCACACCTCCCATCTTCCTTCAAGTTTACGCAGTCGCTCCTCAGATCCACTGGGAGGTCTTACGTCTCACTCAACCCACTCTACACTCTTAGTCAGTGGGGCGAACCAGCCCCTAGAGTGCCTCAGCCTGTGCTCCCTTCCGGAGCCCCAGCTCAAGCTGCCTTCTCCAAACAGGTGTCCTGATCGTCTCTCTCTGACTGCCCTTCACCATCTATTAACCTCCATCATCCGCCCCATTGTTTCCTCTCTCTTTCTTTTACATGTTTTATCTCTCTCTCTCCCCTTGTGCTGGCCCGTATATAAACACCCGTCTCCGTGGGCATAGTGCCTTAATCACAAGCCCACGGAGACTGACATGGCTTTATGGATTTAAAACCTGGCCATATTTTGTTGTAGCTGCGGACCCGCTACACCACAGTACATTTCACAAAAAAATACACAAAGATGAGTAAATGTGTGTTTTTTCAGAAGTGCAAAAAGACTCTGAAAGTGGAAGAGGCAGCTTATATTTAATCCATACGCAGCAGACCGGAGAGTTAAACGTGGATACCAACAATTTCACTGCACACTGAAAAGGAAAATGGATTGCATTGTTTTGCATTTTCTTATCAGTGTGTAGTTGGTGTTTAGAATTAGCTATTCATGTCATGTTTTGATGTAGAGTTTTGATATAAAAATACCATTTTTAGAAGAGTTAGTATGGTTTAGTTTGGATTGTGTGAGTGTTTATGGGTATTGTGTATAGAGTTTGGATAAAATGAACTGTAGTTTCAGAAATCAAGTATGAGCAATCAGAAAGAACTGTAAAAGAATGTGAATAGAGCTGCACTGCAGAATAATGCTCAGAGACACTGTACCCTAGGTGTTATCATACAAATGCATTTCATTCTGAAGATAATATTTAAATTTGTAAATCTTAGCTTTTCAAAGCTTGAGAAAATGTAATGACGGAAATTTAATATGCTTAGTCTGGTGATCAGTGTTTGCCAATTTCTGTGGGCACAAGAGGTGTCCAACTTAAGGAACTCTTAGTGACTGCTGATTGGGTGGAGGAGTGTGGAGATAATGAAAGAGCATGACACTTTTGTAAAAATGGGATTTTGGAATCGGTTCAGTGGTGAGATTCATGTAACTGGTCCACCCTTTGTGCAGTGTCCATGTTTCCCTGTGTTGGTTTTCTTCAGGTGGTCTGGTTTCCTCTCACAGTCCACGGATGAGCATGTTACTTAGATTGTTGATGCTAAATTGTCCCTTGATGTGTGTGTGGCTGGTGTCCTTTCCAGGGATTGTTTCTTGTGCCCAAGACTTTCTTGGAAAGACTCCAGTTTCTCTGCATTTCTATTCTGGATAAGCAGGGTTAAGGATTGATTTCAGGAAACAATTGTAAATTAATGACTTACCTAAAGATTACATTCATGAGGTATGAATGGTTGCAAAAGAAGTGTACTGGTACCGATTTTTAAGAAAAAGGGGGATGTGTAAAGCTGTAGTAACTACAGGGGGATAAAATTGATGAACCATGGCATGAAGTTATGGGAAAGAGTAGTGGAAGCTAGGTTAAGAAGGGAGGTAAGGATTAGTGAGCAGCAGTATGGATTCATGCCAGGAAAGAGCACAACAGATGCAATGTTTGCTCTGTGGGTGTTGATGGAGAAGTTTAGAGAAGGCCAGAAAGAGTTGCATTGCGTCTTTGGTGACCTGGAGAAAGCATATGACAGGGAGCCCTCGAAAGGAGTTGTGGTATTGTATGAGGAAGTCGGGAGTGGCAGAGAAGTATGTAAGAGTTGTACAGGATATGTACGAGGCAAATATGAATGAGGTTTTTTTTATTTATTTTGTTTAAGGAAAGAAAACGTCGTTGATCATCTTTCTCAGGTGATACTGTACATTATACTGTATAATTAGAACAAAGAGCATTACAATGAGATGGAAGATAATAATGTAATGTTACCTTATATATATATATAATAAGCTGTGAAAGTCTCTTTTCATTATTTTTTGGGAGCAGGTGGAGGGCACCATGTGATTGTCAAGAAATAGTAAAGTTTTATCTGTGCCAAAAATTCGCCACCAATTTGTGCTGTGATTGTTAGCATATCTGACTTTAAATGAAAAACTATGTGGTCAAATCCTGCGTCCTGAACTGTAACTACTACAACACCAGTAAGCCTGGTCTACAGTTCTTTCACAGTTGATACTGTATATCTGACTATATTATCTGAACAAAGAGCAAGAGACAGAGGTGAAAGGAAATAATGGAACTTGTGCCTCATATGTGGATTGAGTTCTAAAATTCACTTTTACTCTGTTTTGGAGGCAGGAGGAAGACATTGTTTGACATAATTTGAAAGGCATGTAATGTTTCCAAAGGAACTGTGGTGTAGTGGTTAGCATAATTGCCCTGAAAAGAACAGTTCAAATCCTAGCCATGATGTATTCATTTTTATTATTACAAAATATTTCATAATGCATAATTGCATAATGATATTTTCTCAGGTACTGCCCATTGTTATTTGAGGAGCAGCTACAAGGTGTCAGCATGAAAACATTTCAATATCCTGGTGACAAGGTAAATATAAAGTAATGTGTTGAAATCTAGATTTTCAACAGATGTAGTTGTGATTCTGGGCCTTAAAAATTGGACATTTTGAAATTGGTATGTGTCCATTGCTCTATGGTGTGTTTCAGTGAAAATAACAAGGAACTGTAGCTGTGGGAGAAATACAGAAAATTCAGTTGGGGTTGCCTGACTCGGACAGATGATGTAGTGGTTAGTGGTAGTTGTGTGTTAATAATTTCTGTGATGTCACCCTATGGGTTCCTGAGTCATGGAGGAGCAGTAAATTGACTTAACTACACATATCAAATGCTACTTCGCGAGAGTCCAAAAAGGATCATTTTATGCATTCCTCCGACATCACTAGACCCAGGTATGCTATGCAATTAAACTTAATAGCATGGAAAAAATAAAAATCTTTTTTTCTTCTGCATAGGTAAAATGTGCCACCTTGTTATGAAACTTGCAATTTTTTGTGTTGCCTGTGTGGTAATAAATGGTCAATGCAAGTACTTGGGTGACTAGTGTTACAGTTTGTGATCACTGGTGTTGATCGGACAAATTCGCCAAAGTGTTTCTCACAGCAAATATGCCATGTTCGTCGGTGACCTTGTTTGCAGAATAATTTTCTGAAAATTCATTGTGAGGTCAGCTTAGACTCACTTTCATCTTCTAATGCGCCAGTGTGATATAACATAGCTTTAGCAGCCAGTGCTGCTATGTTGTATGGGACAGCCCCTCAAGTATCCTAATAGTTCAGTAAATATATTGTAAATATAGTGTAAAAATTGTACACTAAATCGAGTATCCTAATAGTACACTAAAAATGACTGGAAAACTTGCAATAATTTGTAAACACTAAACATGAATCGAAGGAAAATTAGAAATGTATTGGTGTATTTACGTCTTAAAGGTTGTGTGTTTTGTATAGACTCGTATATGTGAGCTGTGCTGAATATGTAATGCCTACCCCTTTAATAATACCACCCAGAGTGCTGTTCAGTTGATCAACCAGGAAGGAGTGAAGAGTCCACATGCTTTAGTGTTGTGCCTATTTGGCAGCAGCAGCAGTGAGCGAGCGAGTCTATACAGGAAAACCTGTAAAACTCAAACTGAGTGTTTGAGTTTGAGGGAGGTGAGTACCTGCTAACAAATCTGTTGAGGGTATAACTTAGTGAATTCATTCTTCCTGTCCTCATGAACTTTTCCTCTTCTGAAATTAAATTCTATCAATTTTATCTCTAAGGGTGCCTGGTTGCGCAGTAGTTGGCACTGCAGCCTCACAACTCAGGTTACATTTTTGAACACAATTTTTGGTCCAGAATAATTTGCAAACACTTCTGTAGACTTAAGAAACTCTTAAAAGACTATTGCACCTTCATAATCCACTCAAGTTCAATTTCTTCTTGCCCACTGACTTCAATGCGTTTGACTGAATTCAGCAAAGTTCCTGAACATTTCCCCAATTTCACCGAACTTCAGAAAAAAACAATTCAGCCAGGTTCACTCATCACTAGTGAGCACAAACAACACATTGCTGATGCCAAACAAACAAAATAAGTTCAAACATATTGTACTAAAAATGCAATATGAGATGTATATAAGAAGGATTTGGCTCCAAAAACAGCTTAGTAAAGAAACGTTAGTCTGAGTGAATCTGCCATTCTGAGGATATTTTCAGGAGCTAATCATTTTTTTGATATTCCTTTTGAGGAACATTGGGCACAATGATATCACACATTTCATACCCACTTTATCCGGATGGCATGTCCGGTCATGGTCATTGGAGCCTGGAAGATAATGGGAGATCACTAGACAGACAGAAAAATGTGAAATACAATGGTAATAAATGATCACATTTTGTAAACATTGAACTCAATTGTTTTTAGGACCAGATTATTTTCAAAGCAGAGAAAGCTAGGACTCAATTTTGTGCCAGAAGTAAGGGGTCTGTAAGTGTGATTTCTTAATTTAGCACGGATGAGGAGGTCCCACTTGGGAGTGTAGAGCACCATGATATTCTTACATTAAATTGGGGTGGTGGTTTCTCCCCCTTAAAGTTTCAAGCACAAACATATATGTGGTGTTTTATGTATGGTATTGTATGTTGTATCGGGTTTTACTCTGTGTTTGGGTTTGTGCATATTTGTCCTGTGATGGACAGGGCATCTTGTCCTGCTTTCTGCTGTTTGCTTTCTGCAACAGGCTGCAACTGCCCCGTGACCCTGCCCTGGAAAAGCTTAGAAAGCTTAGGTTTGGAAGAGGAATGGATGGATAAATGGAGGGATGGATGTTATGGTAATACGAGGTCCCAATCACATAGTTACTGTGATCTCTTAACCTATGAACAGAGTAGACAAAAACTTCAGTTAACAGAAGTGAACAGGATTCATGGAGACCTATTGGGATTCCATGATTGGTTATGTTAGGGGAAATGCTCCGTAAATAAAGAATAGTCATGAGCCGCTGTTAAACATGAATCCAAAGATGAATGTTCTTGTGTTACTTTAAAAAATGGTTTCACTTTGTGGTCTTGTTTAGTGCAGCATGGCAGACTCACTTGTCTCATTTACATTGCACAACTATAAAGCATTTTCATTACACTAATCAAAGAACAGATAAATAGTATGGTCTTCAAACAGACCTGTCTCTTGAGTGTTATCTCAAAGTTACAAATAGTTATACAGAATAAAACTCGGGTAAATATCTTTTTCATAGAATAAGACTTCTTATTTGTAAAATTGCTCTATTTTGTAGCTTTGCCTGGGATGTTTGATAAGAGTGTGGGTGTTAGTTGTAGTGCTGTTAATCAGATGTATCAGAAGTGCTGTGTAAGTAAGAACTTTTCTTTATGCAATGTTTGTAGATTTTGTTTTTTATTTTTAAAATTAGGCAAGTATTATTGTTTCTGTGTCTACTTTTCTCTTCCTCCCTTTTTTGCTTCTAGTGAAAAAATGTCTACACTCACAGCCACAGCACCTGGCACCATCACTGGAGCTTTACAGTGAGTACTAACCTTTGAGCTTTGTGTCTTCCTTGAGCTTCCCTGAACTTTGTCCTTCCATTTCACACCTCACTGCACATGCCAATCATGATCCTGTCTCTTTATTCCTGTCAGGAGCACCACCCCCTAACTAGTTTTTGGTTAGTGGTGCTATTTATGTGGCCTATACATCCCTTCATTTACATGCCTTTCAATGTAAGTTTTCATGGGGTGGCAGATGTTGAGGTTTGGTTTCTGGAACAACCAACCTTCTCTGTTGTAGACGTTCCACCATATTCTCCCTTTCTGAACCTCATTGAGGAGTTCTTTCCCTGATATCAATCAAAAACAGTAAGTGGCCAACTATGTACAGTAACTTGATCACTAGGCTACAGCGACTGCATCTACCATCTCACTATCGCAACAGATTGTATCTTTGGAGTGTACATTGTCAGGGATGCCAGGGGCAACGACCCGGCCGAGACGCCATGAGGGACCGGATGTGGGTCTGCGCCCACCCTGGATCACGTGGGGGCCGCATTCCTGGTTGCTTTGGGGGCCACGGGTTAAGGGCATGGAAGCCCCACCCTGAAGGGGCCCGTGGTCACCGTCAGGAGACGCCCAATGCCTTGGGGACCTGTTCCCTCAGCACTTCCGCCCCACCAGGAAGTGCTGGGGGGAAGATTTAGAAGGGCACCCGGAGAGCTGCCGGGAGAACAGCCGGCACTTCCGCCACGCTGGGGCGTGGCCAACGAGGGAATGCCGGGAGCCACCTGAAGCTCGTCTGGGAGAGGATAAAAGGGGCCGTCCCCCTTCATTTAGGGCTGGAGTCAGGTGGAAGCAGGACGAGGCACGAGAGAGGTGTGGAAGCGGCCCGAAGAAGAGGCATTTGTGGCCAGGACTGTGTGTTTGGGGTATTGTGCGTGAACTGGGTCTGAGTGACCATTTAATATTATTGTAAATACTTGTAAATAAACGTGTGGTGGTTTGATGAACAACATGTCTGCCTGTCTGTGTCCGGGTTGGCTCCACAACATATACAGTATAAGATGAAAAGGCACATAATGGATGAATTAGACACGCTTGTCAATGTAACTTCTTATGGGGTGGCACACTTTGAGGTTTGCTTCCTAAAACACCCAACCTTCTCTGTTGTTGACATTCCACCATATTCTTTCTCCCTTTCTGAACTTAATTGAGGAGTTTTTTTCCTGATATCAATAAAAACAGTAAGAGGCATTAGACTGAAATAAAAAAAGAATTAACCACCAAGCATCAGAGGAGGGGGTTGAACCCATGACCTCCAGGGTCACAATGTACATGGCCCACTATTTTCACAGTATTTTGACCACTAGGCTACAAGAACCACTGCTACATCTCCACTATCACAACAGAGTATATCTTTGGAGTGTACATTTAAAGTATAAGGGGAAAAGGCACACAAAGGATGAATTAGACATGCTTGTCAGATAGGGTTCAACCCATAAGTTTACACATTGTTACTCCACGTGAGTAGTTAGCTGAATATAAAGGAAACTGAAGAGGCTTCTTTATATTTAGTTGACTGCTACACAATGGAGCAACATTGAGGAAACCGACGGCATCAGAGAAGAAGGATAGAGGAGAGAGGCAGAGAGGAAAAGGAAAGGCTATTTTGGGAACAGCGGAATTTTGAAATCCATTCAGTGGTGAGATTCAAATACTGGTTGTGCCCTTTGTGGAGTTTGCATGTTTTCCCTGTGTCGGTTTTCTCCAGATTCTCTCGTTTCTTCTCACAGTCCATAGACATGCAGGTTCGTTGAACTGTTGATGCTAAAATGTTCTTTGATGTGTGTCCTCATTGGGAATAGCTGGTGCCTTGTTCAGTGATTGTTCCTTGTCCCCATTACTTTTGTGGATACACTCCATCTTCTCTGAATCCCTGTTTCTGGATAAGTAGGGGTTAGAAGAAGGATTTCTAATTTATGAACATTAAATTAAACTGTAACCCCTTTCAAGTTCTACTGTAGTACATTAATGATCCCATCAGGTTCATACTTAACATCTCAAGTACTCCATCTGCACGTATTGTGGTCTACTCTGCTTTTTGAGCTATAAGAGATATTCTTGATGATTGGTTCTGGTGGCTGTTCACTGGGAATATAATGATTGAGCTAATAAATGTGGATGGTCTCCTTTTGCTTTGAGCTAACAAGAATCACATTGCGATAGTGGAAGTCATTGAGCCGTCAGTGTAGAATGAGGCTTATTTAAGTGATATTTACACAGCTAAGTGTGTATCATAGGAAAAAGTACCAGACATGGAGTAATGGAAGGTACATTTGTTATTAAGGAGAAATCTGCCTGTCTTACATTGGAATTGAACTCACGCCTCCTGGTTGATAACCATTTATGCTAACCACTACACTACCATAGCTGCCCTGGGTTTCTGTCTGAGTTGATACAGTACATCAGACTATTGTACTTGAATAAAGAACATAGAGACTGAAGTTGAAGCTACTTGTTTAACTTTACCTTATAGTTGTGTTGAGTTCTTTCCTCACTTTTAGTTTATTTGGGTGGAGATTGAGGCCATTTTATGATTGACAAAATTTTGAAAGTTGTAAAGTTGGTGTAGTGAGTAGGGTACCTGCCCTTAAAGCAGTGGTAATGGGTTCAGTTCCCAGCCATGTAAAACTTGTTTCTGTTTATATGTATTATTGTCTATATTATCAGTGAATGGGACCTAATGTACCAGCAGGAGCAGGTATGAGGTGTCAGTGTGAAAGTATCATTGTAATCTTTTGGACACCAAGTAACTAGTAGATTTTTATCACTTGGATTTTAAAATAGATTGGCTGTGATCCTGGACTGTACCCAAACAGCAACCTGTGAAATGGAATGTGTGATCTCAGGTGTGGTGTGCTTATATTGAAATGACATTAAATATATTTTAATGGAGAAACCATACATTGCAAAGTCTTTGACAGTATTTTGACCACTAGGCTATGGCTACTGCTGCTACAACCCCGCTATCACAACAGATTGTATCTTTGAAGTGTACGTGTATGGTATAAGGGTAAAAGGCACACAATGGATGAATTAGACACACTTGTCAGGTAGGGTTCAACCAATGAGTTTCCACATTGTTACTCCACGTGAGTAGTCAGCTTAATATAAAGGAAACTGAAGAGGCTTCAGTGACTGCCTGCTACCCTATATAGCATCATGGAGGCAAGTGGAGTGGGGTTCATAGACAGAGCAAGAGGAAGGGTTCTTTGAAGGAGATAAACAGTGTGAAATGAGATACAGGCAACATTAGTTGACCATGTCATCAACCATGAACTGAATATGAGAGAAGCAGGTCAACATGTGTGGCCCCATGTGTCACATTTCACAGTGGCTAGTATAATGTAATGTTTTGAAAATTAAAATAGGTTAAAGTAACAGTAGAGCAAAACCTAAGGTACATGTAGATCGAGATATGGCACATTTCACAAGAAATACAATAAGATGAGCAGATGTGTTCCTGACCAACAGATTGCAATAATAAGTATGGTACTGGCCAACAATGCCACTGCACACTGAAATAGCAAAATGGATTGCAGTGTTTATCATTTGTCCTATCAGTGTGTAGTTGATGTTTAGGACAAGCTATTCAGGTGATGGTTTGCATGTGCAGTTCTGATGCAAAAATAACCTCTTTTTTTAGAAGAGAATGGTTTTGAATGCAGTGTGTACTTTGTTGTCAGGTGGGTGACATGTTTTGGGCTGTGTGAGTGTTTGTGGCTGTTGTGTATAGAGTTTGAATAAGTTAGCTGTAGTTTCAGAAAATATATGTAAAAAGTGAGAAAGAACTGTAAATGAATGTGAATGGAGTCACAGTGCAGAATAATGCATAGAGCCACTGTACTGTATGTATTATCACACGCATGCATTTCATCCTGGAAACTGTATCAATTCAAGTGACAGTCTGAGCTTTTTAAATATCGAGAAAACGTAATGACATGAATTTAATTAATTAGACCCTATTTGGTGTACTGTCTTCATCTTCTATCGGCTCAAGAGGTTTCTAGTTTATAGAACTCTTAGTGAGAGATGTTATAGAGAATGCACTTCTTTAGCTTCTCACTTTGAATAGCAAGAGTTTAGATATAAATGTTGAATGCTTAAGTCTTTGGTAAAATAATTAGAATCAATTTGTTGTTGACTCAAGTAAAGCACATGCAGCAAAGTGTGCATCATTGGAAACCTGACGAGCAGTAGCGTACAATATTGACAACTATATAAAACTGTTTTGTTTATTTTTCTTAGAGAAAATATTTAAGGTCATAAATGGGAAATGAATTCGGGCTTCTTGGTTGATGGGCATGTTTGCTATCCACTATGCTACCTCCAAATCTGATCAGGAGGTCTTTCTCAGTTGATACTGTACATCATACTGTATGATTGGAAAAAAGATCACAAGATTGAGGTGAAAGATCAATGTAGTAGTGGATCTTATGTGAAATAACTTCAGAAACTGTGGTGTAGTGGTTAGGAAATCTGGGCATTAAATGAAAAGCAGAAGGTTCAATTCATGTCAAAGATAGTAAGGTTTTTTTTTTTATATTTTTGAAATAATCTTCTTTATCTGTATTGTAGGCACCTATTCTACTTGAAAAGCAAGTATAAGGTGGCAGTAGGAAAACAATCTATTTTACACCCATCTTCTTTTTGAAGTGTGAGAGATGTTATTGAGTTTGTGTTTTTTAACCTCTCACTTTAAATAGCAAGAGTTTAGATATAAATGTTGAATATGCAAGTCTTAAGTAAAATAATTAGAATCACTTTGTTGTTGACTCAAGTAAAGCATATGCAGCAAAGTGTGCATCACTGAAAACCTAACGAGCAGCAGCATACAATATTGACAAATATATAATTTTATTTTTCTTAGAGGAAACATTTAAGGTCATAAATGGGAATTGAACTCTTCTTGGTTAATGGGCATGTATGCTATCCACTAAGCTACCTCCAAACCTGGTAAGGAGGTCTTTGTCAGTTGATACTGTACATTATACTGTATGATTGGAACAAGATCAAGGGATTGAGGTGGAAGATAAATGTAGAAGTGGACTTCATATGTGGAATAACTTACAAACTATGGTATAATTTTATTTTGCCCAGTGTGTAACTCTGAAGAAATAGAAAGGTGTAATATTTTCTTCAAAAATAAACAAGAAGTGGTGGTGTAGTGGTTAGCATATCTGCCTGTAAAGGAGAAATTTTGGGTTCATTTCTGGGGCTTGATGTACGTATATTCTATTTTGTTTTTGAAGTATCTATCAATTTCTATAGTAAATTTGTTTTGTTCTTTGTTATCGGGCATTGCCTATTATTCTAGCGTGAGCATCTAAAAGGTGTTTGTTTGGAAAAAATAGGAATGCCAAGAGACAAAGTAAAATATTGAGGTATCTATTAACATTTGGAATATAATCAAGTTTGGGTGTGATCCTGGGTTATAAAAAAATGGAAATGTGCGAAATGGAACGTTTCCATTGATGTACAGTGTATTTGTACTGAAATTCACAGTACAGTACAGTGAGTGATCTGTAGAAAAACTGAAAAATCATTTGGGTTTGCAACACCAACTCAGATGGTGTAGAGGTAAGTGCAACTGTCAATAAATCATGTCATCTCATTGTACAGGTTCAAATCCAGAAGGAGAACGTTCCTGAAACAGAGGTAGAGGAGGAGGAGAAAAAGTACAGCAACAAAGAGTGGTAAGAGTAGTGAAAGAAAGTTAATCTTGCACAATGGAAAAAAAAATCATGCTTATTTAAAATAGTAAAATTTACACTTTATAGAATTTGGACTCTATTTTGATTTCCATTTGTAGTACCTTCTTTTGTAGATTTTGCATCTCTGTGTATTTGCATTTCATTTTTTAACAACAACAACAACTTTTAATTATATAGCATATTTTCATACAAATAATGTAGCTCAAAGTGCTTGACTTGTTAAAGTCATCTAAGTCAGTGGGGATTATTTGGTGACGTTAAACTGGTATAATGCACGTGTATACATTAGCATTCCCTGTGGCATGAATTGTAATAAGTTTACTTTAGCTTACTGTTGTAGAGCAAAGTTCTCATTGCCAAATTTGCAAGCTGGATCATACGCACCACTCCCATACACACATTGCAGAGTAAACACTAAATTAAATGGCAGCTCTACAAACACTTTGTTCAGCCGTGTACGTAATCTATTAACAGAGAAGTAAATTAGGGTTGAGTTAACACATACATATGACTGATTTTTAAGCTTGTAGCCACCAGCTGACCTCTAGCTGACTCTGACGGACAAAATAAGTCACCTATAAGTAGGTGCTAGATCTGTAACTGGAAGGGACCTTGATCCAATCACCAGAGGCTACACCTTCCTGTAAAAGTAGGTGCTGGCATCTCTTCTTTCTCTTTGGAGAATGAAGCCATCCACAGCCTTTCTTTGATCTGGAAGCTCCTTGCCATAGTGTTTTGTAGCTGGATGCCATGAGCTGGCTCTAAGATTGACTCTTCCAAGCCAAGCTGTGCCAGTAAGTGAGTCAAGTCTGGAAAGACTAAGCAGCAACATCACTTCAATATAGGAACTTAAATGCCTAAATTTGTCTGTCAGAAATCGCAACTGTTTCCCTGTGAAGTTGCAGATGACAAATAACAACAACAACAATTTACTTCTTGTATAGCCCAAAATCACACAAGGAATGCTTCAATGGTGTTTAACAGGCTCTGTTTTCAGACAGCCCTTTAGGCCTTGACTCCCTTAGAAGACAAGAAAGAACTACTAAAAAAAAACCCTGCAGGGGACAAAAACAGCCTAACAACAAGCTCAGGAAGTCAGAACCACATCAAGAACAAAGAACCAAATGGCAAAAAGCAAAGAGTGCACTCCACCACAAACACAATTCTCTGTGCAAACCTGGAGCAATGACACATAACTCTACGTGGCTTTGGACATTATTCTAAAAGGCTTGGCATCTTAAAACTCTTTATCTGTAACAGGATAAATTAGAACTCTAAATAGTCTGTTAAAAACCAGGTAATGAACTCCTTTCTCATGCTTGATTGTTCCTGTGTAACAAGCTTGTGACTGTGCCAGGTAAGTTTCTAGATTTTACAAGCTTCTGATTTGACTACATTGAAAACAAAAGCCTTGAAATACCAACAGTCAAAACAGTTTAAGCTACTCTCACCCAAGGCTGTGTGTTTGTCACATCACAATAAAAAACATCAAAAAATGCAACACCAAACTGAGAAGCATGTAAAACCAAGAACATCTAAAAAAACCTGGAAACAATCTAAGAACGTCCATCTTCCTCTCTGTTGCATGATTTCCTGTGTGTTACATGTTTGCCTATTCCATCTGTCTTGCTTCCTGCCTTCTGTGTTTCTATATTGATATATGCAATATTAGCAGTTGCTGTTAAGGACAAAGTGCAGTGCCTGAAGATTATGGTCAGCAATTTAAAATACCAAATGATAATGAAATCAAAGACCTGGTCAGGCACATGAAGATGGTTAGATGAAGCCAAACCAGGCAACCAGGAACAAAAGTCAAGTCAATTGTATTTATAAAGTGCATTTAAAAAAGTCGGCCAAAGTGCTTTACAGCTTCCATAAACACAACAATATAAGTAGTCAGCGCTTTAAAATACTGGTAGGTGATAAAGAAATCAAAGACCTAGTCAGAGAGAGAGGATGACGGTTAACACAGTTAGATAAAGGACAAAGTGGAATTTGAAAGACAAACCAAAACACACAATCCTACTGCAAGGGCCTACTTGATTTAAACAAAAAAAATCTTATCATAATACCAAAGAGTTGTAGGTTTATCCACCAAGAGATCTCCATTGTATTTAGAGCTCAACGTCTGTTACATCATTAGGGTGACAACTGCAATTATGTGATCTTCAAAATAGCATTGTGTAAATAAAGAAGATAAAGATGTCATTAAAATTCAATGTTATGTCTATAATTCCAAAAATAAAATAACTGTCAACATCTCAGTCCTAATGAGTCAATAACCAAAAATACACAGGTGTATAAATAGTGTTTATTGCTGTAGTTTCCATGTTTCTCTAATCCTTCTGTTTATCAATAAATTGTATCATTCTGTTTCTTTAAACAAATGTGCTTCAGTCACCTTGATAAAAGTCTAATTGCCAGAAACCTCACGTGCAAAGAAAGGAAAAGAAAATGAACTAGGAGAGTCAAGTAAATTATCAAATTAATCAATGTCATTGCCAAAGAAAAAAAAATTATTTGATTGGTTTGATTGATTAACAACAACAACATTTCTATAGTACAATGTCATACAAAGGATGCAGCTCAAATTGTTTTACAAGATATCAAAGAAATAGTTACATGCAAAGAAAAACAAGTTAAAATTAGATAAGATTAATAGATAATAATAATGTGTAATACAAACTTACAAAAGATATCTATTACTATAGATTTTTTTAGGTCTCTAATTGATGGTCTCATCATATGGTCATGGTGGAAAGAAAAAAAAAACAACAAACAAAAAAAAAATAACTCCAGTTAAATTGTGGAAAAAAATAAATCTGTAAAGGTTCCAGGCCAAAAGACCATCCAGTCCCATTAATGACAAGCTGTTGTTTGTTTTGTTTTGTTTTTAACACTTGACTTGATGTGTCTTCCAAGTGTTCATTTAAACATTCAAACATCACAGGTGGCTGCACAGGACTTTGTTCAGGTGATGGTGGAACCGAATGACTATTGAGAAAAGAAAACAAAGAAAAGTAAAGATTGCATATTCCTTGAAGAGTATGACAAATCTATGCATGTCTAGCTTATTAAAGTGTAGCCCTAAAATGAAGTTACGTAGGAGTTTTTTTTTTGTGGTCTACAATTTTAGCTTCACGTAACTCTATTGGTAAAGTATTCTACATTTTTGGTGCATAACAGAACAAGGCTGCCTCACCACTTTTTTGTGCTTGGTTCTTGGACTAATAAGCAGACCGTCATTAGAAGATCTAAGGTTATGACTTAAGGATAAGCACTCCAAAAATATAAGAAGGAAGAAAGATTTTTTAAGGCGTTATTGGTAGTATTTTAAAGTCAATTCTAAAGGACACAGGTAACCAATGCCACAATGCTAAAACTGCTGAAACGTGCTCAGATTTTCTTTCTCTGGCTAAGACTGTTGCTGCTGCATTCTGGACTAACAGAAAGCAACTGACCACTTACAAGTACTGTATATTACAGTAATCTAGATGACTACAAACAAAAGTGTGAATTATTTAACATCAATCAATGAATTCATCTCGCCCTCACGATTCATGCACTTTCTTATGCACAACAGTACAATGAAATGCTTACTTGCATATTCCCTTATCTATCGATATCAGAAATTTATATCCTCTGTTTAATGTTTTGTCAAATCAGAAGTTTATGGACAGTGCAGTGGAACTACAATATGTCATATGTTTAATATCAGTAATCTGACCAAAATTAACCTGATGAGTTAAGCGAAACTTGAATGTGTTAGGAACCTATTTGGGCCATTTGGTGTCATTTTAATGCAAAATTAATTTTTATTTTAGTTTAATTTAATGTAACTTTACTTTTGTGACTGAATTATATTATCATTTTTTCTTTGTTTTTTACTGTGGGTTCAGTCACTTGGTGTACTGTTTTGTATCTTGTTTATTGTAACAGTGCCCATTATTGATCCCACAGTTTAGAGGTTTCTGAGACGTGGCATCATCATATTGCTGCCATTTAAGAAGTCGATGGGACTTTGGAATTTTATGCTATGATTCCAGGTTTATCTTTTGACGTAAATATCTTGGTATTTTAAACTTGCATCATTTACCGTAACTTTTTTTGATGATTCTATAATGTTATCTCTTTAAACTTGGTTGTATCTCAGCTACCCCAAATTTAATTCACAATATGAAGCTGCTAGCAAATCTGAAACTTTAACAAGCAGGATGAAAAAATGAGAATTGATTTTTATTACAGTATGCAGTACATTACAAACAATAAAAAAGATCAGTATATTTTTCAATTTTGCAAAAATGTTCATTACCACCACAAAATGTAACCATTACCACCACTCACCATTCAAAATGTTGGAATGTTAAATTGGGGTTCTGCTGTATTAAAAAAAAAAATGTATGTGTATGTAAAAATTAGAGTGCACATATAAAAGTATATCCATCCATCCATCCATTATCCAACCCGCTGAATCCGAACACAGGGTCACGGGGTTCTGCTGGAGCCAATCCCAGCCAACACAGGGCACAAGGCAGGAACCAATCCTGGGCAGGGTGCCAACCCACCGCAGATAAAAGTATATATTATCTTAAAAAAGGTAAGAATCCAAATAGAAGTCAGAACATGTCTTAGTTATTTTCCATGGAGTGTATATGTAACACATTCTGTATATAGTTACCAATGAATTTAAGTAGATGTTACTCCAGTTTTTTTTAGCTATGGCTATATTGGTCAATATATTTTAAATGAATTTTGGTAAGGTCATAAAAAATCTAAGCAGGGATTAGAAATGATTGCTAAACTAATTTTTTTGTAGAGAAAAAAATGGTTTCATGTCTGATAAGGCATTGGATACAATGATAAGGTAATAATGTTGGGTATTTCCAATTGCATTTTTCAGATATACAACTTCACATAGAAGATCATTCATTTATCTGGAAGAAGCAAGTAATATTACAAATACCTAGTCCACACAAACATGCATAAATCTGAATATACATTTTTACTTTTTCATTTTCACCATTAATCCATACTAAAATGGCATTTTTCTCTTTTTGGGTCTTGTGTAGTGATGTGAATGAGGAAAATGGAACTTTTTGAAAATGTAAAAATGTATTTATTCTGACTCTGCTAAATAAACAGCTGCCCTGTGGGACATCCTGAGGGTTCGTGGGATCCCCTTGAGGTTGCTGGATATCATGGCTGGCCTGTACACTGGTACTGTGAGTGCTGTGCAGAGTGGAGGCAGGACCTCAGCGACTTTCCCAGTTGATTCTGGGGTTCGTCAGGGGTGTGTTCTTGCTCCTACTCTGTTCAATGCTTGTATGGACTGGGCGTTAAGCAAAGTCGTGGGGTCCAGCGGCTGTGGGGCATCTGTTGGTGAAGAAAGATTCACGGATCTTGACTTTGCTGACGATGTTGTGATCTTCACGGAGTCAATGAAGGCTCTGATCAGGGCACTCGAAAGACTGAGCGAGGAGTCTGAGTGTCTGGGCTTGCGAGTGTCCTGGATAAAAACCAAGATCCAGGCCTTTAATGACCTCTTGGGCACGGCCATCAGCAGTGTGTCTATTTGCGGAGAGAGTGTTGACCTTGTTGAGAGGTTTACTTACCTTGGCAGTGACATTTATGTCTCTGGTGACTCTTCCTGTGAAGTCCGTAGACGGATTGGGAGAGCATGGGGGGTCATGAGGTTGCTGGAAAGGAGTGTGTGGCGCTCCCAATATCTATGCAAAAGGACGAAGGTCCAAGTCTTTAGAGTCCTGGTGCTTCCTGTCTTGCTATATGGTTGCGAGACATGGACGCTATCCAGTGACCTGAGGTGAAGACTGGACCCCTTTGGTACTGTGTCTCTCCGGAAAATCCTTGGGTATCGTTGGTTTGACTTTGTGTCATATGAGCGGTTACCCATACGAATGAAGTACATTACCTGCATTGTGAGGCAGCGTCAGTTACGGCACTGCAGCCATGTGGCGCATTTCCCCGAGGGTGACCCAGCTCGTAAGATCCTTATTGTTGGGTACCCGAGTGGCTGGACCAGGCCAAGGGGTCGCCCACATAACACCTGGCTGCAGCAGATAGAGGGTCATTTCCGAAGGGTGGGACTGGACCGCGTGTCTGCCTGGGGAGTTGCAAACCGGGATCCCGAATTGTTTTGCTGTGTAGTGGGTGCAGAAACATGCTGTACCAGTACCTGCTCCCCGACTTGACTTGACTGCTAAATATGATTTATGCATTTTAGGTGTTTCAGAGTGAATGATACACTTCTAGCAAACAATACAAAGACATTAGTGAAAGCCAGCCACAGGGGATGTGAACCCAGCCACAGGGGATGCACAAACCAGTGTGTTTCTTCGTGCCGGTACCAAGCCCGGATAAATGGGAAGGGTTACGTCAGGAAGGGCATCCGGTGTAAAATTTTGCCAAATCAATATGCAGACAACAATACAAATTTCCTTACCGGATCGGTCGAGACCTGGGTTAACAACGACTGCCACCAATACTGCTAGCCAACAGGGTGCTGGCGGAAATTGGGCTACCGTTGGCCGAAGAAGTAGAAGAATAGGGGGGAGATGTGTCCGGAGGCAGATGGGTGTAACAGAACAAGATGCAGAGGACAGAAAGATATGGAAGAAGATGATCTGCTGTGGCAACCCCTAATGGGAGCAGCCGAAAGAAGAAGAGTGAAAAAGTTTAACATGATATGTGAACAGCCTTTTCAAACGTATCTGTGTTAGTGTGAACTAAGGCTGAGTAGGCATGTATAGTAACTAGAGAAAAACTAGAGAAATGGTAATTTTAAGGGATTGTCTGGTTTTTAGTTAATAACCAAAGGCTAATGCTTACAATTAATTAATATCCCCTGTCCTCAAAGACAAATTAATATTCTTAATAAATACTAAAGTTAATTTGCTATTTTTGGAAAGACTTTCTGTCAGCACTGCTAATGAAACAGAATATTCACTCATTTGATTAACCCAGTTATTGCAATAAAACACTATGAAGGTCTAGGAACTTGTCACGCATGCGCGAGTGGGAGACCGCGGACGGATCCGAAACCATTGCGCAGGACGTTTGCCGGTAGGGAATGG
>JANRMT010062819.1:59512523-59556629 GCA_026402145.1 Polypterus bichir lapradei
GGGGCTAAAAACCCCAACCCTTCACGTTGTGTTCTGTTTACTTTACAAACTATAACTGTACAAAAGAGCATAAAGCAAGAAGCAGCCAGAACCTGGAGCTGTGCCACTACACTATCCTAAATAAAGGAAGTATAGTTAAAAAGCACAACGCATAAAATAAGAAAGTTTTTTTTCTTTTTTTTTTGTCTTTTTTTACCAGTTTCATCAGACATGTTAAACTAAGCTGGTATTCATTCATTGATCCTGTTTCTGCACTGTATTTAATAGGTCTTATTGTATTATACTGTTTCATTTGTAATAAATAACACCAGAGATTTTGTAGTTTATTAATCATTCTGGCTATAAAACATTTACAAGACATGTAAACTATAGAAGTTTAAATTTAATAAAAAGGTGATTAAGGCAATAAATATGACCATAAGTTCTGCCTAATTTATACAGATCCTTTAAGACCAATTTATTTTATTGCTAAAGTTTTACTCTGTCATGTAACGATTTACTGACTCCAGATTTTAATATCTATATACTTTAAACAAAGTCAGGCAATTCATAATTGTATCAGAATAATGATTTATTTAAATCTAACCATGCCAGCACTATTGCCTCCTTCATAGACTATGCATATGCCTCAATTGTCTAGTGAAGTACCTTTCCAACCGTTCTGCCACCTAATAGCACTAACACTTTTCCTTTTCTCTCTCTGTCACTGTCGCTCCAGACACTGGCTATTGCTCTACCAATAACCTCACACCTACTGTACGTCATTTATAAACCCAAGAACTTATAAGATACGATAATAGTAGTCATCTGTCCACAACAGCATCTAAATTGCTAGTATGGCTTTTTGATTATGTCTGTATCTTATGAGCCCCTATACGGATTCCTCCTAAATCTTTCGCTGATATAGTGAAACGTTTACCCTACCCTCACTGGCACTTCTAAGGCATTACCTGTCACATTATGTCAGCTCTCTGACGGCTATATTTTTAGGGCAGAAGTAGGAGAAAACAGGTCTGAATGTCCACTTTTGTTGCAAGAATGCAAAACGTGAATTTCAGTCATGTAACAGAATTACTTGCAACTAATTCTTATTGGTTGCTCATTTCTGCATTTATAAAAAAAAATACCTCATCCTTTCTACCAAATATCAGCACAAACTGGCATTGTATTTGAGAGCATAAAAATTTGTTACAGTCAGAGTCAGTAAAATTGTAATGAACATTCACATTTATGTCACTCAGAATTCAAAGATTTATATAAGGGGAAACTTGCAACTGCTGCCATCCTCCAGCATCAAGACTTATCCCATTTTCTTTAGGAAATGTTTTCATTTAAGTAATAAATAATACCACATTCTGGAGCATTTTTCTGTAATCTTCTTGCAAGGTTCTTTAACTGTCAGTCAATCAGTCATTTTCTACTCTATAGATTTTGGCACAAAAGATATTAGATATAACCTAAAAATGTAATAGAGCAGCATTCAATTATATGAAGAATGTGAAAAATAAACCCTGGGAAAAAGCCTACAAAAGTAAGCAAATTGAATGTACGGGCAGATTCACTGGCAGAGTATTCTAATAGGACAGTCATCAGTATAATAAGGTGGATTGTCAGGCACAAACATGAACTCTGATGGGGTCTCATGCATCTAGATCTAAGGTTGGTAATAGAAGATACAAAGATAAGTGATTGTACAAGATCCTATGGAATAGTTTGAGAGGTTAGCATAATAAGGTCTTTAATTTTGGCAGGTCTACATGAAGCAAGTAGTGGTGAGAGGAAAAGTGAGTTGTTAAAATTCAAAAGTCAAATAGCAGAAATTTAAACATAATTCAATATTGGAGAGGAAATAACATAGCTGAGTGAGGTGAGAGGTCAAGTGTACATTTGATTTAAGGAAAGTACAAAGTCCAACAGTAGAAATTTAGAACATTAGCAGCTGATACTTCTTGGTGGAAAACCATTGGAAAGAGTATTGCAGTAATTCACCCATGAGGTAATAAATACATCACAGAGTATTTCTTGTTCAAGGGAAATTTAATTTATTAAAAAACATATGTATGGTAATAGCTAATACATTTAGAAAAATAATGCACAGCAGTGGTACTCAATCTTTATTCCTCCAAGGTTCCTAAGTGTACCACAAGAAAATATGAGCCCCCCTGTAAAGGCCATGATATTTCCCCTATTGTACTTTTGCTGAATTATTGACAAAGCTGCTTGTTTTTAAACTTACATTTATGAACAAAATCATATTTACTACTAGTTCTATTACACTGCCTGTATTTCTTAAAAATAATACATAATTAAAGGCAATTTTGAAAAACAGCCTGTGTGTTTTTATTAAATAAAAATTATTTTTACTTTTGCTTGAATTTTGTAAACATAAAACAAAACAAGTTGTCATTTTTAGGGATACATAATAACCAGTAATTACCAAAATTCAAAATTAGTCACCGACAGTAATTTTGATAACAAAAGCTGCTCATTTAGCTTAAGTAGTACTTTTTAAATTGTGCATAGCATTATTAATTATTTCAAAAAATAAAGTTATTTTTAAAATACAGAACTGATCACTGCAGATTATGTTTTCATAACCTAATTACAGAAGCTACTTCGTTACCCTCTGGATTCAGAATGCACTGGAGGGTTTCCATAAGCGATAACCAGGTGTGAAAATCCAAAGGCATTTTCTCTCCACATGAAACAAACAAGTCAGCCGAAAAGACAAAAGAATAGTGTGGGATGGTGGCAGAAGTCAGTTAAGCCACAGGATGACCAGTGGTCAGCCATGGAAAGTGAGTGAAGTAGCATGTGTAACGCTGACTTACCAAATTTTTTGTGAGACTGACATGTCTTTGGCATCATGATATAACACTAAAGTCTTTTTGGCAGTATGGCATGTCACCTTGTTTTCATTTATTTAATGTTCCAATTTCAACTACAGACTAGTAGCTGCAGTACCCTGTGCTTACGTAGAATAAAGCAAGTGGACACTGGAAATGAATTATAGTGGTTGGTGTAGATTCCAGTTGAATTATGGGTAAAATATACGAAAATAACATTAAAGAGGGTCTTTGCGAAATCTGACTCTTATTATGTGCTGCAATATAACATATTTAGGATATTGATAAAGCGGGTCACTTAAAAAAGACAAGTCTGACACTCTGGTATAGAGATTGATTTTTAGTGATTTCAGTATTTTGCTTCCATTTAATAGTTATTTTCAGTCATCTTGTGACCCTATGGAAGTTTCTGAGGCTCACAGCAGATATAGTGGCTCCTGAAAAGACAGTTAAGAAATCCTCCAGCACTGTTATACCTTGGAAGACACAAAGAGTGTTGATTTAAAGAGAACATGACAGAGAGCTGAGTGTAAATGGAAAAAAAAACTAAACTGATAGTCCACTATGAAATACTGAAGGATAAAATAACTGAATATAACAATGTAGTCCTTTTTCTCTCAAATTATAAATGACTAGCAAAATACCCGCGCTTCGCAGCGGAGAAGTAGTTTGTTAAAGAAGTTATGAAAAAGAAAAGGAAACATTCTAAAAATAACGTAACATGATTGTCAATGTAATTTTTTTGTCACTGTTATGAGTGTTGCTGTCATCAAGGATTTGATTATCATTATTTCTTTCAATCAGGTTCGTATTTGGAGGACGTGTTGTGTTCAAGTTACATTCCGTGTTTGTCATTTTCATTCATCGAAGTGTTCACTACCCAAATCGGTACTCGTGAATCTAAGATGTTTAACAGGCATTCCCAGTATTAAGTTGAGGATTTGCTGGCGAATATTTAGCAGCAGCGTGTCTATGAACTTGTGTAATTGCCTGCGAATATTTAGCAGCAGCGTGTCTATGAACTTGTGGATTTGCCTGCGAGTATTTAGCGGCAGCGTGTCTATGAACTTGTGGATTTGCCTGCGAGTATTTAGCGACTGCATCTCTATTAACTTGTGGATTTTTCTGCAAATATTTGGCGGCAGCGTCACAAAGTTGTTTTCGTCTAGCTGCATCAGAAAATGTACCACGACGTCTGACACGCTTCCTTTTTACTGTTTTCTCACAGCTTGAATTGCTGCTTTTATAATCGGTTTGAGTTTCGGTAAGTGACAGTTCTTTGATCGATGATGATCACCTCTATAGACATGTTAATGGGGGTACGGTTGGAACGGTAAAGGAAATGGGTACCTGAACAGTAAACTAAGTCTAAAATACCTACACAATAACTATAATCATAATAAATGAACAATAAAACAGCGGAGAAGCCGTGGATTAAATAAAAAGGCTGCAGTTATCAGCAGGGAGACATGAATACCGTGGTCGAAGCAAGGAAGGGAATGAAGAGACCGGAGCGACGGATGGCCTTATATGGGCAGGCAGCCAACTACGTGGGAGGCGTGGGAATCAGGGACGTAACGCCGCCTCACATGGTGACCGAGCTGCAGGCTATGGACGTATATATGTATGTAAGAAGGATTCAGTTATGACCGTTACGTGTAGAATTTGAAATGAAGCCTGCTTAACTTTTTTAAGTAACCTGTAAGGAATAAGCCTGCCAAATTTCAGCCTTCTACCTACATGGGAAGCTGGAGAATTAGTGATGAGTGAGTGAGTGAGGGCTTTGCCTTTTATTAGTATAGATTCTGCTGGTAATCCAAGAGTTTTATTCTGACCTATTGATCATCTTCTAAACCATGGTCTCGCAATGGAATGCCTCCTAAAAAACTACTAGTGAAACTTCTAAGGTTTTTGCTATATTATTCAAACACAAAATATATTATAGAATATCCTCCCAAAGTTAATCCGATTGAATCCCAGCATTCTATTTTAAGTAAGTTAAATTTCTTTAGCAGAACTACATTGAAAAAGTTCCTAATTGAATTCCCACCTGCATCCATGACTCAGTACCAACAGGCTTTTTCAAAGAAGTATCTGATATGTGATAGTGTACTTGACATAGTAAACTCATCATTAGATATGGGGGTCTTCCCTGACTGTCTTAAGACTGCAGTTGTTAAATGCCTCCTTTGTTTTCAACAATTTTAGGACAATTTCTAACCTTCCTTTCTTAAGTAAAATTTTAGAAAAGGCAGTAATTAAGCAGCTAAACTACTACTTTATTCAACATTCTATTCTTGACAAGCTTCAGTCAGGTTTTAGAACAAATCACAGTACAGAAACTGCACTCATTAAAATAGTAAATGATTTGCGGGTCAATGTGGACAGAAGCCGTATACCTCTTCTTGGTCTCTTAGACTTGAGTGCAGCATATGACACTATAAACCACAATATTCTTATAAATCACCTTATTCAATAGGTGTGCCTCCCTGGCAGCATCTTAAACTGGTTTCAGTCTTACTTAACAGGTAAACTATTCTTTGTTAGTTATGGTGATTGTACTTCAGAGATCCTTGATATTGTATGTGGTGTACCACAAGGATCTATTCTGGGTCCACTGTTTTTTTCAATTAACACGCCTCCATTGGGTCAGATTATTTCAAAGCACAAGGTGAGTTACCACAGCCATGCAGATGACAAACAGCTTTACTTATCAATAGCACCTAATGACCCTGATGTTCTTGGCTCTCTGATCCAATGTCTTAACACTGTTTGCGAATAAATGAGTATTAACTTTCTCAAACTAAATAGGAGAAAACAGAATATTTGGTGATTGGCAAAGAAGAATATAGTGAGGGCATTAGAAATAAACTTGATCCTTTACGTTTAAAAATCAAGACAGACGTAAAAGAATTTAGGGGTAATCATTGACTCTGACCTAAACTTGCATATTAACCTGATTACTAAGACTGCATTCTCCCATTTAAGGAATATAGCAAAAGTTAGACCTCTTTTAAATTTACAAGATGGTGAACAATTAGTGCCTTGCGCCCTGTGTTGGCTGGAATTGGCTCCAGCAGACCCCCGTGACCCTGTGTTAGGATATAGTGGGTTGGATGATGACTGACTGACTGACTGAATAATTAGTTCACACTTTTCTTTTTAGTCGACTAGATTATTGTAATGCACTCTTAATAGGATTACCCTACAAAGACATCAATCATTTTATTTAGTGCAGAATGATAGCAGCCAGAATCTTAACTAGGACAAGAAAATTTGAGCACATCTCACCAGTTTTAGCTTTGTTACATTGGTTACCCTTGTCATTCTGAATTGACTTTAAAATACTACTAATGGTTTACAAAGCCTTAAATAATCTCGCCCCATCCTATATTTTCGAATGCCTATCCTCCTACACTCCAAGTTGTAACCTTGGATCTTCAGATGGAGGTCTGCTTATAATTAGCTAAAAGAAGTGGTGAGGTGAACTATTGCTGTAATGCACCCATAATCTGGAATACTTTACCAATAGAAATTCTCCAGGCTAGTACTATGCATCATTTTTAAAAAAACTGCTAAAACTCCATTATTTTAATATTGTAGTGACCCGGCAGCCAGCGCTGGCGGCGTGATGCATTGTGGGTAATTTATGTAAAAGCTTATTGTTGTGTTAAATTAACAAGATAATCGAATTATTTTTACTGTTGTAATTGTTGTATGTGTTTGTGCTCAACTGGTGGGGTGGGTTGGGTTATTGCCGTCCGGGGTTGTTAAATTGTAAACAGTTACCATCAATGAGAAAGATGGCTTCGTTAATGACCTTGGCAATGGCTATGCAATGAGTTTGAGCTTTGTTTTCTGACTATCTGCTCTAATAAAGAGATACAACAGGACAGAGCTGTGTATTGCTAAGATTTCATCTAAGCAATTATTGCTGAGACACTCGGAGTCGTGCGGTGTATGGGACACGAGTGCTCGCTACTTAAAGAGCTGGTTGTAGCTGCGTGCATAGCGCTGGCAGTCCGCTAGCCGACAGCTTGGGAGAGGTGCACGGTAGAGTTCGGCTCTGAAAACTTTAAGACTCAACCACGGGTCGCTACAATATGTTTTATTCATAGTTATATTTTAGTTGTATTCCTGATAAGACTACATGGGCATAGAAAAATCATATTCTTCTGGGATCTGCAATCTGTATTAATCTGTACTATTCTCCCTTGTCTTTTCTGGTTCTTTTGTGATGGTAATCTGTGCCACCACCACATGATCAAGGTGCCATAGAGCCTCCTGCATTGATGGATTGAAGGTGGGTGTCCCAGCTGTCCACAAGACCAACATCAAATCCCTACCATGTGAAGCATGAAAAGAAAGAGGACTGATTTAGGAACATTTATATTAGGCAGGATACCCAGTGGGGGCTGGGTGGTATTTTTGGCCTTGGAACCCCTGCAGATTTTTTTTTCCCAGCCTAACTGGAGTATTACGTATATTTTTTCTGTCATCCTGGTTATTTAGCCTTACCTTTTTCTTTGTTGCTTACTCTTTAATACTATTGCCTAATGTTATTTGTTTTTTTTTATACAAGTTTCTTTTTGTCATCTTGTAAAGAACTTTGAGCTACATTGTTTGTGCTATATAAATAAAGATTGTTGTTTTTGTTTTTTAAGAACCACTGATGTACATAACTGGCATTTTATAAAACGTCAAACAGAAAAATGTACTCTCCTAAAAGATTTCACTTTAGTGACAGAAAATAAAAAGTCATACAAGCTTTTGGTGCAGTAGATAACTGTAATAGCCATTTATCACAATTTAAAAAGATATATTTCAAAATCTTCATTTCCTCATTTCAAAAACATTTTAACCTAAACAGTATGTATTTTTGATGGCAAATTCACTTCTGTCAGATAACAACATTCGGTATGATTTCCGCATTCCATAACAATCCAGTAAGTTAACTAGCAAATACATCAGCTGTAATTGTTTATTTCACTTCTTATTTAAAATGTATTTGATCTGCTAAACATCAACAACACATTGAAAAATATAATAAAACATCTTTCATTTTCAAAACACCATGAATATTCCATTAAGTATTTTAGCAGGCTTTTCTTTTATCACCAAATCCTTGAAAGTATGCAGCTCAAGTTTTAAGATTTGAACTGTGGCATACAGTAACTGCAATTTTGAAAGGTCTCTTTTAAAAAGATTTATTTGCAGATACACATTCAGAAAAAGAAAATATTTTAATTTTGATTGAACTGTCTAAGGAAAAATAATTGAAGCTAAAAGTCATGTTAATTCCCAGAGTCTAAAAAAGAGAAATGTGAACTTTTCTTTTAAACAAGTTAACAGGAGCATTCTTTTCTTTTTCAGAGAATCTTAATTTATTTAAAAAAAAAAACAGAAACCTTATTTCAGAAATTCCTTTAAGGTTTCTTGTTTTTAGATAGAGAAAGGTCAAATTTTTGGTGCAGGAACCTTTAATTTGAAAATTTGATTTGAAAAAAATAAGGTTAAATATTTTTATTTTAATATAGAAGTTGCCAGAAATGTCATTTGTTAAAAATGTTTATTTAAAAACTTAAACAAATAAATAAAACAGACATAATTAATGTATTAACTAGCCCTGTGTCTTGTCCTGTGTGTCATGTACAAATGAAAAGCATTCTGCACGTCAGATTGATGGTGCATTTCGACACACCCTAACAGGGTAGGTTGTGTATGGCTCATGAAGTGCCAATCAATCACTTACATCATTAAACTGAGGATTCTGTTGGTGACCATTTATTATGGGATGTCTACCAGGCGGTTCCATGTTTAGCACTTTTATCTTATCACCACAGGAATTGATTTTTTTTTTCTTTTCATTGCTCTAGCTTCTGCACACATCACAGACACATGCATGTTAGGCTAAGTGGCACCTCCATGCTGAGTGTATGTGTTTATGTGAGTTGTTGAATAATATTGAAAAGCAATACGGGTTATTCATTTCATATTGCATGTTGATGCTTCTGATCTTTTTTTTTTGGTCTTCAGTTTTCTTAAGATCCCTATGCGCAAATTGATATCAATGAAAATACACTTTACTCTGTCACATTTTACTGATTCTGGCTGGTACTGAACTTTACAGAATGCAATCACTTGACTTTTGTGTCATTTGAGGCAGTGCGGCATTTCATAAACACAGCACCTGTTTTTCTTATTTTTGAATTGTTAGCTACACTGTTTTATATCAGTAGTTCAGAAAGACATTGTGCATTTAGGGGGTGTTGGTTCAAATGCCATTCTTGGTCCAAATGTACAGTGGAACCTCGGTTCACGACCATAATTCGTTCCAAAACTCTGGTCGTAAACTGATTTGGTCGTGAACCGAAGTAATTTTCCCCATAGGATTGTATGTAAATACAATTAATCCTTTCCAGACCGTACGAACTGTATGTAAATATATTTTTTTAAAAGATTTTTAAGCACAAATATAGTTAATTATACCATAGAATGCACAGCGTAATAGTAAATTAAATGTAAAAACATTGAATAACACTGAGAAAACCTTGAACAACAGAAAAAACTAACACTGCAAGAGTTCGCACTGTGTGTGTGTCTCTCTCTCTCTCTCTCATGCGCATGTGTGTGTGTCTCTCTCTCTCTCGCGCACGCGTGTGTGTGTGTCTGTCTGTCACGTGTGTGTGTGTGTCTCTCTCTCTTTGTTGCTGCACAGGGAATGCACAGGGAGAGACTGAACACGTGCAGAAATCATCGGCGTGCATAACTGGAAAGGGAAACTGGCTTGTTTGTGTACCGAGTCTGTGGTCATGAACAGATGTAAAAGTTTGGTGAACTTTTTGGTCGTAAACGTACATGTTCCAAGACGTTCGTGAACCAAGGTTCCACTGTACCATGTCAGGTAAAATGCTTATGTAGAAGGTGTCATGCAGTGGTACAATGCGTTGCAGCACCCACTACATGATGAAACAGCTCGGGATCCTGGTTGGCAATCCCCCAGGCAGACATGCGGTCTAGTCCCACACTCCGGAAATGGCCTTCTATCTACCGCAGCCAGGTGTTATGTGGGCGACCCCTTGGTCTGGTCCAGCCACTCGGGTCCAGGTCACTCAGGTCACTGGATAGCGTCCATGTCTTGCAACCTTATAGCAAGACAGGAAGCACCAGGACTCTAAAGACTTGGACCTTCGTCCTTTTGCATAGATATAGGGTGTGCCACACACCCCTTTCCGACGACCTCATGACCCCCCATGCTCTCCCAATCCATCTACGGACTTCACAGGAAGAGTCACCAGTGATATGAATGTCACTGCCAAGGTAAGTAAACCTCTCAACAAGGTCAACACTCTCTCCGCAAACAGACACACTACTGATGAGTGAGATATTATTGGCCTAAATGCAAAACTGAACAGAAGGTAAACTTAGTGTTAAAAATGAAACTAGACTTGAAAATCTATATAATATTAATGCAGTATATCCAAAAACACCAAATACACATTTTCACCCATGGTTAAAATGAGCATAATAAAGGAACACTTACTACTCTGCGAAATAATGTCTTTAAATATTCTATAGTGGAGATCCTAAATAAGGTTTTTTGTTCATCTATGTTATGCAGAAACAACAAAGCCATTCTTTATGACATGCCTTCCTTGAGTCTCTTTATATAAATCTTCAGGTAATTGAATATTATGTTTCTGCTTGTACATTCCAAAGATGTTCTTTTGAGGTCAGGTGCATTTTCTCTATTTTAATTTACTAGATGAAATTTCCAGCTTTATCAATGGCTTTTTGGTGACCAATCCATGAATTCTGGGTCACTTCTCATTGACTGACAATAAAATATTGCTGAATTGGCACTATACATTAAAGCACAAAATTATCTACTGCCAAACAATGTCTGGATGGAATTACATTGTAAAATAATAGTTGTACTTTACAGAATGCACAAAGCAGTTTTCAGAATATAGATGACCAACACCTGGTCATGTCATTCTGCCTTTTGTTCTGGAATATTGCCAATTAAATGTCTGAATGGGTGCTTCACATTTATTTCCCCTATTTCTGTCCCTTTCTTCAATGGACAATATATTTCACTTTAGCACAGCTTTTTAACAATTTAATTTTCTTGATGTATTTGTCTTATTATAGAGCATTAAAAACATTTGAGTGTTTTGGATTCACCTTATCTTTTACAAATCTTTTACTTACTAATTTATTTGTCAATATATTGCATATACAGTAATAGCTTAATCTGGATTTACTTATTTTCTCATTTTGCATTTTAATGTTAATTTCAGTATTAGAGGCCTTTACTGTTCATGTAATTAATTGTTTAACATCTTTCATGCTTACCCTTCTATTTCTTTAAGGTGATCATTGTGTCTTTGTAGCATGGTCCTGTCATTGATATCAAGGTCAAAACTTGTTATCTCATATAAAATATGCAGAATGGCCACAATGGTGTTACTAACCTTATTGAAGAGAATCCCTTATGCCTGCCATGAAAGCATGTTATAGATTCCAGTAATCTTATCATACTGGGATAACCATGAATCTGAGAGCTATAGATGGGTAGCTCCAGTTGATCCTACAGTTGCCCTTTAACATCTTGGGTTTGCTTAGCAATCTGGTGTTGAGGAAAAGCTTCTCTCCCTTTTATTTTTAACAAGCTTGCTACAGGATTGTTAAAAGCAAGCCTCTAGGGCAGAAGAAAAATAAATGTACATTTATTTTAGAAGAAATAAATGTAAAGTTTCTTAATAAAAATAATTAACCATTTTCATCTAGAGTTGGGAAGGTTTTGAAAACAATGTTTTTTCAAAGAAGGACATGCCTCTGCAATTTTAAGGAAAATGCCCAAAGCCATTTTGGTTGTAAGAACTTGTTATGAATCAACATATGACTATTACAACAGTAAAACATAGCCTTTGTGAAACAAAAAATGTTTTTTTTTTTACAAAAGTAACATAAAAACAGGAAAATTATTTCATTTACATGGAAAGTTAGAAGTGTTCTAAATGCTGTTGGGTCAGCTGTTTATCCCATTGCTGATCCTTAAGGATTACATGCTTCATGGAGCATTTTCACTGGCTGGTATCTTAGACACAAACAAGCATTATTGAAGATTTTAAGCACTATTTTATAGAAAAGACCAAGACAGTGAGCTTTACATATAAACTGCCTATATAAACTATTGAATCATTGTTGATACATATTTTTTACCACTGGATTTCATGCTGCTTAAGTACCTTGTTTTCTGTCAAGGTACTTGTGGATTCAAGTCCTGATACTGACACTCCATGACCATGAGCAAGTCACTTCACCTGCCTGTGCGGCACAGTGCAGGGGCACTGGGCAAAAGTAATGTAACCAGTAGTGTCTAAGTGTTGTATGTTGGATAAAGGCATCAGTCATAAATGTAGCATATTTTGCCTTTAGAATAAGTTACATGGGCGGCATGGTGGCACAGTGGTAGATCTACCTGCACATTTGGCTACAAGCAGAGATAAATCATTATTTATGCTGAATATGTTTCATTAAGGGTGGCACGGTGGGGCAGTGGGTAGCGCTTCTGCCTCGCAGTTAGGAGATCCCGGGTTCACTTCCCGGGTCCTCCCTGTGTGGAGTTTGCATGTTTTCCCCGTGTCTGCGTGGGTTTCCTCCCACAGTCCAAAGACATACAGGTTAGGTGTATTGGCGATCCCAAATTGTCCCTAGTGTGTGTGTGCATGTGCCCTGCCTGGGGATTTTTTCCTGCCTTGTGCCCTGTGCTGGCTGGGATTGGCTCCAGCAGGCCCCCATAACCCTGTGTTAGTATGTAGCATTTTGAATAATGGATGGATGGAATAAGTATCTGTTTTGCAAAAGCTGTGTGAAAAAAGTACAGTCGCGGGTTGTAAGCAAGCATGCAGCATAGGAGCAAATAAGAAGATGGCCAAATACGTACCTAACTACAGCCTTATGTTCATTTGAGAGTTAAGGGTAGATAACTGTTAATTAGAGATAATTACCACCGAGTCCTTTCGCAAACGTGTGGAAAAAAAATATTGCTCTGTTTTAACGCACATTAGGCTTCTACCCACTTCTCTTCATGGACCATGATTCTGCCGGGACTTGAGTTCCTGTTTCTTGCCCCTTCCATTTCTTCTGAAGATCACGTTAACAGCCAATATAGTTCACACACAGAACTGATATATTTTATACACAAAGCTGCAGTAGGTTGCATACACGTAACCAGTATGTTTCATACTAGAAACCGACATAGTACACACATGGAACCAACAGAGTTCAAGTGCAAAACCAACATGTTGCCCACATTAAACCAGTATGTGATGTGCATGAAACCAATATAGTGCATACATAAATCCATTACTAGAACAGCACAGCAGTAGTATATGAATGCAAGCCAATATAGTTCATACACTAACCAATAGCATGCAGTGCAGTGCAGTTCACTCACAAACCAATAACAAACATACTGGAACCAATGATATACACGTGCAAATCATTATAGTTCATATGCATACCAGTGTTATGCATATACAAACAGATATAGTTCATGCACAAACCGATAATATACAGAGACAAACCAATATAGTTCATATGAATGAAACCAATATTGTATGCATGCAAACCAGTTAAGCAGGGATGCAATATTCATAAACCAATAATGTTCACATGTACACCAATAGACTCCTCACAAAAATATATGATTTATGGCCCGTTTGACCCCTCATACACCTGCCTGCACTACTGCATAATGCCATAATGAAGAAAAACAAGAGGTTCAATAAATTTGTCTCACATAAATAAGGACTTACTGGTAATTCTACATACAGAACTGAGACACTTGAACAGAACTTGATGTGTGCCTAATGTGTCTGAATTTTAATCTAAAATTAGTTTTTTTATTTTTTTCTGAATAGACCCAAAATCATGAGTTCACATCAAACGTGGCATCATAGTTTCTATCAAAGTTCAGTTAAACATGGCACATTTTAGTGAAAGGCAAGCAAAGTCAATACCTGCTGAGTTGTCCTAACTAGCATTATTAAACATTCAAGTTTACACAGCTGTCTGTCCCAGAGAGCTGCATCTTCTTATTTATTATCAACTGTAGTTTTAAAGGCCAATGCTTCGCCTTTTGCCTGCTATTTCACATAGGCAGCTTAGTTTAACAGAGAAAATCATTTTAACGGAAAATACAGAGATATGAAAAGTAACCGCTTAACATTTATACTGAAGCTAAAATCATACTCTTCAACACAGTTCACCGTCACACATCACAATTTAGTCAAAGAATTTTTGAGCAAAAAAATGTGTTTGTAGATCCCAGCCCACAAATTTGCCCAATCTCACTCTGTGATTAAAATTTAAATTGAGAATGAAGGGAAACAGTTTTTTGTGTCTTATATTTTTTGGTGATTGCTGCTATAGTGCAGTTTTAGTTTCTCAAATTAGTCATATTATATACAGTATGTGTTTTATTATCAGATGTATTATTGAGTATATGTTACTCATATATCAACACTGTTTCTTTTAATGGGGAAATTACCAAAATGGAGGACGGCTTACTATACAAATTCTCCAGGCACTCAATTTGTTCTGAAAGCAGAGAAGAAAATGTTGTACCAACTTCTCCATTTCCTGGGACCACCACTTTTACATTTGGGTTGTAGACAAATAGCAAAACTTTGGGCACAGTGATCTCATCATCTTAATCCCATAATTTTAATGATAAGTTGGCCACTGATAATTTACTGAGCACCAGTTACGTTCATTTGTGTTTTCTTTTTTTTTCATAAAATGAATTTAACTGTACTCATGTGATGCTATTACTACTGCTCACACCTCACAACAAGCATAACACTGAAAACTAATGCTTGGCCAACACTTTATAACCTTTCACCCTAATAAAACATCTGAATTGCTCACACTAAACATTCTTCCTTACAATTAGTTACTATCATTACTACGTGCACAAAAAACTGAGAACTAGTGTGAGACCATGGAAAACACCTGTAAACCAGGCCAGGGCTTAACAACAACAATGTATTTCTTGAATGGCCCAAAATCACACAAAGGCCTACCGTAGCCTGCCCAGAAATAGGCCTCACCTCAGAAGCCTGACCCCAACATTTACTGGCCTGCCTTCATCCACACCATCTGAAACAGGGAAATAGCTTTTAAAGTTCAAAAATAACCCCCAAAATATCAAAAGTGTCCTTCAAGTGAGAGAGTAAACTGTAAAAAAGACAAGGACAATGCAGGATATTTATAAATAAATATATTTATTTGAAAGTCACAAAGAGGCAAAGAAAGGCAAAATGACAAAACTTATGGGGAAAAAAAGATGTGCCTAAAAGACAATCCAGAGCAAGTCTTAATACATAATCCAGTAATCAAAAAGCAGGAGCAAACCCAGAAAATCCCAAAAAAAAGAAAGAGTGCTTGACTATTAATAACATATAATGAATCACTAAAGGACACTAAAGCTTCAAATCTATGGACTGATGATGATCCTTCTGCAGTGACATCAGGGAGTACCCTCCTCTTAGGATTCTACCCACAAAACACACTTAATAAAGGAGAACAAATACTACATATATAGTAAGTGAATAAAAGGAAAATGGTAACGTAAGAAATAAAGAAAACACAGAAAGGGAAAATAAACATAAACCCTAGATAAACCATAACAGTTATCTTGCTGCAGTGGTTGGTGCATTGCACATTCAAACATGGAGAAGTTTCACAAATTAAAGCTCTTTCAATTACAAATTTCTGTCATCTCACAAAAGCAAATGCCAGAAGTGATTGGTCCTTTTAATATGACCTTGCCAAAAAAGGAAAACACCTTGCAGTACAAATCTGATACTATGATGGAGAAAATGGTTGTAAAGAAGTGGGCAACATCTTTCCAGAGGTCATCCAACTTCCTTTCCATTTCCAGGGTTTATATGTGCCATGGAGAGTCTTTCCTTAATATCATTCTGAAGTTGTTTCTGATTTCCACCTCATCCATCTCATTTATTCTCATGCTATTATTGGGTAATGCTCATTGTTGTACCCACTACATGTTGGGGGTACACTTATACTGCAAGATGGTGTGCCCATAATTTCTTACATGCTTGAGACTTCTGTGATAGCTCAAAGACTTGCTGTCATATGTGTTACTGAACTGTTCGTGTTTTATGAATATTAGTAATAGACACTTGCAGCAGTTTGGGTTTATGGATTTTGTCATCTCAAAAATTTCTCTGCAGCACCTCCTTCTGGATAACTGTCTTCGCCAACTCTGGGTCGCAAAGACACTAAGAAGGGCAAGATTGGGTTTTGCGAAAATAAGTTTATGTCAATGTCAATTTATTTATATAGCACATTTAAAACAACATAGTAATGCTGCGGCCAAAGTGCTTTACAATAATAGAATAAAAGAAAAAAAACAAAAACAATAAACAATACAACATAAATAGTAATAAAATATATGAACATAAAATAAGATAGAAAATAAATAGAAATAATCCAATATGATCACAAAGAGGAAACCATCAGTATTACTGAATGTCATTGCATGCAAGTGAAAGGAAGTGAGTTTTTAATCTTGTTGTGAACAGTTCAATTGTAGACGCCTCCTTTATGTGATGAGGTAAAGAGTTCCACAGGCGAGGGGCAGCAGCTGCAAAGGCCCTGTCCCCCTTGGTTTTACATTTGGTACGAGGGACAGCAAGAGACAACTGACCAGAAGATCTAAGCACTCTGGATGGCTGGTGTAAAACACACAGTTCAGATAAATAGGCAGGAGCGAGCCCATGTAAAGATTTAAAAACTAACAGCAAGATTTTAAAATCAATTCGAAAACTGACAGGCAGCCAGTGTAAAGAAGCTAAAATAGGAGAAACAGAGTCATACTTCCTTGCCCCAACCAGAAAGCGAGCGGCAGCATTTTGGACCAGCTGTAACCTGTGTATCAGAGATTTGTTAATCCCAGAATACAGCGAATTGCAATAATCGAGGCGATAAAAAATAAAAGCATGAGTAGCTTTCTCAAGATCTTTAGAAGATAAAAAAGGCTTGATCTTACCTAATAGACGAAGTTGGAAAAAGCAACTCTTGACTACAGAATTTACTTGTTTCTCAAAAGAGAGGTTACTATCAAAGGTAACACCAAGATTGCGGACTTGAGGTTTGCAAATAGAATAAAATAGAAAATAGAATAAAAAATAGGAAAATTAAAAAAAATAAATAACAATGAAATAATATTTAATATGGGTAATGCTTCTATATGTCCACAGTATTTGTGAACGTCTAAAAAAGTGAAATAAATCAGACACAAAGTACTAAATTTACGTAAGCCTAACCATGTACCAGTACTAATGATGACTGCAACCTTCCTGATTAGCATTCCTTTAGTCTCTACGCCAGCGTTTCTCAGCTTTTAAGTATTTGCGACCCAAGTTTTCGTAACAGTTTTAATCGTGACCCCCCTAACGTTTTTTTGAAACCCTAATAAAATGTATTCCTATATTTTTTGCTGCCGATACACTGCTACAAGTTTTATTATACATATTTAACTTTTATCGACATTTATCTAACTCTATATTTATTTTTCTAGTATCAGAATGTAGTTTAAGTTAATTTGTTTGGTTTCAATAGATGTATTTTTCATATAATTTCAATTCTTGTTTTCTTTTTTTCACATCTTCGCGCCCGCCTAGTTTTCTAGAGGTAGGAGAGAAAACTTTATGATCAGGATATCCTGGCTTGCATCACGCTTAGACAAAGAACACTTAGATCGAATTATCAAATTTCAGTGTATAACAATGACTGAAATCTTACCCCACTATTTGATAGACTGTCAGTGTATTGTGGCCCTCGAAACTTCAAGGGGTATCCTCTCTCTTTGACTGAATATGAATGTATTGCTGTGCTTGAAACTCCTGTTCCCCACGCTTCAATTGAATAAATCTGTCCTAAACATAGAGAACCACCACTTTTGTATAGTCATTTCTAGCCCTGCTAATAAAGATACTCTCTTAAGGTGTTAAACGACTGCATGCCAAACATTTTTAGCCTGTGGAGAAAGAATTGGTGTTACCGTGCTTTTTAACCATGATGTTGGTATTATTAGACCAGAGTAATTCTTGTACTGCAATCTGTGTATATTGCCAATTGTTTTTGTTTTATATTTCCCAAGGTGCTACAAAAAACAAAAATATCTACTGATGTCATTTAATATTTTTATTCATGATCAGCCTGTAGGAGTAAATTACAAGGGCCTATTTTAAACCAAGATATCAACATGATAAGAGTCCTTCTTACTGCCAGGGTCCCTGTAAACCATTTGTTTTCTGCCATATGCTTCAAGGAACTTTCTTACTGATATCTCCCTGATAATCATTAACTTACCAGGGTTAGGATATTCATAAATTGAATTAAAAATGCATGGTCATTTTAAATGCATTTCAAATTATTATTTATTTATTTGTTTATTATTATTATTATTATTGCCCCTAACAAGAGAAATTATATGTAAAGAAACATATTTGACTTGCTAGAAAAATGGTGTCAGCACACACACAAGAGTTGTGTTTTGGATAAGTGACCTTTGAAGAAACTCTGACAAGATCATTTGAGGGTGGTCCTGAATGAATGATGTTTCCTGATGCCAGTCTTTAGATCTTATCATAAATCTGACCTCATGGCTTTAAAGGTACGTTTCATGATTTCCGTATTTGAAATATATTTCACTAACTGTAATCTGAGAAGTGTGGTATGAAAAAACATGGAATTGTACAAAATTTAAAAGAATTAGAGTTAACTTCCTGGAGTTCCAATCCAGTTCTTATTCTGATTCCTGTTTCTAATGAAAATTCCAATTCCAATTCATCAGTTGAATTACAACTTATGAATTGACCCCAAATTTGTATAAGTTACGGCACCAACATAGACAATTGTATTGTACTGTTTCAAAGTGATGCTTTAACTTATAAATCAATATAAATAAAACAAAGAGGGTGTGTGACAGATAATATTTTATAGCAGTAAGATAATATGCTGTAGTTAAAATAGTGTGCAAGAACCTTCAGTACTCTCTACATAAATATCAGTGCACAGATCTGGGCTAATACACAACAGTAAATAGTAACAAATATTAATATGTATTGAAGAATAAATACTAAGATGAAGATGTAAAAAGTATAATCTCATAAATTAAATTATACATGTTGATATTAAAAAAAAAACTTGAAAGCTTGTTATGTGTCATTCTAAATAAAAGTGAATTTTCCAGAAAACAAAATCAATAACTTCTTACTTGTAATTGTCATTTTAAGCCAAAGGCATTATCAATTATAGTGAACATGCAAGCTTTATTAAAGCAGGGAGATTTGTATTTCAATATGAGCCTCTGGCACCTGAAACGATACGTTAAAGGGAAAAAATTAAACCAACATTAAGTATAAGAACAAAAAATGGATCAGAAGTGTGTTTTTTTTCTTTTCTTACAGTATTTTTTCTGTTGCTTCTACACAATAGGACAGAATGCCATTACATAATCCACACGATCGATGCACCCCTTGTTTTATTGCAGTCTACCACAGCACAGTGTTAGTGACTTGCATATTTCTCCTGATATGAACACTGACATTTGCCACATGGTGAACAGTGCTTAGGGGACTAGCGCCTTGCTTGTCTTTGCACTTAATCAGAATTATTTTGCCTTTTTGTTAAGCAGCTACTGTCACACTATGCTGAAGCTTCACACAACCTAATTCACTAGGCATATCACAATGGTTTGGTTGTACAGTGCCATATTATGCATTGGCTTCACTTCGTGTCAATGTCGGATGACCAGTTCACATCATTATCACTATTGTAAGATTTGATTGGTTCAGTTTCAGTTTCTTCTAAAACTGCCATTACAACTTTTCATTTGTTGTTGTGTTTGTGGTTTGGAGTGGCAAAAAGCGTTGAAATATTCATGAATTTTTGAAGCATTGTATTATTTCATTAGATAAGTGGCAGTAGAATATTGTCCTGAGCATTATTTAAGCTAAGAAATGTAAAGCAGATTATTAAACGTTACCCAGAGTGTGACTAGTGTTTACCTATAATTGCATAGAATTCCAAGCATAAGCCCCATTTGGAGTTAACACCAAGGAAGTTAATTGTGAAAAGAGAAGGTTCACTAAGCTAAAAAAAACCTGTAAAAACATGACACTATGGTTTTGAAAAAAGAAAGTTTGTAATATATCCATAAGATAAAAAAGGAGAAAAAAATCATTACCCAAAAAAGGGGAGGATGTGTCAACAAAGCCAGGAGGTGTCAGAAACTATCAAAATAGACTGCAGAAACATGGAGGAAAGGTGATAGAGGGAGTAGAGTTGGCAAAGGTGGTTGATTTTAAATACTTGGGATCAGCAGTACAGAGTAACACAGACTGTGGAAGAGAAGTGAAGAAGACAGTGCAGGCAGGGTGGAGTGGGTGGCGAATGGTGTCAGGAATGATTTGTAACAGATGAGTACTAGCAAGTGTGAAACGAAAGGTCTACAAGGATAGTAGTGAGACCAGCTATGTTCTATGGGTTGGAGATGGTGGCACTGACAAAAACACTGGAGTCAGAGCTGGAGGTGGCAGGGTTAAAGATGTTAATATTTGCATTGGGTGTGACGAGGATGGACAGCATAAGGAAGGAATTTAGAGGATCATTAGAGGTTGGACAGTTTGGAAACAAAGCCAGAGAGCCGAGATTACTTTGGCTTGGACATGTGCAGAGGAGAGATGCTGGGTATACTGGGAGAAGGATGCTAGGAATGGAGCTGCCAAACAAGAGGAATAGAGGAAGGCCTAAGAGAAGGTCTATGGATATGGTGAGAGAGGACATGCAGGTGGTAGGTGTTACAGAGCAAGATGCAGAGGACAGGAAGATATGGAAACAGATGATCAGCTGTGACAACCCCTAATGGGAGCAGCCAAAAGAAGAAGAAGAAGAACTTAGTTGATTGTCTATTTGGAGGATTTGTGGCTAACTGTGGTTCAAATGTGTCAAAAGTCAGCTTTATCAAAAAATGTAAAAAATGTGCACAAGTCTCACGCTGAAACTGCATCCACACATGATAAATAGCCGATCATTGTGACACTTAAATTACAGTCTCAGAGAAATATTGAATCATTATTTTCAGATGATCTCTAGTGGGATTGTTTTTAGTGTAACAGAATTTCTGAGTACATGTTTAGTCACAGTTGCATAAGACATCGGTGATACATTCCTACATAAACTGATTTTATTTGTAATATTTTATGGATATGAACATCATGCCACTTACCTGCTTTGATTTCATGAAGCAGGAGAAGTGAGCCACTGCGATATAGATACATGCAAGATGCTGCGCAGCCTCAAAGACAAGTGTGGAATGGGGTGGAGGCAGAAGCCATGATGTCAGTATATAATGAGATCTGGCACCTACATTCTGGTATAGCAAGGGATAGTATGTACCTTCAATGGTGAGGAATAAGTTAAGATTATCATTACTACAGTATGGAATATATAAAGAACATCATTATATGTGAACTGAATAAATAAATACACATCTAACTTTGTATATTTCTTATATGGTAATACCTCAGCCTCCAATCCCACCTCATGCTGAGGTGCACGTACTTCAGTGTCCATGACTGTGGGTGGTTTCACTGTTTTGTCAGGAAAGGCTGTTGAAGTGAGTAAAAGAAAATAATTAAAAAATATAAGTTGAAGTAACACAGAATGCTAATCTGTTTTAAGTAAAGAAAAGTGTGCTTGAAACTGCCTGACTGTTTAATGGACATCCTGACATCATCTGTAACAGCACATTTAAATCAGAAGAAGAGGACAAATATTTCTTATTTTTATAAAGTTGATATTTACTTAAGTCTTTAAATATTTTAACAAATTTGGGACTTTACATAATACCTAATGCCATAAGGGATGTTACCAGAATACTGCTTTAATTTGTAGGCTGATTGATATAACTGAGGCTTTGTAGCTATTGTACATATGTAAATTAAACTAGATGATAAAAGCAACTGTCGCTTATTAAGACTAACCAGTATTTTTGTGAAGAGCCTAACTACACACATGGTGAGTCTCCACCACTGGTGGAAATAAAGGACACCCATCTTGAATTTAATTTTTGTTGGAGACTCACAACTTTTCTTTATTAACTTTATATTTTCTGCAACAACAAGTTTGCATATTTACCAAAGCATTTCAGCAGGAGATTTTCAAATTTCCAAAATGCGTACAGCATACTGATTTTGAGATATCTGAATGAAAACTTAACTCATCTGACAGTTTTCTTGAAGAACAAGTGGGTGAATTTTTAACAAAAAATGTCAGCTGGGATCCGAGTTGTTTCATACAGACAGACAGGCAGATAGACATGTCATTGTATTGCACATTGTATGCAAATGCACTTTAAAGTATATGTCAAATACATTAACTAAGTGAATTGAAAAAACATGTATTAACTTTAAATATTGAAAATGCTTCATGAAGTAGTAACTGCTTATCAAAATTATTGCCTTGAGGGTAGGGGTGCACAATTTCTAATACTGCATATTTTAAATATTGCAAGACTTTAACTGGCCATACTCTCTCAAATGATATATGCAAATCTCATTAGTATACATTTATAAAAGTTAGATTGTTTGGCAAAAACTTGATTTTCCATGCAGCTGTCATGTTTATCAAACACAGTGAGCATAAGTTGCATGGGTGCTCATTATCTCATCTTACTCTCAAGTGCATACATAAGCACTTTTTTTAATTTGTATGGACATTTTTATAAAAAGAGTGATTTTCCTTTCACTCTGTGTCAGTAAACTGCATGAGCACAACTCTTTTCTACCACCACTTTTAGATGCACAGTGTTTTCCAGTACAATCTTGCTGCAGGTGTAATGTTTGAAGATCAATGTGCATTGCACACTTCAGTTCTTCTAAAGCACCAGACTAGCAATGTTGCACACCCACACAGTCTAAGCTGTTGAAATATGAAAAAGTGTATTCATACATCATTATTGAGAGGCAGCAGGGAGGAACTGGGAAAGGCTTTAGTCTTATAATTGCCTTATTATATTCACTTTCTGTGAATAAACCTTAAGATAGAGTATTAAGGAGGTGGCAACAGGAATTTTTCAGAGGGGATGAGAAGAAGGAATTTATCTACTACATTTGAGTAGAAAAGTTTCTGCAAAAACAAAATTAAAATGGGAATCTGAAGACTTTGACGTACATACATATTTAATTAAATAGTGCTTCTTGTGAGCATGCAATACTTTCTCACGCACTCAAGAGAGTTTCACATGTGGATGAGAAATGTTTTTTTTAGCTCAGGTCCTGACGAAACCTTTTCTTCTTAAGACTAAACAGTTTTAATTCCCTGAAAGCAGTACATGTCTTTTAGTCTGAGAATGCATTTGGTTGCTCTAATCTGCAAAGTTTCTAGTGCTGCTGTATCATATTGGTATAGGCCTAATTATGACTATAACTGTTCATTAATTTCATGTTATAAAGAATGCACGGCAAAACAAGAGCTAATGCAGATGATTGTCATTTTGACGGCATTCCCTGCAATCACAAATGGGAATTTCTGGTTAGTCTAAATACATTTTATTGTTTTGGTCATGGGAGAGAAAGAGATCTCAACATTTGCATCAGGATTAAAAAACAAGCTAAAGTGAGGCAAACCAGGCTTACTAAAAATTCATCATATTGTCACCCTTTTTAAGTCTCCCTCTGCAATAAAAATGTCTAAACACCTCTCTAGGGGAAAACTGTAGCACTGAGACATAAACTCTTGCAGAAGTGGAAGGTGCTTGCAAAAACCAAATGGTTTCTCTTTTGTGCAAGTAAACATTATACTGTAGCATCACGTAACTGAAATACATTCTGTTTTTTATGAGAACCTTGGCAACACAGCTTACTCTTTTGAGCCTTCAGATTTCATCAGTACATTTTAATAACTTTACTTGTACATATATTCAACTGAGAAAGTGCTCTGAGGCTAAGGATCTGCGCTGCTATCCCGAAGGTTGCCGGTTCGAATCCCAATCACTGTTAAAAGAGATGCTACTCTGCTGGGCCCTTGAGCAAGGCCCTTAACCTTCAGTTGCTCCAGGGGCGTTGTACAATGGCTGACCCTGCGCTCTGACCCCAAGGGGTATGCGAAAAAACCAAGCAATTTCCTTCGGGATTAATAAAATATAATAAAATAAAATAAAAAAAAAAAAAAACAAATAAAAAGGAAAGTAGATCCAAGGGAGCATTAGTTCAGAATTTACATGTGTTTTGAAATGAACACATTAAAGAAAACTTTAGTAACTTGTAGTAACTCTTTGTTAAAAAAATTAGTGTTTGGATGGAAGATTTAGAGTTTGATGTGAATCCCAGAACCAGTCCAGGAGTCTCAAAATCCTGATGAGTAGCTGAAAACCACTCAAAAAATGTGCGGTGTTCAGACAGGAAAGTGGCAACAATATAATTAAAACCCTTAATGTGCAATTACTGATAACAGCATATTTAATGAAAGTCAAAACTACACTTCATAGCATAACTTATCAACTGCAGAAGTGTGTGGCTATGTTCATCTATCTACTGTATACGTACATCTAGCTGTACAGTACCATCGGCCCATCAGACAGTTCCTGCAAACGCAGAGTGTTTACTAGTGAACTAAACAGATTCCGTGCCATAAGATAAACAGGAAACTTGCAGAGAGTACAGGAAAATGAACCAAAACATTTATTTTTTAAAAAATTTTAATAGCCTTTCACTGGCTTTAATCAACTGGTTACTTTGAAGTGAGGAAAATAAAAAAGCAGTAGAGGTCATGTCATTTTTTTTTTTGCATGACCCCTAGTAAATGAATGAGTACAACATCTGGACTGGAGACAATCAAAGGATTACATTGATGTTATTCAGGCAGACCTGACTCTTGTGTCAATTTAAGCATCCTTTTAATAAAGCATTTCTGTTAAGTTTCATAACTAGTTAAGCATATTTCACAAAGCTTTTATGAATTAACATTTCTTTTCTTTGTTTTTCATTTTGAGTGTTTGTCTGGAGGTCTTGCACTGCTCTTACAAAACAAGGTGGCCAGAATATAATGATTTCAAGGACAAGGTCAGGAGATCTGCATGGTCATCTGGGCAAAAAAAAATTACATGGACCCAAAGGTAATTTTGGCCCAGTGTAAAAGCTAGCCGAGATAGTAATACGATCACTTTTCTGATTAATTTGGAAAGCCAGTCCACCATTATTCATGGTATTCTTTTCACTTTAGAGCTTTTGCTATTTTGCTTATCGTTTATGGATGTTGCTTTCGTTATATGGTATTATTTTGCTCATTCTTTTTAAAGATGTAAAATAACACCACAGAATGTAATGGAAGAAAAGTAATCTCTGTTTAGGAGAAAATAATCATATGATGTTAGCATGCATCTCTGTTATTACAAGCCACGGCAGAGCATAACTGTTACAAAAAAGAAAAAAAAGAATTACAGAGGCAAAAGTAAAATTATAAGCAGAATATAGGTTGGCGCAGGGGGCTTGTCGAAGTGTCATAACTCCACTCTTGACTGAGGCTCTATGAAGAAAAGTGAAAAGGAAATGTATTCCTACCTCAAGAAAAATAGTTCCAAGAATCTAATCAAATAAAATAAAATAATTATTTCTATTTTCCTTTCATTATCACAAGGATGCCTCATAAACATGTTAGCTAAAACTGAAACCCTAGCTGCTTCAAAGTCTTAAAGGCTTTTTCATTCAGCTATTGACCCAGGTATCAATTAGTCCCAATTTAACATACACAAACAGCTAAGGGATTTTTAAAATGTATAAAAAAAACACTTCATTTCAGATTGAATTGTTATGTGGCAAATTAATATACACCATAATTGTAAAGAAATAACTTTCATTTGAAAAATACCAAACTTATCCCTTTAAGTGCGGTCATATAAGAGCATCACAGACTTAAGTACGGGCATTTTATCTGGGCCTCTGGAGCGCCAGTACTAAGTAGTTTCCAAGGACTGTCTACTGATTGTCTAAAAGAACTACGGACATTATTTTTTTAATTAGTAAATATTACACTATGTAACAGTTTTCTTTTCAAAAGATTTGGTTTGTGAAATATTTTTGGTGATTATGATAGACAGCTTCAAGCTAAACACAAAAGTAATTTCAGATTGACTGTATCACACAGGAATCTGGAGAATCATGAAGTTAATGTTTATTGAATTTAGAGTGTTAAATTGCTTAATGTCGGTGACACACTAAATTAGTTCCATTGAGTTAAAATGTTTCACTGTTGATTTTTGTACTCATTATGGGACACTTCTCATTTTATTATCCAACAACAGTCATCAAGCATTGATGGATTCCTCTTTACCTGATACTGCTTTCCCATCATTGCAATGTCCTTCATCATGTTCATCACTGACTGCCTAAAGTTTAGCAGGAAGGAAGCCGAAGTATGAATAAAGAAAATAAATATTTAGTGGCATGTTGCACTTTGTGGATTAGTATGCTTGAAGCATGTTTACAATCAGCTGGACGTAGTTTAGTCCTTTGTAGAGGCCAAGAGAATTCTCAACAACATCCTTCAATGCCTTAATATTATTTCCTTTGTCTCCACTTTCATATCTTTGTCATTAATAACATGTTTGATTTGTGGATTTGGCATCAGTTATTCATGGAAACATCTCTCTCAAATATCAAACTCTTTCTGGTGAATTGTTCACTGCTTTCATTTATACTCCATCAGTCCAAGTTTTATATGAAAAGGAGGCAAAAATATCACTGTTGGTCCAAGCAGTGGCTAGGGACTTTTCTGCACTGGAATCGGTGGCCAGTAGTTTTTAATGCAGTGACACTCTTCAGCATGACTGTCCCATTCCCAAATGAAAAAAAACAGTAGCTGGTATATCTGAACTGCATTCCAAGTGCAAGTGCCACTACTTTTAGATCACCACGGATGTTTTAGTTGTAGTTTTTGTACAGTATAGGTATAATGATGATACTACGGGAAATCTCACAAAAAAGTGGTTGCAATGAAAATTTTAATGTGATTGTTGTTATCAATAGGCCAACATCCATAAGATGCACCCAAAAGTGTTCAGAAAGCAAAATCTTCATTATCTATTATCAATCGTTTAACTTTTCATGTATTAAATTAAGTATTTTTTAAAAATAATTATATTTATTAATATAATGTGTTGTCTTCTTTTTATCTTGATATACTTGCCATTCTTGAACTACGAGTAGTGTGTGGTCTGTGATGCTGCCCTTTGGCATTCGAACACAGCATTGGCAGAAAAAACACATTTAGCAGTTTGCATATATTATCAATTGTAACAGTTTTTGAACATTTTACACACCTCCTTAGCCATTCATTCTTGCTGAAGCACCGTGGCTTTTGGTAAGATTGGCTTTGACTTTAGATCCCACTATATTTTGTCCCTCACTTAGAAATTACACTCACAACTCCACACAAGTGATTTACCTGGCTGAGGTAAAGAATATTCTAGGCACTTAATTATTTTGTTATCTTGTTGGCCAATATCAATGCTTATGGGGGTAACACACACAGGAAGCAGAACAGTGTTACAAATTACTGCCATTCTCTGTTTATCTCAGCTGCAGATAATCCATATGAATGTTACATAAACATATTTTACCTGCATTGTGTTTCCTAATGGCAGCACGGTGGCGCAGTGGTAGTGCTGCTGCCTTGCAGTTAGGAGGCCCAGGTTCGCTTCCCGGGTCCTCCCTGCGTGGAGTTTGCATGTTCTCCCCGTGTCTGCGTGGGTTTCCTCCGGGCGCTCCGGTTTCCTCCCACAGTCCAAAGACATGCAGGTTAGGTGGATTGGCGATTCTAAATTGGCCGTAGTGTGTGCTTGGTGTGTGGGTGTGTTTGTGTGTGTCCTGCGGTGGGTTGGCACCCTGCCCAGGATTGGTTCCTGCCTTGTGCCCTGTGTTGGCTGGGATTGGCTCCAGCAGACCCCCGTGACCCTGTTTGGATTCAGCGGGTTGGATAATGGTTGGATGGATGGTGTTTCCTAATAGTTGGTTGGATGAATGAAGTTTTTTTTTCCTGGGTTGTCTTAACAAAGGCTGTTAGGGCTAATGGGATTCAACTGATTCAAAATCCTATTTCACCTCTGCTGCCTGCTACTAAAGTCTATAACAAGTGCCCCAGTTGCTCCTATCTTAATGTTTTCCTGTTTATTTTAGTATCATCCTAAGCTCATCTTAAATGTTACAAAATCAATCAAACCTCAGTACCAGCACATAAGGCCTTGTGTAAACCTCAGCAATAACCAAGAAGTAACACATTCCCTGGACACGGATTTCTGACTGTTAGCAAGTCTTGCTGCATTATGAATACTTATTCATAAAATCACTGTATAAAACATAACGCTAGATTTATTTGTTTGAAAGTCAGTGTCTCCATTTGTTTTTTGAATTTAATGTATCTCAGACTATAAGGTAGGGGAGCCTAACCTGGCAGCGACAGGTGTATAGCAGTAAACCAATCTGAATACCACAAATGTTTATCGCAGGAAAACTCTATAAAATGTTAACTATATTTATTATAGGTATAATGCTGTTTCTTGTGGCTGGTTATTGCAGTTGACACAAATTTTGAAAACATGATATTTTTGTTCAAATTATGAATTCTATTTCTTGCGCCTACTATCCCACATATTTCTAAATAAATAAAGTCAGAGATGTAATCACATATTCTGGTTATTTAATTAAAATAGTCTGATCGCTCATCTGAATGGGAAATGCTAATCACTAGCAGAATAATATACAGTAGTTCTTTTTAAGCAGAGAAATAGCAGGGTCCATTCTGCTTGTGTTGGCTGATCCTTCTGGAATGCTTAATCAGACATTACAATAGAGGCTTTCAAATCAATGCCAGGGAGACCAAGAGAGAATTTGTGCAAGTAATGCTGTACCATGGGCTTAATAAAAAGGCATTTCAAACAGTTCTGAGCTCTGTGGCAGTGGTAATTTTGCAATATACCTTATCTGCAGTGATGCACATATACAGTATAGGGGAGTCTCTAAATTATAATGCATACCATTCCTGAAATAGATAGATGATAATGTAAAAAGTACAATTAAATTAACATCGTTGGCTAGTTACATTCCAGAATATTCAGATCCTGATTACATGGATACCCTTTTCCACCTGTGATTTACTAAATGTCTGCTCTTAATGAGATTCAGAATGCTTTCTCTTCCAAAATCCCTGTATCTTTTTCACCACCATAAATAACCTACACATTAGGCTGAGCTCTCCCTCAGCCACACAAAGAATTAATTTAAAAAAAAAACAGCTTTGTACTAGTGCAGTCGTCTTCACTTTTGCTTATTTAATTGGCTGAGGAGTAAGTAGAGTATTAACACAAAAGAGATCAAAATACAAAATTTAAAAGAAGCCAGGAAAAGACAGGTAAGTTGGAAGTGTCTGATGCATTTGTATAACAAAAGGTTTAAAAGTTTACAGAACAAATTTAGTTGCAAACTAGTGGAAAAACAATGCACTCTATTAGTGTTTGTAAGGCTCCTTCTACAGTATTTGGCTAGCCATTAAAGCCACAAGTGGAAGAAAGCTGCTGCTCAACAGATTACAGTCATCTAGTTAAACTTCCTAAATGCCCTAGTAAAAAGGGTAGTTTGATACATTTCACAATATATTTTTGTAATCACATTACCATTACTGTAGAATTTTGTATTTTCCATGTTCCTAAGCAAGTAATATGCTGCTGTGTTGAAGGGCACACATTCCAATTCACAGAATTTTTTAGCTGAAAATACCTGATGTGTGTCTGCACCATTTACACACAAGCAGAGAGTCAGTGCTTGAAGTGCGCCAGTACACACCAGTACAGAGTACCAGCACTTCTTAATTTTAAGGTGGTTGCGTACCAGCATTTTATGCTGTCCACTGGCAGTGTTTTTAAGCATACTGACATGGTTCATGTATTTCCAATCCCCCCTCCACATTGTTGGTCAACTGTTACTGTATCACAGAGCTAAAGACTATCGGGACTTATTTATGTCCACTTCGGGCACTGTGCAGATTATGCTGAATTTCGTGACGTTGTCATATCTGTACCAGAGATGAGTTATTTTACCATACGATAGTTCATTTTACTTTGTGATTTATTGAGGGTTGCCTTTCTGTTTATGAAAAAATAATGATTTTGAGTTTTACTTCTAAAGGTACTAACTTTTAAAAATACATTGAAAATATATGAAAAAAGAATTTACTTTCTAGTTTAAGGAAGAGGGGGCAAAGCAAACTGTGTATTTGGGAGCTTTTAAAACTAAACATATTATAGCACCATTAATGGTTTTGTTCATTTTGATGTACAACTTCTTGATCAAAGAACTCCTACATAATTAGATTTACATATTAAGGACAGTGAGTTATAAGATGTATTGTTTTATCCTAACATATATTTCCATTTTTTTTGGTGCATTTTTTAAATGTTCATTCACTAACTGACAAAATCTGTGTACAGATAAGTTAATATTTTCTTTAATTGTTCAGCATAATATAAATATATATCTTATATACAAACAAGTTAAAGAAATGCCTTTCTTCTTCCAGCCCAACCTCAACCTACGGTAATGGTATCAATGATTTGAAAAAACATAATGTGAACCAGACTTCACCGGACAGCTTCCTGACTCTGCCACAGCACCAGCAGCCACCTGGCCATGAACCATTTTAATTAGATTAATATATGTAGTAATTTTGTTACTAGATGCCCATCCCATCCTAAGCACAGACAGCTCCAGGAAAAGGTAAAAAAAAATCTGGTCTTTCAAAGAGTAGGAGAGACACATTCCAGGGACTTCCACTGAGAGGCTAGCAGCATTTTAGCGGCCAGCATACAAAATGTAACTAGCCACTGCTGGAGAGAAAAAAGCAGTGAAGATATCAAGTCTAGGAGAAGTAAGATATGAAGTTCACAGGGCACCAAGATACTCTGGATTCAGACTAAACCCATGATACAAAGGATCAAAGACAGAGAACAAGAGGGAAGAACCAAAATGGAGTGGTGGCTCTGTGGCTAATCCCCGTCACTGCCAAAAGAGATCCTACTCTGCTGGGTCCTTGAGCAAGGCCCTTAACCTGCAATTGCTTCAGGGGCACTGTACAATGGCTGACCCTGTGCTCTGACCCCAAGGGGTATGCGAAAACTAACAATTTCCTAATACAAGAAATTGTATGAAGCAAAATAAAGAACAAAAAAAAAAAATGTAAAGAAATGTACAGAGTGTGCCACATGAACACAAATTATATACATAGGACACACACACACACACCCCTCTCTATTATAACCACACCTGGGGCCGGAAATAAAAGACAAAGAGTAGATGACAAAATAGAACATCGTAAAGAATTAAAAAACATTGGCGTGATACACATGCAGAGCAGGTTAGAGATAATGAAAGCACTAAAAGTTTTTAAAAAAAATGATAGTAAATATCACATTAGCGCAAGCAAACGGAAATTATTATAATTATTATTGTGAAATAACGGAACAGCAAAAAGAGATTGAACATATCATTCAAATTTAAACTTTAAGTCGGAGACTTGTAAGTCATGTAGTTTACTGCTGAATTCATGTTCACCTATTGGTTATTCTCTCCTTATTTAAATACAGAAAGGACATCTTTCAACAGGTACAAAACACATCCTTTGAATTATGCAATTACTGGCTACTTTGTTAAGTACACCAGCTCCTATGCAAATAGTTAGACATGTAGCCTAAGGCTCAAAACATACTGCACACATGCAGATGTGGTCAAATGGTTTCTTTGTTGTTTGACTGGACATTACCATGGACAAAGTATATAATCAATACTTTGACTGCAGTATGATTTTTAGTGGCAGATTTTTTCATTCTAGAATCTAAGAAAGAACTGTTATTTTTTGTGAGTTCTGATGCACTTCAGTATCTGGAGTTAACAGAAAACACTGAGTAAAATGCAATACTCTGGGCAAAAAAAAAAAAAAAGAGAGGTCAGAGAATGTCAAAATCTGTTCAAGCTAACAAAAAAGCAATCAATATGCAGATAATAGATATTTACAATGGTTGTGTGCTGAAGGGCAGCCCTTACGACAAATGGAATACAACAGTAGACTTTTCAGCAAAGAATAGATAGAGGAATCATCAAAGGTATGTGATCACCAAAAGAGAAAGACTGAAGGTTGCAACATGCAGATGGTAGGGTCAGAAATTGGCATAACTGCATGTTTCCACCCTCCCTTTTGTCAAAGGTACAGTCTGGTTTGGGTAGTTTAATAGTGCGGGGAATGTTTTCTTAGAACACATTAGCTCACTTTAAAACCAACCATATAACGAAGAACTTGTAAGAATGTTCTAATTACATAGAAAGCAGGGAGAGAAAGTAATATTAAGGATAACTATATCTTCTATTAGATCAATGTTTGAAAAGAATATTTTAGTAACAGCAATAATCACATCATGCTGCTCACTATCTTTCTGAATTTTTCTTCAGAAATTCCAGCCAGACTTTGAACATCTTCTCTTTGAACCAAAATCACGTCCCTATTACTACATTTTCATTTAAAAACAGCAATTTTTAAATTAAAACGATCTTTGTCCACACTAACGTGTCCATATCATTTATGAAAATATCACCTACCACACTAAAATGACCAAAAACTAATTTTTAAGAATGCAATTGACAAGTGCTCATCAAAGGAAACAGGAAGAGGAAGTGCTAGCCAATCATTTGTGGCTTGCATTTGCCTATGGAGAAGAATAATGGCTAACATACAAAACAAAAAAAAACAAGATTGCTTAGGTTGGAGTGACGATAAGGTGGAATTGTAATTGCACAAGTACAAGGCAAGCAAAGAGGCTGAAAAAATGTAATGAGCGAAGATTAAATCGGGAAAGGGTTATGTATTAAGTACGAACCAATCAGAACACAATTAGAGTTTGTATTTTCAAAATTCTTTATTTTCGACCATCCACACTACAAGGCTGATCTGGTGTTTTCAAAAATATGTGAGTCTAGACAGCATTTTCCAAAGTCTCCATGTTTGGGGGTTAAAATATGCTGGCGTCGTATGGATGAAAGATGAAAACAGAGACTAATATTTGCATTTTTAAACAAAAGCATAGTATTGTGGATATAGTGCAAGACATCTGAACACTGCCGAAGGACCTAGAATGCAGTGAGAGATGAGAATTTTGCCTACTGTATGTTCCTGTTTAATTGGAGTTGAGGCTTTGGCTAGTGAAAGAATGAGGTTATCGTAGCAGGTGACTGCAATAAGGTATCATAGTAATTTGTACGCCATGGCCCAATGATGATAAAATATGGAAGACAAGCCACAAGTATTACATCTCTTAACTCTTTGAGGGCTGAATATTTTTTCAAAAAACAGTTTCTGAAAAGCAATGGTTTCACACAGAAATCAAGATAAAACGTCTGTTGCTGCATGCTGTGGCAGCCAGTTTGACAAGAATGTACGGCAGGCTTGCTGCCAAGCTGTCTTCATGTGGCTGAGGCAGCAGTAGTGATCACGGTCGCAGTGCATTGCAATCTAGTTTCTATATCTTATCATTGTTAAGTGGCACTTCTTCCTGGCGAACATTGCAGTAGGTACTGTATATCAGCTACATGAACCCGATTAGCACCGTGATTAGCTGGGGACTAGTTAACTGAAGCTGGAATCTCACATTTGTTTTCGATCACTTGTATCAAAATCAGAGTCCGACAAGTCATGGTTCATAGATAATAGGCAAAACGTCATCCACGCAGTAGTTTGCTTTATGCAATCACTTTGATCTCTCACCAGATGTCAGTGCTATTTTTGCTGTTGTTTATGCCTTGCTACTCACATGACCACAGGAAATCTTGGTCAGACCAATGAAGCTAACTTTCCTTCTAGCAACGAGAGTCCAACTAAAACATAACAGTTGCTTATTTCACAGTGTACAGTTGATTACCATTGTCAACTCCTCCTTTTGACAACAGTCGACATCAGCCCTGAAAGAGTTAATTTATCTGTGAGCCGGAAAGGTAATCTTTTAAAGAGGTAAACAGAAATAATGTACTTTTAAGGTAAGGAATATGTATTTAGCAAAGAAACAACCATATGGCCCCTGTTTACCCAGAGAATAAATTATTAGATATTTAGTTTTAGAGAAGATTACATAAGAGTGGTCCTATATTTCAACATAGGTATTCCAACAGAAAAAAAAAAGATAAACCATCATATCCAGGTTCAAGCAAACTGTATGAAGCTTTTCTTAAACACATCCTAAAAGCATTATGGTACCTTATTTTAATTAAAATCCATTTATACACAATATATGCTTATTATTAGATTTTTCCATTTTACAAAAAGATTAAGAGGCTGAGAAGCTATTATATTTCTCTGTCTTTTATAGTACAGACTTGTATGGAACCAATGCCTATTCCTGCAGCAACTGGTGCAATAAATACAGTACTTATTGTAATTTGCACAATAATAGAAAAGCAAAGTTAAAACCTATCTAAAGCAACTTTCTAGAAATTACAGTTTTAAGTTTACAAGCTTTTTTTCATCCAGGTGTTTCTACACAAAAAAAATATTTAGCAGGAGACCTGGCATTTTGTGTGGCCATTAACGTATTTGCAGTTATAATTAAAAAGTAAGATGAACAGAAAAATACTAATCCTGTGAGATCTGCAGACATTTCAAAAATATTAAGAACTGAACTTAAACAAAGGTCTTAGTATTATTTCAATTACTTCTTCAAAAGCAGTACCATTCATTACAAATGTTAAACCATAATCTTAGGAGAAAAATATTTACAACTCTAATTAACAAAAAACAGTAATTAAATTGCAGACTAGATAAAATGCTTTTTTATAAATCAATTTGTGGTTCCAAGATAAGTCAATGTCAGCATCTTCAAGCAGACTATTTTTAAAAGAAAAGGCAGCTCACAGTAACATGTAAAGATTTGGTAACTTATACATACATTTATTTGCAAATAAAAATAAAGAAGATATGTAAACAAAACTAAAAAATGGTAGACAGATCAGGTACTAAAAGAAATTATTCTTTTTGGGAAAACTGTCAAGGTTTATAAAATACATTATTTTTTAAGGCTGTATGTAAATCTCCTGGACTTGATTGTGGATCTCAAAAACAAATCTATATTAGTTACTGCTGAGCCTTCTGATAGTGACCTGCCAACTTGATGAATGCCTTGAAGTTGACATGTCTAAAAGGTAATTTACAAATAAAAACAAGAAAAAAAAAATGACAAACAAATATCAATGTTAGAATACTCTCCAGACTTGCTAGATTCTCTACCATTACTTTTCACAAAAATGAGAAGTTTGCTTGAAAGACCCAACTTTTTCAACTAATTAAAGGCACTGGTAAAAAAAGAAATTACAGAGTTACTTAAATCATTCTCATAAAATGACATCATTCAATGCTTCAAGACCTGGCAGGCTCCAGTGGCGAGGTTAGTAACTCAACGGAAATTTCTTTTAAAGGAATAATATGTTAATATAACTATTTCCTTAATAAAACACTTTTTTGAAACTCATCTCATTATTTAGTAATCTTCATTCATATTATAATCATATACTTTAAAATAAATACATTATACTGTATCTCTATAGGACTGTAGTAGAACTGATGTTTTCCTTACATATACATATGAATTTTTCAAATTTATTTTTTTATTATTATTGTGTAATGACTTTCTTTTCTGACTTTCTTAACAAGCGTCTCCAGGCAAGTGTATTAATGTGTTACCCATGGTAAAGTTCGACTTAAATGATTGGGCTTCTAGCTAACTGTAATTTGTCTAAGATTCAGGAACAACTATAAAATGCTCAGAGACTTTTTAGTCTGAAGCAATGGACATTTCAGTTTGACAGTTCTGTCACGGGTCATTGGTATCTTTTGAGGGCAGGACTAACAATCACTTATCAATTCTTGGAAATCAGAATAAATATTGAGACGAGAGTGATTAAAATGTATTGCTTAAAAAAACAATCATACAGATATGAGATAATGATATCCCTCATTACAAAATGTATTTCTGTGCTTAAGGGAATAAAATGTGCCTGTGGACAGTTGTGGTGGCAAAGCTCTTATGTATATAGTTAGCTCTGGTGCCTCACAAATGCAGCATCCTTTGTTTAAATCCTCCACCTGGTCACTGTCAGTGTGTCTGTGCACATTCTCTCTCTCTCTCTCACTGTGGGTACACCATTTTTCCTCCCATGTTTCCAAAGACACACAGACTAATTTAACATACAGTTAGGTAATGCTGGAGGAACCTTCAGTAATGCAATGAAGAAAAAGTATATAACTGCAATGTACCATAAACAGCTTACTGTGTCATTTAAGATGACAGAAAGTCTTTATTAGATAGATAGATAGATTGATTGTACTTTTTTGTCCCAAAAGGGAAGTTTTTTACAGAGACTCAAGAAATGTTATAATAAATAAACAACAATGGCCCCTCTAAAATACACACAAAACATTACATAACTACATACAAAAAAATTACATAACATCTCAGTTGGCTAAAGATAAGTGCAGTCACAATGAGGCATTATAAGGACAAATTAAAACAGCTGTGAAGGAGCCCCAGCAGCATTTCTTGGTACACTTCTGTTGACAGGACTGTTCATCTTGATGCTCCAGTGTTGCACACATACAGTACATATCAAAGATGTAGTCCTTAAGTCTCACAAACTACAGTCTACCCGACAGATAGTCCATTATCCAGGACACCATAGGCTAATCCAATTGCATATCTCTGAGTTTACTTCTTAACACAGATACCTGGATGTATTGAAGTCACTGGAGAAAACAGCTAAAAGCCTTGTGCAGATGGGGATACAACTTCTGGAGTGAAAAGGTAATTGCAAACAGCATTGAGTCCAAGTGACCTTTCACAACAGGAGTCATGTATTTCATCACCAGCCTCTTGAAAGTCTTTGTGATATGCAATGTAAAGCTACTAGTGTATAGTCTTTAGGTGAAGAGGTGGTTGCCTTCTTTGGAACTGGGAAAATGCAGGATGTTATCAGCAGCACTTCTTGGAAGCTTAGTAACAGACTGAAAAAGTAGCAGAGGATACCACATAATTGCTCAGCATAGGCCTTAAGAACCCGATGACTGACTCCATCTGAATTTTAAAATGCCAGCTCCCCATTTATAGGCCTGCCTAGGCCGAAGTCTGTTGTAGGTGTTGGGGACTAGCTGGCTTGATGAGCCTCTTCTGGGCTGGCCAGAGAAGGTCCCAGCTTAATTTTTATGCAAGGTGGAATTTAGTCCTATGTGTGCCATCAGAGCACCAATAACATTTGTAAGTCAACAAATTGTATATACCCTTCTTTGAATGTTTGCACTTCTCTGTCTATGGGCCATGTTATATAATGTGGTGCAATGGTTTTCAAAGCACTGCATAAACATGGGTAACTATGATAAGCAAAGTTCAGTGGCTGTAGAAATAAAGAAAATATAGACACAACCACTTGGCTTATCACAGACATAGGGAAAAAATGTTGGAGAAATAAAGTTTCCATTTACCTGTTTTAGCACCCCCCTTCCCAGATTTACATGGCAGTGGCACAAAGTTTCACTGGTGTTTGAGCACAAGGTTTCTCAAAGGGCTGCCTGGAGGCCTACAGGCGCTCTGAGAGCAAGCTGTGGGGCTTGAACTAGCTGACATCGAGGCCTGCGTCTGAAGACGTTTTTCATAAGCTCTCACGGTTTTTGGCAGCTGAGTCTGGAGGCACGCTCCCATAACTTCTGTAGGAGAGAAGGTGAAAGTATTATATTTAAACTCAGAGTAATAGCTCATAAGGATAGAGAACTCTGTGTCAGAGTAGCCAGCAAAGGGAATGGAAGTAAAAGCAGGTGAAAGTAAAACAGCTCTCACTTACCAGAGGCTGAACGAGGAGCCTTCATGTCACCAAAACAGACAGGTATGCGCATGCGTGTGAGAGGAAGAACGTTTAAATAAGATGAACTGCTCCTGACCAGGTGTTGATGTACCGACATTTTAGCCAGTCCTTCGATGAACTGTCTTGTGGCTGGACGTGGACGAAGGAGGAGAAAGAGTTTTTGTTGTTGTTGTTGTTGTTTTTCTTATTATAAGGAGCACCAGCACTAATTTTCTTTTGTTTTGATAGTGTCTTTGCTTTGGACTTTGTAAATACTTTTGCAAGGCAATTGCTTTGTAAACAGTTTAGACATGGCTGGAATAAAATAGAATCCTTTTTTTGAATAGTCTTTTTCAACCTGAGTCTCACTTACTCCATCCCCTGGTCGCTTGGTCTCGTCTACTGGCACCCCAAGTCAGGAATCGTACAACAGTGTCCTGTCACAGTAACTGAGTGGCTTACTAATTCCTTGTTTATCTCCCAATATTCTGAAGAGAACCAGCAACCCATATAAGAGAAACCAAAATTTACACGGCTGTCTTGTATGCCTTTTAATAGAGGATCAGAGTGGACTAAAGAAATTAACAATATCCTAATTTTTTAAACATTTATGTTATTATTTCCTCTTCACTTACTCTTGTCAAGTATATTTTCAATCCTTATTTGTCTTTCATTCACTTATGTAGTGTGTCTTCGTCCCTGTAGCTGAATATTTTGATGTCTTCAGAACACAGTGTGTAATAAAGCAGCCATTTTCCATCTTCCTTCATCCAACATAATAAGAATGCACAGAGTCAACCATTCAAGAGCTTGACAACACCTCTAGAGATGGTCAGAAGAGACTGTAATCCTAAACTAGATTTTGTAAGCTTGACAGTGTTATGCATGTCATGCTATGATGCAATTTGATTGAAATTAGGAACATTTAAGTTAATTATTAAACACAAAAGTGTATTATATTGCACACAGTCAATTTTAAGAGATTTTATCTGTAAGAAAGACATGTACCTTGCATTTAGTTAGTTATGCAACAACTACTCACCAAGACAAATTTACAAATTGCTAACAAGCAATTTACAGGAAGACAAATGTAAATGGCAAAACACAAATTCACAGGGATAGAAAGACTACCATTATTTGCTACACAGAAAGTTAACAGATTTTTAAGTGATTTTTAAAATAAAAGCTACTATATTCAAAAAATAACTCAAGGATAGAGTTCTGCCACTGCTTCAATTCATTGATGAACAAAGATAAACCTTGCTCATTAAAGTAATCTCAAATATAAATAACTTTGAAAATAGAGATTATTCTGCCACACAAAAATATACTGTGGAATGCCAAATTGTCTTGACAGATAATCCCTGAGTTTGTAATTTCTGTATAACAGTGTAGGAAAAAAATATGTTTTTAAATGAGTGATTTGTACTTGGAATTTAATAAAGCAATTTATTATATTAAATTGTTATTTTCTACAATTCAAATTTTTCCAGATTAAATGTTTGCATAGATGGCATAGTACATGTAAGCTTTTAATAGTCATCAACAAATAGTATAAACAGTGATTGTGTATATAAATACTATTTTAAATAGTTTAGATTTCTTTAAGATCTCATTCAGATAAATTTTAACTGAATCAAACCCACAGTAAACCAGAGTGATGAACTACATTTGAAGAGAGAATTTGTTCTTAAATATTTAGTCTTCATCTGTAAACTGCTTTGACTGCTTGGTTTGTACTTAGTGTGATTAAAATAGGCTATAAACAAGGTCACACTATATAGATTGTATTCAGGATAATGCTGTGAAAATCATATTAACCTGTATAATTTATCACTTATTTGTCCTGATATATGCAAAACAAGAAGTGCTTTTTGTAATTCTTTACACTGTCAATATAAACAACTTATTATGAATAAAAATGATGTTCATTTTAACCTATATAGAATACTTTTAATTACCATGAGCAGAAAAACATGTCAGTTTTTCATTTGTCACTCTGCCATTTTCAAAGGCTTCTGTTATTTACAGAGAAAATTAACTTTCTGAAGCAATCTCTACTAACTGAAAGGTCACTTACCTTTTAATCAACTGTCTGACTTACAATTATATACTCTGATTAACAGAAAAACTACAACAGAACTATTCACGCTGAAATTGAATATTTAAGACTTTCAGCAATTATATTTTTCATATTCTTTGAAGTAAAGGTAAATAAAAAAATGATTACTTCAAAGAGTAAACAATTGGTAGTGGCTCAGGACCATAAACAACTAGGCTGCTGGTTCAATCCAAGTCTCTGATTTGCTGTGAATACCTGAAGAAGCCACTTAACCTGCCACTGAACTAATGAAAACATTGGAATCAACTGTGCTGTAGTACCATTTCAGAAAGAGCTTTTGAATAGTTCGCTCTGCAGAAAAGTATTATATACACTAAATAAAGATTTTTTTTTAAATAAATTACATAAAAACAAAGATTATTTCTTTGAAAAGAAATAATAAGCATGCACAAAAGTCTTAGAACATATGTTAACTTTATTTGCATAATTACATAACACCCAACCCACTTAGTCCAATTCAAGGTCACTTGCACTTTACTGGAATTTTACTGAAAAAAAAAATCATTTCCTCTATATTAATCTAGTTAATGAGCAAAGTGTGTAATGAAGACTCCTTACACTTGTTCTTTAAATGACCCAATGCTATATTATAGTTAAACATTTCTTTTTTTTTTATTATTTCACTCACTTTTTCCTTGACTTCTCGTGCCCTAATTGGGTTTTTGAATATAAGGATTCTATTTATTACATTGGTTTTTGGTTCTGACACCTCAGCATGATTTATGTATTTTTATTTTTTCATTTTTTTGCTATTTTGTTCAATGGTGTTTGCTATAATTTGTTTACAGTTTTCTGGGTAATGAACTGCAGGTGTGCAGCCCGTGATGTCATTGAGGTGGTCTTTTAGGACTTGTCTCTATGTGGATAAAAACCTTTGATTTTTGTAGTATATTTTAAAAAGCTTTTCTTTGTAATTCAGTAATGAATCTTGGCTCTATTTTATCTTAAAATTTTAATGCTCATCTAAACATTTTTGTTGCGTATATTTTTGATCTACTGTTTACAATTGTTGCTTGCCTCCTGACTACGTCTCTTCTCCTGATACTTTTCCTCATCTGTTGCTATATTTTCCCATCATAGTACACCACTCAAGAAGTATGCTTTTTCACACAATGTCCATGGAACTATCATGAAGCTGGTTAATTCAGTTCAGAGATGCAGAAGCTGGAGGCTATTCCAACCTCACTAGGTACAAGGCCAAAATCACAAGTGCACTATCTGTCCACCTGCACTATAGACCAGTGGCACTTATGTCTCATATCATAAAGACCTTTGTGAGACTGGTCCTGGACTATAAGATTAGAATGGAGGATGCAATTATCTATCTGCTCCATAAGGTTTATTCCCATCTGGACAAAGCACTGTGAGGATGATGTTTTATGACTTCTCCAGTGCCTGTACCATCCAGCCATCCCTGTTAAGAGGTATGCTCAGAGATACGCAGGTGGTTAAGCCTATGGTGTCCAAGATAATGGGCCATCTGTTAGGTAGACCTTAATTTAAGTGGCTCAAAAACTATGTCTCTGATATGGATGAAAGTAACACTGGAACACCACAAGGACCACTCCTGTCTCCTTTTCTCTTCACCTTGTACACGTCAGACTATAAATATAACACCAAGTCATGTCACTTCCAGAAAGGTTTGGATGATTCTGCACTTATCGGTTGAAATAAAAGGGGATGAGACAGAGTGTGGAGTTCAGTAGGAGAACTTTGTTTCTTGGTTGAGAAGGAATTGTCTGCAACTTAGCATCAGTAAAAACAAGGAATTGACTGTTGATTTTTGTTCCAGGAGACATATCCCCATCTTCATAAAGCTTTAAACTGTTTTTGATCTCTCCAGTGACTTCAATACATTCAGCTATCTAAGTTAAGAGGTAAACTCAAAGATATGCAATTAGATAAAGCCTATGGTGATTCTGCACTAATGGGGTGTATTGACAAGGAGGATGAGACAGAGTATAGCAGTCAAGTGCAAAAGTGGTTATTGACTTTAGCTGTACCAAAGAGTCCCTGCATTTCTATCCAGGGTTTAGATGTAGAAATGGTGCATTCCTACAAATACCTTGGGGTCCTCATCAACGACAGACTGGACTGGTCTTGTAACACAACTATAAATGAAAGGGCAAGGCAGACTCTTTTTTCTTAGGAGACTGCATTCCTTTAATGTCAGTAGTGACATCCTACACATCTTCTTCAACTCGGTGATGTCAAGTGCACTTTTCTATGTTGCAGTGTGCTGGGCTTGCCCACAGAATCAACAGACTAATTAAGAAGTCAGGCTCAGTTAAAGGATACACAGTTGACCCAATGGAGGTAGTAGTGTAGGAGAGAATGAAGACACAACTTAGTGCCATTAAGAAATATGCTGCACGTCCTCTCTCTGACACACTAACACTGAGTACTTTCACCCAAAAAACACTACTGGGCCTCCTTCATACAGTACCTACGGCAAAAAGCCTGCATAAAACCTTATGGTGACTGTAACTGCCAAAATCAAAGTTTTCTTACTTTTTAGTCATTCTGATGTGTATTTGAATTTTTTTCAATTATTGAGCTTCTATAAAAGGCCACATTTTCCACTGGGGATAAATAAAGATCTATCTATCTATCTATCTATCTATCTATCTATCTATCTATCTATCTATCTATCTATCTATCTAACTAATAAAGTGTTTGCCAATTTACTTAACCCTCAATAAAATACACTCTTCCCATATTTATGTGCTGTAAAACATTGACTAATTAAAGTTCCACACGTGTCTTATCTTACATACTTGGGTCAAGATTCTAATTGTGAATGTTGTCACCAGATACCTGCCTCATTAGATAACATTTTGCAAGTGTCCTACATTCAGATCTTATTTTGATAAGATTATTGTTTATTTATGAGACAGTTGTGAAATTATAATTATCCCCAATCCACTGACAACACTCTTTGGCACAACACTTGATGGGACTGCTTAATGGACAGTCTATTGTGGTAACTTACACGTCTCTATTAGTACACCATTTCATTTGTTCAACTAGAAGGATTTTAATCTATCAATAAAAACACATGAGAAAACACTGTCCTATTTTACTTTCATAGTCATAGTAAATTTATAAGGAAGAGCTTAATTTTTTGCTTTGATTTTCTAGGCACTTATTTAATGATATTTTCGTTCATTTTTTGAGGATGTTGAGCCATTTTTGGACACCTGGATGTTTCTGAGTAATAGCTTTAAATTAACTCTTCTTCTCCTTTTCTTTTTTTCTCTGTTGCTCTTTGGATGGCTAAGATTAAGATGACATATTTTACACTTATTTAACATTTATTTTACTAATGTAGTCCTTAAAGTACAGTACAATAAAAATGTAAATTTTCCAAATGTTTTAACCAGACTAGGTAATCATTAGTTTTTATTAGGAATAAATATTAATTAAATGTTTATCAATATTAGAGTGTAAACTTTACAACAGAAAATAGCACTATCCTGATTGATTAAATAGTTTCATAATGTTCCCCAGACATCTTTGTTTGCCTGCATATTCAAGCACTGCCAATGAGATCCAAGATGTCTTTCCATGCATTTCTTTAACTAACTTCTTTTAAAATGATTTTTTTTTCTACTACTAACACAAGAGAGTAATGATTGAATGCAGATAAACATGCAACCTCTCTTATGAGCATGTAAATGGCATCCAATCACTTTTTCAATGCTGTGTACAGAATGGCACTGTCTGTCAGTGTGACACATTTTCATGTGTAGCATTTAATTTAAGCGTGTTTAGTTAGGCAAACATAAACTAATTAATAAATGAATATGTTAAGGAGTGGGGACACCAGAATGAGAGCAACCAGTCTGGTAAAACTGTTACTGGATGCTCATTAAAACATACTATATAAAATAATATTTATTTATAGAATAAATGTGGGTGATTTAAGTTTACATCTTAACCCTTAAAAACTGTAGTGCTTAAAATATCTGATATTGTTTTGTTTTGTAAATTGTAACAGTTTCCAAATAAAATGTAATGGTATCATGTTCAATCTAGGAGATTACATGTTGTGGTCCTGACGCCCAGGAGGACCAGAGGAGGGCTTGTGCCTCCTCCAGACCGTGAGGGGGCGTCCGTCCTG
>JANRMT010062819.1:59556639-59587643 GCA_026402145.1 Polypterus bichir lapradei
GCTTGTGCCTCCTCCAGACCGTGAGGGGGCGTCCGTCCTGGTTATGTTGGGGGCCTCGGGTACAGGGCATGGAAGCCCAGCCCTGTAGGGACTCGTGGCCACCGCCAGGCGGCGCCCCGATGCCGGAATATCCCGTGTGGGACCCGGTCGGGGCTGGAGCCCGGCCGGGACGCCCAGGAGGACCGGAGGAGGGCTTGTGCCTCCTCCAGACCGTGAGGGGGCGTCCGTCCTGGTTATGTAGGAGGCCTCGGGTAAAGGGCTTGGAAACCCAGCCCTGTAGGGACCCGTGGCCACCGCCAGGCGGTGCCCCAATGCCTGCATATCCCTGGAGCCCAGCACTTCCGCCACACCAGGAAGTGCTGGGGGGAAGACGACAGGGGACACCAGGACGGCTTCCGGGTGCACAGCCGGCACTTCTGCCACACTGGGTTGTGGCTAGGACTGATTGCCAGGGAGCAGCTGGAGCCCATCCGGGTTCCCATTTAAGGGGCCGTCTCCCTCCAGTCAGCAGTGGATGTCGGGTGGAAGTGGACAGAGCTGAAGAGAGGACGGGAGGCGGTCAAGAGAGAAAGGCACAAAGGACTGTGTGGCCTGGACATTTGGGGGAACGGTGCTGGAGGCACTGGGAAGTGCACTGACTTAAAACTTGTAAATAGTCTGTATAATAAACGGTGTGTGGTGAAACTATGATGTCCGTCTGCCTGTGTCCGGGGCCAAGTTCACAATGTTTAATAAAGAACTAGTGTCTGTTCATATAATTCTCATGTAAAAAGGTCGGAAGTATTTTCAATATAAGGTTTCATTCCGTCTGTATTAACTGTGTATATTATAACAATCCATCTATCTGTGATATCCAGTAAAGGGTCATAGAAGGTCTCAGCATAACCTGGCAGCATTGGGTTCAGAGCAGAAACCAGCTCTTTAGGGGACTGTCCTTGTCAGGCAGTATATAATTTGCAGAAAGAACATCTTACCTCTACTGACTCATGTTAAAAAATAGCAGTTTTTCAATCTCATTTAAGTGGCAAAATGTTATTTTTGAGTTTTGAAAACATATGAACATTTTTACAGTAGAGGAGTCATTAAAATTATATTTTTATAGAGCATATTAGAACATCCACTACCTAATCTATCAGTTAAATGAAAAAATGTAAATGTAACATAACCTTCAGTGGTCACAAAACTGCCAGATCCACAGAGAAATTGCTACAGTATGTTTCAACAATGAATGGTGAGTTAGAAACTGGTGATCAAATGGTCAATTTAAAAAAACAAATTTCAACTAAACAAAAATATATGTTCTATATATCCACTTATATAAGAATATATGAACCAGTTATAAAAGTTTTATATTTATTGAAGAATTAAGGTCTGTACATGTGTGACCCAGCACATATAAAACACTTTCTAGTGAATTGTGTATTTCAAATATATGGTATTTTTATGTAATAAACATATATCGTCAGTAATTGGATCATAAAAAACCCAAAAGATAAATGAAAGTTACAAACTGTATATAACAGCTGACATAGTTAAGAAGTTAATAAAGCATTCATACAATAAATGTTTGATGGCACTATTTTTATTGTTGCCATTAACGCATTTTGGTTGACTCTTTGAACTATCCGTATTTCTAGATTAAGTGAGCTGAGTTGCATGTGTCTGCCTTTTTTTCATGAATAAAAGACGTATCCCAGTTTACATTGTGGAGGGCAAAGGCCTGAGAGATGTCATTCAAATTGTATCAAATACTCAACATTCAAGTTACCCTCAAGTTCTGGCAACATTTGCTACATCAGTATTATATGAGAGTTAGCTTTCACTCTGGGGTCATATTTAGTTGCTTTATTATCCAGGAAATGTCAACAGGTTTGTTTGTCTTAGCGACTGGCTTGATGTAGATGGATAGCAGCAACAGGGAGGGCAGATTTATCTTGCATTGTCTAAAGTTAAAGAATAAAGATAGTCTGTCACTTCATGTTCTAAGGAACTGTTATGCTATAAAAAAATTAAGACAAGATCAAAAGGATGTTATTGAACTACTAGGCACGGTACCTCTCAAAGACAGGTAATAGAATAATTTACAAATATTTGTTATCTTTTACCCTAAATGTCCCTTCAGTATTTGTGCATTTGTGAACATCTCTTCACTGGAACTGTCTTTCGAGTGTGTTTCAATAAAGCCTGCTTCTTGGACTCTATCATTATTTTCAAGGTGCCTTTCTCTCCTGTTCCAGTTTTATACTTACCGTCTTTGAAGAAAGCTCCCTAAGCGTATTCCATGTGCCTTTACTTCTCCTTGTGCATCTCATACTCTCTTCTTCTTTTACTGAATCAACAAAGCTGAACTGACTAATCAGATTGTGGGACAGGACACACAGACCTTAGTGTTTTATTATATAGTAGATGGAAAATATGTAATACATTGTAATGAAGCTTGTTTTGTCTATTTGTCCATTGACTGCTTTTAAAATAAAAAATCTATCTGTGATGTATATATACTCAGCAAAAAAAGAAACGTCCTCTGACTTTCAACTGTTTTTACTTTCAGTAAACTTAATGTGTAAATATTTGTATGAACACTAAAAGAGTCAACACCATAAGACATAAACTAAAAATGTTTCACAATGTGTCCCTGAACGAAGGGGGGCTCAAAATCAAAAGTACCAGTCAGTATCTGGTGTGGCCACCAGCTGCTTGAAGTACTGCAGTGCATCTCCTCCTCATGGACTGGACCAGATTTGTCAGTTCTTGCTGTGAGATGTTACCCCACTCTTCCACCAGGGCACCTGCAAGTTCCTGGACATCCCGGGCAGTTGTTGTGGCCATCCTGTACCTGTCACGCAGGTGTGATATTCGGATGTACCGATCCTGTGCAGGTGTTGTTACACGTGGTCTTCCACTGCGAGGATGATCAGCTGTCCTTCCTGTCTCCCTGTAGCGCTGTCTTAGGCATCTCACAGTGCGGACATGGCAATTTATTGCCCTAGCCACATCAGCAGTCCTCATGCCTCCCTGCAGCATGCCTAATGCACGTTCACGCAGATGAGCAGGGACCCTGGGCATCTGTCTTTGGGTGTTTTTCACAGTCGGTAGACAAGTCTCTTTAGTGTCCTGCGTTTTTAGAACTGTGACCTTAAATGCCTACTTTCTGTAAGCTGTTAAGGTCTTAACGACCATTCCACAGGTGCATGTTAATTAATTGATTATGGTTAATTGAACATGCATGGAAAACATTGTTTAAACAATTTACAATGAAGATCTGTAAAGTTATTTGGATTTTTAAAACATTATTGTTGAAATACACAGTCCTGAAAAAGGGACGTTTCTTTTTTTGCTGAGTATATTTATGTGTGTTTGTACGTGGCGCCAGCCCACTGCAGGACACACAAACACCAAGGACAATTTAGGATCGCCAATACACCTAACCTGTATGTCTTTGGACCGTGGGAGGAAACCAGAGCACCTGGAGAAAATTTACGCAGACACAGGGAGAACATGCAAACTCCACGCAGGGAGGACCCGGGGGGCGAACCCAGATCTCCTTACTGTGAGGCAGCAGCACTACCACTACGCCACGGAGAAATAGAACAGCTCATATTAATGTATAGTCTGCCAATTCACATAAAACAGGTTTTTGTTACCCTGCTGATCCAGGGTAATTCTTCAAATAATCACTGCATGACCAGAACATAAAATATTCTGAAATGTAACATGTAATGATTAAATGAAGTTTCTGTGATGACTATTGTTTTTCAGCATAGGGTAGCACCAGCTATCACACACACCAAAGGAATATTTTCATTCTGGCAAACTTACAACATGTAGCTTTATTTATAAATATAAATTGAGGAAAAAATTAAAAATTGCAGCTACACTCAGATTTGAACAAATGCAATCAAACTGTAAAATGTCCTGTGAGACATTGAAAGTGCATACAGATTACAATACTGTAGATTTGAAACCACAATAAAAGTTTATATAAAAAGAGGTAAACTTCCCCATAATGTAAGTATTTTCATGTTTTTTGTTTTTTTTTTCAGAAAAATTCAAATTGCACCATAATAATATATCTCTGCATTGTCTTGTCATCTTAACATTCATGTCATACACAGGACTGGGTGATGGAGCTAGCCCTGACAGGTGCTAAAATCAAGGTTGACCTTAGTTGTAATGGTAGGCAAATGCTAACTGTGGTGATGGAGAATGTAACAGTGTTTAATAAATAAGTGTGTTAGGATACAGTCACTACAACGTTCTCCTCAATCTTACTGTATTTAATTAGTGTTTGACACTACTACGCACATAATGTATTTATGAGCAAACATAAATAATGTAAATACAGTTGGAATGGAAAGAAATATAAGAATCCTGAACACAACTCCACACACTGAACACATGTCCATGCCAAAGAAATCAGTCACTTGTGGTTTTCTCTCTCTCTCTTTTGGTCTTTCTCTCGACCTGTTAGTTAAACTTAAAATGATGACAATACAGACATTACTGTAGTCCAAAAGTGCATTTTTTCACATGAGACAATATGAACCCTGAGTTATGTACATAGAAAACACAAATGCATTAACTAGTGACATCCTATAGTAATATGATGGATATAGCAGGAAACAGAAAGCAAACTTGAGGCTTTAATGAACAACTTGCATGAATTTAACAGTCTAATTACAGACTTTGAAAAGAAAGTACTCCTACAGGCTTATCAGAGTTAATTTTTAAAAACATTACGGGTTAAACAAAAGAGAAAAATTAAACCCTTTACATTAAAAGACCTTCACATCATACTTGCACCCTAATTAGTAAAAAGAATTACACTATGGTGAAATCACATCCAATTTATACAAGACCCTCTGCAGGATATCCTGTGTGATTCTAGCTGGCACTACATTAAAAAAAAAACATTCAGCAGTGTAGTCCCTCTTGAGGCCAGCAGAAAATAATATTCTGGATCTTAGTGGAATGTCTTTATACAGTAAGTATATGGAAACAATTTTATTCTGTTTAGTCTTGCTCAAAGAAACAAGGGTTGAACAAAGGCATGGCTTTTTACAAAAGGCTGTGTATATATTTGTAAGGCTGTGTATATATTTGTATGTACTGTATATATAGTTTATAAAGCTGCAAGTCTTTGCTTGACTCCGGCTGTTTGCAGAGATCCTAAGGAAAAGCGGTTGTTACTAAAGACTCAATCTCGTTGCGTTGATGCCAAAAAACATCCACCCTAACCACGAAGTCAATATAATGGTGAAAAAAAAAATCAAACAAAGCCTTTTCATATTTAAGAGTGGGAAAGAGCAGTCTTCAGTTTGGCCTACGGCATTTTCAGTATAGCACCTGACCAACTGCATTGTGATTTAATTCCTGCCTGTACCTTTTTTAATCTTGATCATATTTTTTGCTTCATATTCAAAAATGTATATCCAGAAAAATAATTATCAACACTATGTAAGTTATTTCTAAAATAAAAATTCTGCCCTGTATATAGTTCTGCCCAATATATGATTCTGCCCTATATATATATATATATATAATGTTTAGAAAGAATTTGTAGAAGTTTTAGTAAATAAAAATTTCCAAAACATTGTTAAATAATACAGTTTAATAAATCTAATCCTTATTAATATATTTGATAAATAGGGCAAATCATTAGAAAATTATATGTTTCAACACTATAACCAGCATGCATTTTTTGCAGTACCAAAACTGCCAAGGCTCAGCCCTGTGGCATCTGAATCCTGTTATCAATAATCCATGAGCTATGCATGCTGATAAGCGCATCTCTACCTAATACAGCTTGAGTTAAAATAAAAATCAATAATTTTTCACACAACAGATATTCTTTGTATATATTTTCACTTTAAATATTAGCATATATTTCTAATACCAAAAAAAACCTGCCAAACTCTTCTTCAGTATTTATTAGTGACAAGTGAAACAAAACATTTTAGTTACTTGGGCACATAAAATAATAAATGAAGTAAAATTTTATAATGTTCTATATAAATAGATTATAAAAATTACAGCCATACATATATTTCATGTAATATGTACGTAAAAGGCAGGCAGCATGAGAAACCTATTATAAAACTGGCCACAGTCTGCAAATTTTCTAGTTATTTCAAAAATACATATAAACTCAGCTGAAATGCCAATGCAATATTTTTACATATTTGGAATACAAAGTAGACTGACAGCATCGATTTGACATGGGGAAAGGAGAGCATACAAGATTACACATTGTGGACAGATCAAGCTGCGAATGAAGTGGTTTGCTTTTACAGTTTTCATAGACCCGACAGAACAGACCGTGAATGCAAATATTAAAATGAACTGTGCGCTTTCTTTGTTAAGACATCAAGACCATTGGAAAGTGGTACTTGGCCATGAATGAGGAAAAAAAAATTAAAAATACAGCTATATTTAAAAGCTGATGCATGTATTGATTCACATACACACATGGTTTTATGGCAGATACAGATGCAAGAAAAGAAAGTCAACTGTTTATTCTTCCTTTGTATACACTGTACAGGATGCAGTGTCTGTACTTTGTAATGTTTTCACACAACTTGGAATGTAAACAGCAGAGCCAGCACCAATTTACTGTGCTCTTCAGTGTTGCATTCTTTATACACAGTTCATAATATGCCATTTTGTGATTTCTCCTTTCCCCACATCAAATTGAAGCTAGCTATGTACTTTGCATACTCACAGCTTTACTTCTCTTAGACACTCATCACACTTTGATGCTGGCTGCAATGGATGACGCTATATATTTGCCAGTATCATCTTCAACAGAGAAAAGCTGATTATAGGATGCTGGTCATCTTTTCTCTGTTGCAGAAGACACTGGTATTTGGTGTATATTTAAGAAAGATGCCAACTGAGGACCTGCAAGGTGTTTGTTTCTCAAACTACAGACTTTGATGTACTTACGTACTTATGTACTCCGATGTACTGTACTTACGCTTTCATGCTCATCTTGGCTCTCCCCTTCTTTTTCTGTTTTGTTTGATCCAGTTTGGCCCCCTCCCTCAATACAGTAATAGAATCCTTTGTATGAAACTTTCAGTTTCTTGGCAGTCTGTCACATAGAACAATCTTCATCCTGCAAAAAACAGTAGACTGACACACTTATACAGTAGATTATAATTATTTTCTTTCATTTTATGATTATTACAAACTGACAAAACATTTTAGAAGGATACCAAAATGTAAGTTTCCTTTAAGTATGTCAGCAGCATATTGGTTGGAGCACTATGGTATCGAAGATCATGTTTGAATTTGATAACTACAAATTAAACTAATGATTGCTACTTGTCGAACAGTCTCTCCCTATAATCTGTGGGTAATGAGAGTTTTTAAAGGGTGCTACATAAATACAGTGAGTTTCACATGATAGAAATATCTACTCAGAAGCAAAACTAATGCTAATATATGATATGCTTGTAAACCTAAACCTTTCAAAATATATATTTGTGACTCTTAGCAGTAAAGCTATAACATGCTTGTTTAATTTTTATTCATTTGCTTTTCTGTCTTTAATCTAAGAAATGTTTAACAGCAAATTATTCCTTGTTTATCTAATTTACATGTACAAATTATTTGGTAAGGAAAACACACTTAAATCTATTATCTATCAAACATTTGTTAAATAAACAAACAATTTAACATTTTTTCTTTAAGCCTGTCTTACTTTGAAGAAACATGAGTGACAGAAGAAATGCAGTTTAAAATTATTAGACAGTGTGCACTGAAGAAAGAAATAATAAATGTCATATTTTGCAAAATATGGTGAATATCTATCAGGCGCAGTATCTGTTGCAGTCTTCCTTAGTTACAGTCAAAGAACACTTTCACTTGATTGACCCTCAATAGGACAGCATGCTTCAGTGTATCTAATTTACAGTTCAGACTGCTTGTCGTTGAACACCATCAGAGATCTTGCTTGCTTAAGAAAACTGTGCTAAACAAGTACATGTCATTGAAGCCAAGTGGAAGCATTGACTGCAGGCAAAATAGAGGCAGCAGTGATACATTAAATAAAGTGAACAGAGAATCCAGCAGCAATGCACAAGCATTCTAAGTCAGAATCATCTAAAGCAGGAAAAATATCAGTTATAAATCTGATTACTGTAAAGTATACTTGATTTGCTGCCAATAAGCATTATCCGTGATATCCATTTTTCAGGAATAGATATCCAGTGTGGCCAGCAACATAAAAAGTGCCTCTTGAAACAATAAAATGGTAAGTTCTGCTTACACTGGTGATATGGTTGGACCTTGACTGACAAGGCCAGATTAACCATATAGGGAATTGGATGAGGCATCATGGGCACACGGTCTAGCGAGGGCATGTGTACCAAAAAAAAAAAACAACTCAAAACACTGGACTTATGCTTCAAGCATCTACATATATGAATTTGCAGTGTGGATTACTACAAAAAAAATGAAATTAAACAAAAGCCCTCACACAAAAATTAACATCATAACGGTTAAGTTCACATGTAGGTGCAAGCTTGTTAGGAGCCTCCTTTCTGTACACGCTGTGGTGTTCCTTTTTAGAAAACAAAAGAGAGGTGTCAGCTTTTCTCATGTCTCCTCTCACAATTAATGACTTGTTTGCATTGATATTGATCAGCAGCCGGCATTCGCTATGTGATTTCATGGATATCACTTTTAAACAATCTTGCATTATTTTGTGATCACTGGGTGAGACATTACGGTACTCACACAGTTTGATCCTCTGAAGAATGATGTGATATTTTGGTGTATCTCTGATTTACAATAGATTAAATGTAGCTATGTTTACTATCAGCAATCTCTTGAGTAGCTTTTATCTTATGACTACCAGATTGTGTTACTTATGCTAATCTACTAAAAACACAAAAATGCAATGCTACCAGGAATTTGTACCTGCTGAGTAACACTCCTTATTATTTCTCCTTAAGGACCTGATCCTGATATGTTCCCAGAAGATATATTATAGGCAGTAGTTAATGATTTTCTTGCCACAACTCTACCAATCTATCATCCATTCAATTCAAGAGTATTTATTGTCATTTCATCCATATACAATAGTACAGCATACAGTGAAATGAAACAACGTTCCTCCAGGACCATGGTGCTACATAGAACACAGGATAATGAAGAATCCACGAAACATAACATAAAAACACATAATATATAACAAGGTGCATGTGAGTCAAATGTGCAAACATGTGCGACCATGTAAAATAGAACACATATATCAGATATCAGACCGGTTCATGAGTGTTCAAGAATCTGACTGCTTGGGGGCGAAAACTGTTACACATTCTGGTGGTAAGGGCCCAAATGCTTTGGTACCTTTTTCCCAATGGCAGGAGTGTAAACAGTGAGTGTGAAGGGTGTGTTGGGTCATTTACAATGCTGGTGGCTTTGCGGTTGCAGCGTATGGTGTAAATGTCCATGATTGAAGGCAGAGAAGCACCGATGATCTTTTCAGCTGTCTTCACTATCTGTTGTAAGGCTTTACAATCCCTGACCGTGCAATTTCCAAACCAGACAGTGATGCAGTTGCTCAGGTTGCTCCCTATGGTTCCTCTAAAGAATGTTGTTAGAATAGCTGGTGGAAGATGGGCTTTCCTCAGCCTACGCAGGAAGTAGAGTCGCTGCTGGGCTTTCTTGGCTAAAGAGCTGGTGTTGTAGGACCAGGTGCGGTTCTCTGCCAGGTGGACACCCTGGAATTTGGTGCTATTGATGACCTCCACAGTTAAACCATCAATGTTCAGTGGCAGATGGTCACTCTTAGTCTTCCTAAAGTCAACAATCATCTCCTTTATTTTGTCTACATTCAGACAGAGGTTATTGGCTTTACACCAGTCCGTTAACCGCTGCACCTCCGCTCTGCATGCTGACTCATTGTTGTTGTTGATGAGACCCACCACAGTTGTGTCATCGGTGAATTTTATGATGTGATTAGAGCTGTGCGTTGCTGCACAGTCATGAGTCTGCAGTGTGAACAATAATGGACTGAGCACACAGCCTTGAGGGGCTCCAGTGCTCAGTGTGGTGGAGATGTTTTTTCCTATCCTGACTGACTGAGGTCTCTCAGTCAGTAAGTCCAAAATCCAGTTTCAGAGGGAGGTGTTCAGTCCCAGCAGGCTCAGCTTTTCCGTCACCTCCAGTGTATCCATGAATGTTTTGCTGCCATGCTTAATAAACCATAAACTTTGGGTCAATTCTTATATGCAGTAGGGGGATTTTTTTTAACAATTGAGACTGCAATTAACATAAACAAGTGTCCTTATAACTGTTATTTTTAAGATCCATAACACACAAAATGCGTAATAGAGAGACAGACAGGCAGATAAGTCACCAGATATATAAACAGGGAAGGCACATGCAGTGAAAGAAAAAAAAAGATCAACATGTGCGTTGTTCCCGCTTGCACTGAATAAACTCACGCACTCTAACCCCTCCCTTCCCCCGATCTGACTCTAAGTAACAGCGCAAGTACAGACGCAAACCAAGTGTATGTGTGTACTGTATAATATTAACACAAAGAGCAGCTTACTACTGAAAACGGCAAATATAGGAGTGAGTGGGGATTGAACCGGGACTCTTTATTACACTTGGTTTGCGTCTGTACTTGCACTGTTACTTGGAGTCAAATCGGGGGAGAGGAGGGGTTAGAGTGCGTGAGCTATTTCAGTGCAAGCAGGAACAATGCACATGTTGATCTTTTTTTTTTTTCTTTCAGTACATGTGCCTTCCCTGTTTATTTATATATCTAGTGACTTCTCTGCTTGTCTGTCTCTCTACTACGCAGTGCTCTGTCTGTGTGTTATGGATCTTAAAAATAACTGTTATAAGGACACTTGTTCATGTTAATTGCAGTCTCAATTGTTAAAAAATATTTTAAAAGGAGCATCCCACATGAAAATATAACGATCTCATTAACTGACAGTGCATACCAGTTTATAAATTTTATGTCCATTTGAGGTTAAAAAGAAAATACATTAAATCATATATCAATCAACACACGCTGCACGCAGGCAAGAGGGCAGTGAGAGTGGAGATAAAGATGCTAGATAGATTGTATACAACAGGCAAAAATAGCAACCACTTGATAACAGTATTAGCTATAATGAATGAAAGCATGAATTAATCAACAGAAATAACCGCGATCAACATTTTAAATTTAACAATTTACTTAAGAGAAAAAAAGAAAAACGCTCCAGCACGCAGAAAGCAGGCACTTCCAGGCAGGTAGCAGTGCGGCCATGGTTAAAAAGAAAAAAAAGTAACACTTTCTCCCTAGCGGGGAATCGAACTTGAGTCTCTGAGGCACGGTAAGCATGCTGCACTCTGAGAGGCAAATCTTAGCGCTACGACACAGAAGCTGTTGTGGGGTTTTTCAACCTTTTGTGAAAGTGTTTATTTGATCTTTGGAAATCAGGCTTCACACATTCTATAGTTTATGCCTACATTTTGTAACATTTATTACTAAAATATGACAAAGTTTCTGTTTTAACAATGTGTTTACACAGATTACTGTAGAAACGGAACACACATGAAATGCATGTGTTCCAAATAACGATCTATTATTTCCACTCTAAAACTCCAGCAGTTGATTCACTCCCAGATAATCAAACAAGGCATCAGCTGGGAAAACTTAGTGAATGTTCTGCGACCGTGGGGGATGGATTAGCCAGCTGCTTGCTGCTCGTCTTAATTGGCACATTTAGAAGACAAAGGACGCTGGCAGAGAAGTGAGAATGGTTTTAAGGTGGGCAGGATCTACGAGTTTTTTCGTAGACTCTGGTAATTCTAGTGTTAAAAAGCCCAAGCTCCTAGAAACTATTAAAATCGTCAGAAAAAAATTGGTTTTGTTTTGCAAACGTGCTCGCCTACCCCCAACCCTCCTCGAATCTATCAGCAGCTAAGCAAGTTTTTCTCTCATTTGTCCTTGTTTGACGGTTTCACTTTGTCCCTTTCTTATTGCTTCATGCTTTAGCCTCGTACTTCTTTCTTTTCTGAGTCGTTAACTTGGGGCCGCCTTGCCAGCTCTTTGAGCTTCATGCTATAGCCTCGCACTTCCAAGCCGGACAGACAGACACACAAACTTCCACACGTAGACGTTTATATATAAGACAAATTCAATACTGTCTTGCCTTCTTTCAGCATGTCACTACGGCACTCCAGGCTGTGAGAGCACTGAGCAAGATGATATAAATACAGTCCCAAGACATTCCTTCTCATTCCTTGGTGGATAAAAATACACAAATGCAAATTCTTAGTGTTACTTAGCTGCTTTTCAAGTAGGCCCTACTGCAAGGGTCCTCAATCACAGTCCTGGAGGGCTGCAGTGGCTTCAGGTTTTCATTCCAAACAGTTTTTTTTTATTAGAATCCATCCATCCATCCATTATCCAACCCGCTATATCCTAACTACAGGGTCACGGGGTCTGCTGAAGCCAATCCCAGCCAACACAGGGTGCAAGGCAGGAAACCAACCCTGGGTAGGGCGCCATCCCACCGCAGGGCACACACACACACACACTAGGGGCAATTTTGAATCTCCAATGCACCTAACCTGCATGTCTTTGGACTGTGGGAGGAAACCGGAGTACCCGGAGGAAACCCACGCAGACACAGGGAGAACATGCAAACTCCATGCAGGGAGTCTCCTAACTGCAAGGCAGCAGCACTACCCACTGGGCCACTGTGCCACCTTAATAGAAGCCAGTACTTCCTAATAATGAAACTTAGTATTTTATTATATGGAGTTGTAGACCTTTCATTGTTCCACATTGTAGATTTTCATTTCCTGAGAATATTATCCATATTTTTTGTGGATCAGAACATATTTGTACTTCTTAGTTGTTCCATTTCCTCTGTCAGTTATCTCAAACATTTGTTTAGAACAAAATCTTCATGACGAATATAAATATTGTTAAATAGATTCCATTCAGCTGTAGAACTGGTGGTTTCTTGTCAATTCGCATTTAATTAACTAATTTTTAATTAAGAAAACTAACTGTGCTACCTATCTAATATGGGTTAATATCTAAGTAACCAATATTGACCTCACTGTACATTTGCAGTGCACCATCTATTGGAATGTATTTTGAAAACACATCACTAACATTTGTAGTACTAAAATGCGCCATCGGTTGGAATAACAAATGTAATGCATATGTCTCTGTTATATACCATTTGGTATGGGATTAGTAAAAGCAGTGTTAATGTTTGTGACGCAAAACCTGCTGGAATGACAAATGCATTTTATTACTACAAATGTTTGTGCAATTTGTTGGAATGACAGAGACATAGCAACCGGATGGACACACAGACACATCCTTTTAATAAGGTAAATAGGAAACATAAAAACCTAAATTCATCTATTTAATTCTGAAATCAGTAATTAAAGATTTTGAATTGTGACAAGTGATTTCACTAAAATTAAGCCCTAGAGAGAAATTGGTTTAGTAGTAAATGGGTTCTAATTAAAACATTGGTTGAAGCAAAAACCTGAAGTCTCTATGGCCTACCTCTATGGCCTACTAGGACCATGACTGAGGGCCCTGACTTATTAATAGGGTTACCTTTCTGGTTCCAACTTTCTTTCATCTCTGACTACAGGTCCTTGTCTTGCACTTTGATCCTTTTAGTCTGGTTTATTTTGTCTTCTTGGTTTAGTCCTTTTCTTCTATTCAAGATTAAATCCCAATTAGCACTTATCACTCCAGGTCATCTGATCTCACAATTAATCATCAGACACCTTAAAGTATCCTTTACAAATGGGTGCTCATGCCCAGGGGCACCCTAGCATTTTAATCCAGCCCTGAAGACAGCACCACTTAACCCAGGAATATAGCAACTTTGTTTCACTTGTCATGGTAAGAACTTATTCTTCACTGAATGAACTTATTAAATCAAGGTAAAGAAATCTAGTGATATTATAATGGATTCCATTTTAAGGTAGCAATGTAAAAATATTAAATACTGTAAATAACCAATGTGATTTATGGCTTATTCAGACCATACTTTCAGTCTAAATAAATATCCTGTCTGCGTTAGCTTGTCAATCCATATTCATCTATGCTATTGTAGGCTGAATGGCCAGTTCTCATCAAACTTTTTCTGCAGTTCTTAAAATATATTTAACACTAGAAACCATATGAATGACATCTTCCACACTTTCAGGTGTGGCAGAAGTGCTGCACCAAAGGGCTCAGCCATTCCTTCAACGTCCCCTGGCAGCACCCATGGAACCCAGCAGGGCTGCTCCAAACTCCAACTCCCAAGGAGCCCTGTGGGAGGCCTTAAACCTTCTGCTTCTTCAATCTGAGACTACAGTATGTAGTGAGGAAATAGAGGCATTTTCTTACTAAGTTATCTGGTAGGAATGGGAGAATGAAAAACGGTTTGTAAATTTAGAAAAATGTTTTCCATTTTAAGTATTCAGACTCTTAATTCAGTGCTTTGTGGAAGTCTCTTTGGCAACAGTTGCAGCATAGGAAAGTCTCTACAAGCTTTGCCCTCCTGCATTTGGGCTGTTTATTCCATTCTTCCTGGTAGATTTTCTCTAGGGGACTCATTTTATAAAGTTTACATATGCAGAAAAAGAGGATTGAACTGTGTGTACACAACTTCCCATGCAAAGGTCAGTATTTATAAAAGACTGCTTGAAGAGGGAACATGCATATAATTACCACAACTCTGACCCATGAGTACAAAACATTTTGGAGAAACTGGGAAATGACAACACCCTTGATTAAGTAGGGAAATGCAGCCAAACCAGCTAAATGATGACTTGCATGCAGGATAATTCATATCACCAAGACTTTATTATAACAGACATTACACCCCAAAAGAGATGGATATAATGTTAATATTTTAGTTCCCTTTTAAGAGGGCCAATGCAGCATATTTACACGGCAGAATATTGTAGGTTATTTGTCTGTTTATATCAGCTATCTGTTGTCACTTCTCAGAGAACTGGCCGTCAGGTCAGGAATATCTCAGACAAGCTTCACTCTGTCATGCCCGCTGTCTAGGTATCCATTAACCGACTGCAGAGGTGCTAGGTTCATTTTTCATATGGTGTGGGTGCACATACATAAAACATATGTTTTGGCCAGCACAAAAAGGCAATTTGCAGCAGTGTCTGGGTCTCCTAATGTAATGATAGAAATGAACTGCACTCATATTGCAATTAAGGCACCTAGTCAGAATAAAGCTGCATTTGCTCAACTTTGAGCAGTGCCATTCCATTAACTCACAAGTCATCTGTGATGTTAAGATGAGACTGACAAACACTGTTACTCGGTGGCCTGGGTTAACCCATAATTCATTTATTTTGAGGCAAAGTAGCTTTGGCAGCGGTGATGGTACTGAACATTATGGCTGGCTTGTTAGTAAGGTAACTGGCTGAACTCTCAGTTGTTCATATGGCTCGTAATAATTATTGTAACAGCAATCATTACATGTTCCAGGTAATAGCAGCTACCTGCTGAGACACTGGTGCCTTAAATCTTCCCCTGACTACCAGAACACAGAGGACTACAAACAACATCAAGTAGGAAAACATATAAAAAAATATTTTTCAGTGGCGTATTCCTTTAAGGGGATGTGCACGGAAAACCAGACTGTTCAAAGGACAAAACAGCCTGACATACATATCTGTTGATATTAGTATATTTTTGAAGCCCTTGCAGCCTTTGACTTTCCTCATGCTCTAGTTCATCTTCCATTCATGGAGTTTCCTCCCACAGTCTCATGACATGCACTCACATCAGTAGGTAACACTAAATGTGTATGGTGTGTGGACAGCAATGACCCTCACCCAATTATGTAAATGAATTTAGAAAGACCATGACTCTTCAGGCAAACGTTACCCATCCATATGAAAGCCAAAGCATTTGTGAAATGTAGCAGTCAAGCACTAAATCCTGAGCTTGCCTTCTTTCCACCCATAAGACCTAGTTTCTAGCAAGAAGCCATATGCTTTGTGTCAAATTGGTGTAGCAAAGCAAGGGCATAGATATCTCTTGTACTTACCAAAGACTTATTTTCTGCACCTTTAAACATTTCATTGTATGAAGATATTAAGCTGGTGTCAAATTTTGTGGGAATCTAGGACATTCAACAGTTCAGATTCAGAGGATACGGCGTTTGGGGCAAAAACATACAAGACAGTTTCAGTTGAATACAAGATTGGGAAGTGTGAGGAGTGAGTCTTAGATGAAGGTCTGAGTTATAGGCACAGAACAAAAGTACAAATAAATTATATTTTTGGCATTAGGTTGTGATCGTTTACATTTACATTAATTTGCTTAGCAGACACATAAATCCAAAGCAAATTATTAAAGGAGTCAACATAATTGAATAAACATCAGTCTGAAGGTCTGCTTGGGAACTTTACAGAAATGATCACCACAAGTGAAGACCTCAGCAAGCTTCAAAATGCAAGTTAGTTACAGTACCAAAAAGTGGATCTTATTTTACGCAGATTTGTGGTTAAGATGTACCTCTAATACTAAACTTCCAGACACTCCACAGGTCAGTTTTATTCTTTTCAGTTTTCTTCTGTTGCCAAAATTTGTTTGAGGAGAGGCTGGAAACTATTTTGTCATGATTTTGAAGGATTGCCCACATTTTTAATACTCAAAGACTTTAGATTTGTTTTCTTTTTTATACTATTCATAATGTACAGCCTAGAATTTATGCATTCTACATTGAAGTTTATTACTTTATTAGAATTTACAGCAAAGTAACGTTGTCTGCTATCCAAACATATATTTTCATTTTTTTCTTTACAGCCAGCCCTTGCAATCGGAGATGATAAACTTCCGTTATTAGTTTTTTTGTATATCATTTTATAGACCTCTCAATATTCAATACCTTTTTGCAATAAACCATTTTCCTTTCTAATAATGAACATCTTTCTTAATGGGCTCCTCTGCTTTTAACATCCTCAAACATAAATGCACCCAGTTATTAGGCATTTTATATGAAATGATTATATCTTATATCTGTTATTCTCTTTATTTATTACTTGTGCCTTTTTCTTCAATATTTCTTGATGCTCACGGATTGACTTCCAGTAATTCTCATTTGCCATCTCATTCATTTCCCTCTTTCTCATTACTCAGGCCTATTATTCTTTATGAGACCTCTTTTGTCAGATGATTTTGCAATGTTGCTTTCCTTGTTATAGAAAATATGTTCCTTCCTAGTTCCACTGTTACCAAGTCCTTGTCCTTGCATTAGAATATTCTATGATTTTTGTTAATATCAAGACCTGGCTCACCTTATTTATAAGAAAACCATCCCCAGTGATTATTACAGAAATCTTTTCCAATATTCTTTCCAGCTAATTATTACAGGCATATGTTTATATATTAAAAATAATAAGTACAGGTACAAAAATATACAAGAGATTAGATGTGACAGTGTAATTCACAGTGTTCAATAACAATAACAGATATGCAGTGCAATAAAATATAAAGGATTATAGGAATTTAGACTGTATAAGTAAACCTCTATATATTCAATAAAGCAGTAAGACACAGCCGTATACTGGAATTCAACATAACTGCATCTTCAGAAGCTTTACACATGCAATAGCCTGATAGTACTACACAACTTGTAGATTAACTGTTAGATTAATTAAATTAATATTTTATGTAATGATACATAGATTCAAACATTTCAAGTAGCACAGGCAGCTTACTTTTTAAAATACAGCAGAACACCAATTTGAGATTCCCATACTTACCATTTTTCCACATTTCATGTTTTTTGATGTTGACAGAGAAATTTTATAGGACACTTTCAGAAGTAACTGCAAGAATATAGCACTGCACAGCTTATATACCCACCTAGCATGCAGCTATCACAAGCAGTGTCAGTTGCATCATGCTATTAGCTTGATGACAAGTGTCTTGTGTATGTTTATATACAGAAAAAATCAGGAGTGGTCTCCCCTGATCTTTCTCATATACTCACATATGGGGATGGATATTTGAGGAGTAAATCACAAGACAATGATTATATTTTTTGTTTTATCTTGGTAGAGTAATATATGTATTGCTCTACTTTCCCCTATTGTATTATTAATATGCAGCCTTAGAATGCCTGATCTCACAGACTTACCACTGTTTATAAGATATTATTTTATATAACTTATCCCCACCTTCCCTTCTACAGTATATCTATAACCTCAGGCAATTAGATGTAGTAAAAAGACAAGCAGGAGTTAAGTTACACATAAAATTATGTATTACTGATAATATTCATAAATAATAACAAAATGCAAAGTACATTTGAATATTGGCAACCATATAACCTGATAAAATGGTGATGTGTAATTCAGGTGGCACACAGACTTGTAGTTACTTAAAATGTCTCTAGTTAAGGCATCGTTGGTGTTCAGCTTTCAGCCACATGTCTGTTCAATATGGCTGCTGAGCTGTGCTCTTCATTGTGTTGTCTTCATCATCACAGGTTAGCAAGAGAGATGCTTCTTCATCATATGTTGGTTAGAGAGAGAGAATGTGGTTGAGCAAGCAAATTTATAGGTTTTCTGTCCAACCCCTCCAGCCAATCCAGACAGCCATATCTCAGACCAATGGGTGAAATAGAACATCTTAACACCTGCAACCCCTCAAGCCATATGTTAAACATCCTGGCTTCCTTGCAGGGGGGTTGTAAGACTTTGACAGAGAAATACTCATCAAACTGGTTTAAGACACATCCCCCAAATCCTGTCAGAAAATTACAAAGAAAAGTCGTAAACAGGGGGTTGGGCAAACACGAATGCCTCTCACCAAAGTAACACTAAATTACATTGGTTTGCCTAAATTACAAATAAAGACATACAAAACATTTATCAAGTTATATGCAAAATCTTAACTCACAACATTTTATATTATGTACATTAAAGAACCATCAAAAACAAATCAAATCAAATGAATAATATATTGAACAATTATTATAAAAGTAAAGTTGAATAAATCAGACTCTGCAGCTGCTTGAATAAAAGGTAAAGTACCACTTCCAGTTAAGGGAAATAGTCCAAAAGTTGATAGATATCTACATTTTGTATGTAATATTTGTATGCAAAATTTGGTTGACCTAAGTGAAAGTGTACTTAGGTTATCATGTTTACATACACACACACACACACACACACACACACAGACATCAGACATAATTTAAAAAGTGGTATTTTCGGACTCAGGGAGGTCTAAAACGTCGAGATTAATCAAAATCTCAAAATGGAATTTTTGGAGGATTCCAATACTTTCCCTATACTTCGTATACTGGAAAGTAAAAAATGGAATGTCTTAAGACAAATTACAGTATAGAAAAAGAGGAGGAAGAAGAAAATACAGAAGTGGAATCTGAGAAAGAAGAAGAGCAGAAGTCTGCCTCTAGTTTTATTGAAGCAATAAGTGCTGTAGAAACACTATAATGTAAACAACTAGTGAAAATGGTTGTTTGATAGACTCCACTAAAAAGATATTTTTAAAAATATTAGATAAAGTGCCTAAGCAAAAAAATATCTGACATATTTCATGAGGCTTAAAATGTTTATTTTGTGTAAAATGTCCAACAAATTATGTTAGATTTTATTTCAGAACATGACTTGTAATAGATGTAACATAGCCCCAAATTCTAGAGACAACCTCTCAGACACAAGTCCCAGGATCAAATAAGTGTTTTAAAGAAATACTTTTTCACGGGTTTTTTTTCAACCTACAACTCTCCACCTTCTCCTTTGTTATTATTAATTATTATTATTTATTATTATGTAGCGCTGCTGCCTCGCAGTTAGGAGACCTAGGTTCACTTCCCGGGTCATCCCTGTGTGGAATTTGCATGTTCTCCCTGTGTCTGCGTGGGTTTCGTTAGGGTACTCCGGTTTCCTCCCACAGTCCAAAGACTTGCAGGTTAGGTGAATTGGCGATTCGAAATTGTCCCTAGTGTGTGCTTGGTGTGTGTGCGTGTGCACCCTGCGGTGGGCTCGCACCCTGCTGGCTGGGATTGGCTCCAGAAGACCCCGTGACCCTGTAGATCGGATATAGTGGGTTGGACAATGGATGGATGGATTTATTATTATTACTCCAATTTTCTTAAGTGAGAATTGTCCTTCTACTTTTCCAACTCCAACTTGCCTGAGTGAGGCGGGGGGTGGAGGGGGTTCCGGCTTCTTTTATGCCAGACGATTGAGTACTTCCAGCGCCACCACATTGCAACCAGGAACCACTTCCAGGTCAAACAGACCCTCCTTAAACCGAATGCTTTTTTCTGCATCTCCCTCTGGTGGCTCCCAAGAAACCCAGCAAATCTTCCCATTGGGACTACAACTCCCATGCTGCCCTGCACGTGTGTACATGGGATATCCACCAAAGGGATGAAGTCAGCTTTCATACTGGGGAAGCAAATGGCTTCAGGAGGCTGCTTGCCTCCATTCATCTTTTATAAAGGCTTCCTGGCTGGTCAAGGAATGATCTGTCCTGGCTAGGGTGTCAGCCAATCCATATGTTCCATGATAATAATTACTATATTAGTAATTCATCACAAAGCAGTGATGGCTACTTTTTTAATTGGCATTTTCAGGTGAGTAGCTATTTTTTTTATAACCATTCCCTGAGTTATGAAGGGTAACACACTTCTCCCTCATTTGGATTGAGTGTTCTCTTTTCTTTGCCATGATGATGGTTGGCTGAGAAAATTTGGTTCTGTGTCTTCTCATACTTTTATCCCAATTAATCAGGAAATTATTGATTTCAGCTGGAAAGTTCCTATACACTCCAATCAACTTAACAATATCCAGTTTAAATGGGACACATCCTTCAGTTACATTGTTTCACATTCATTTTCAAGGGTGCCAACAATTGTGGCACATGTGTTTTTGTTAAAAAATATTTATTTCTTGATAAGGGCTTTGTTTTTCTTTGAATGAACTTGTTTCAATTAAAAGTCAGATGTTTCTCATTATTTCAGTGGAAGATGACAGTTCTTCAACAAACAGTGATTTTTTTCTAACCCTTCTTACTAATTTTCATAAGGGGTGCCAATAATAGTGGAGGGCACTGTATATGTATTTTTGTAATGAGTGTAGCTTTATTCCTGAAGGACCATCAAGTAAATTTATTATAAACAGTGAAATATTAATTTTTCAACTTTCAATGTAGCACTACTTTTAGTGGGAACCTAAGAAGAACACAAACTCTCTACTCCATGCAGCTGAGCTTTGTCCGACTACTTTCTATAAGGAACAATCCATCCTGGCCAGGATGGCAGCCAACCCATGCTGCCTATTGCACAGTATACCTGTCTTCTACATGCTAGAACAAGGTGTCCAGCTGTTCTTATGCTAACGTTATAAAACATAAGTTATTAAGTAAAAGACTGATCTGACAAACAAGAGTACTAAATATTTATTGAAAGAAGCATTTATGTGAAAATGGACAGAGTGTGGTGGAATATAAACAGATTAAAATCACAGTCTCTTTGGAGGCTGATCAGACCTTAGTATTCTTTGCTTAAAGGTTGTACCTTATATGCTCATTATTGTTATATCAATTAGTGGAAGAATATTTTTATATTATGATAACTGTTTGTTATTTTTCTGGTATTGTCTGAATTTATTAATATATATTTTTTCTACAGTATACAGTGGTGTGAAAAACTATTTGCCCCCTTCCTGATTTCTTATTCTTTTGCATGTTTGTCACACAAAATGTTTCTGATCATCAAACACATTTAACCATTAGTCAAATATAACACAAGTAAACACAAAATGCAGTTTTTAAATGATGGTTTTTATTATTTAGGGAGAAAAAAAAATCCAAACCTACATGGCCCTGTGTGAAAAAGTAATTGCTCCCTGAACCTAATAACTGGTTGGGCCACCCTTAGCAGCAATAACTGCAATCAAGCGTTTGCGATAAGTTGCAATGAGTCTTTTACAGCGCTCTGGAGGAATTTTGGCCCACTCATCTTTGCAGAATTGTTGTATTTCAGCTTTATTTGAGGGTTTTCTAGCATGAACCGCCTTTTTAAGGTCATGCCATAGCATCTCAATTGGATTCAGGTCAGGACTTTGACTAGGCCACTCCAAAGTCTTCATTTTGTTTTTCTTCAGCCATTCAGAGGTGGATTTGCTGGTGTGTTTTGGGTCATTGACCCAAGATCGCTTCAGCTTGAGTTGACGAACAGATGGCCGGACATTCTCCTTCAGGATTTTTTGGTAGACAGTAGAATTCATGGTTCCATCTATCACAGCAAGCCTTCCAGGTCCTGAAGCAGCAAAACAACCCCAGACCATCACACTACCACCACCATATTTTACTGTTGGCATGATGTTCTTTTTCTGAAATGCTGTGTTCCTTTTACGCCAGATGTAACGGGACATTTGCCTTCCAAAAAGTTCAACTTTTGTCTCATCAGTCCACAAGGTATTTTCCCAAAAGTCTTGGCAATCATTGAGATGTTTCTTAGCAAAATTGAGACGAGCCCTAATGTTCTTTTTGCTTAACAGTGGTTTGCGTCTTGGAAATCTGCCATGCAGGCCGTTTTTGCCCAGTCTCTTTCTTATGGTGGAGTCGTGAACTGCAGTTCTTTAGACGTTGTCCTGGGGTCTTTTGTGACCTCTCAGATGAGTCGTCTCTGCACTCTTGGGATAATTTTGGTTGGCCGGCCACTCCTGGGAAGGTTCACCACTGTTCCATGTTTTTGCCATTTGTGGATAATGGCTCTCACTGTGGTTCGCTGGAGTCCCAAAGCTTTAGAAATGGCTTTATAACCTTCACCAGACTGATAGATCTCAATTACTTCTGTTCTCATTTGTTCCTGAATTTCTTTGGATCTTGGCATGATGTCTAGCTTTTGAGGTGCTTTTGGTCTACTTCTCTGTGTCAGGCAGCTCCTATTTAAGTGATTTCTTGATTGAAACAGGTGTGGCAGTAATCAGGCCTGGGGGTGGCTACGGAAATTGAACTCAGGTGTGATACACCACAGTTAGGTTATTTTTTAACAAGGGGGCAATTACTTTTTCACACAGGGCCATGTAGGTTTGGATTTTTTTTCTCTCTAAATAATAAAAACCATCATTTAAAAACTGCATTTTGTGTTTACTTGTGTTATATTTGACTAATGGTTACATGTGTTTGATGATCAGAAACATTTTGTGTGACAAACATGCCAAAGAATAAGAAATCAGGAAGGGGGCAAATAGTTTTTCACACCACTGTATGTGCAATAGTAATAACTTTTACAATTGAATTTGAAATATTTTCTCATGTTTCTGCCTGGACAAGAATTAATTTTCATTTGTTTTCAGAGAAAGACATTTTGCTTCCTTTATGGAGCCCGATCTTTCACTTAATTACATTTAGAGTTTCACAATTTTGCCTTCACATTGCTCACTGTAAGTCTTAACTCTGTTTCATTTTTAGTAACTAGCTAAAGTATGTCTTCAAAGAACTTTCTCATTGCTTCAATGTTATTATTATTTTCTATTACACAGTACATGCTTTTTAAATCAAAGCATTAGTGAATCTTTCGAACAAGTGATCATTAAAACTAGAGTTTTTCTCCTGACTCCCACTACCATTAATTCTCCTACATTAAGGACACAGAAATTGCTGCTAGGTGAAACATACAAATATGGGATAACCATTTACAATACTAGGGGGCTCTGCCCCCTGCTCGCTTCGCTCGCCCACCCCCGTGTTTGGTTTACCGTATATATAATTTAAAGAGATTCTTATTTTCATGGGAACTGTTACATATGCATTATTTTCACTTCTACATTATAAACTTTTGTAAAAACAATACTTGTCCTTTATTTCCAGCCCTGGCCTTGGTTACATCTCTTTCTCGCCAGACGTATAATGCTGTTCGCGTTGTGAAGGGGGGAGCGACTGAATGCATGCTAAGGATATGCCGTCGGATCATCTGCTGTCTTTCTGCTGCTGGTGAGCTGCCTGTTCTGCTTGTCGCATGTCGTTGTTTTAAGAGCTGGGAGCACATGAAGCATGTCTGCCAAATGCAATCCAACAACTGCTAGGTTAGATGTCTGTGGACTTGTTTTAAATGATGCCTTGTCTTGCGTGACGTTGTAAAAACAATACTTGTCCTTTATTTCCGGCCCCGGGCGTGGTTAAATCTCTGTCTCGCAGGATGTATAATGCTGCTCGCGTTGTAAAGGGGCGTGGGGGCAGGGCAGCTGCTGTCATGCTGACCTTCGATCATGTAAAAGCCTGAACAGCCGCTCTCCTTTTTGTCACTTTGTGTCTCTGTTGCTCGCGTTGTGCTCGCTTCTTCGTGATCATAAATATACACCTGACTGAATTGTGTTTTCTTTGAAATTAAACTTGTCGTTGCTTTAACTGTTGCGGGACCACAGATTCTCATAGCGTATGTTCCATTATTGTGTAAATCTACGTTTTGTGCATTGAATGATGCGAATGCGAAAATACTTTGTTTTCTGCTCTTTGCCTTTTATTTCTGACCTCTCTTTGTCCTGCTATTTTTTCAATTACACCTGGTCCTGATGAGTAATTTCCTTTTGTTTGTGCTAATGCGATCTTTTAGTCGTCGACGTCTCGTATTGTCCTTTATACGCTTCATAGGCACTGAGACCCCTGTATCTGTGTGTGCTGCTTCCCTTTACACTACTGATTTTTTTTGCTGGCCGTGCTGTGATATTGCTTGTAAGTAGGGCGTGTCTTGGAAGAATCTCATGTTCTATATCCCCGCAATCTTTCGTTTCATGGGTCTTTTATTTGTCTTCCGTGATCTTAACGTGAAGATCATGTAACGTCTCCTTGTCATTCCCTCCCACAGGATTTTTTTTTTATAATAGAGAGATAATTCACTCTGCTCCACAGAGATTACTGTATGAGTTGAAAAAACTCCTAAGTCCTTCTCCTAAGGTGTACTTTAATTTCTCATTGTACTGTATATTCAAATCTACTTTACATTTATTTACTTTAAATTTCATCCATAATAAATTTGTCCAAGGCTGTATTCTGTCCCAGTTCCCTCTGTAATAATTTAGATGGAGAGGACAATGCACTGGAGGAAAGAGAAAGCATAAACTAGCACTACATGTGAATCTGCAAGTCAGTATAGCTAAGAAAGGATTTGGATCAGTTACAAACCTAAATGGAAGGCTCATTTTAATTTTTTAGAGACAAGCTCCATGGTTGTAACTGCAGGGAATTCCACGTAGATGCTGCAAGGCTGAGAAGTCTGATTTTAATTGAAACAATAAATAAACCTTAAAAGAGGAAGGACTGAGCTGTCAATTCTGAGTGCTGTCCTTGTTTTCCAACTCAGTGCTCATTACAAAGTTTTATGTAGATGTAAACAGAGTACAGCAGGAATCCCATAAATAGAAAAATACACAGATAAATTACAATACCTTTCAAAGCCTGATGAATAAATACTATGACACTGGTTGGGAACTGAGGATTTTATATCAGCAAACACTGGATACATTTACAGTAAGTTTTAAAATAATACACCTATATAAGAGAGTAGTGTAATGTAAAGAACTAACAGATCATCAGCCACAAAAAGAGTTGGTATCCAAGGTGGGAAGTTGTTGGTTGGGACAGAGTAATACATAGTGGCAGATGCACTGTCTTCTATTCACACTTCCATCCCAGGAGATTCATATCTCTGGGTTGCTGTGTTCTGAATTACAATATCTTCCAGGTTGGGCCTGGTTATAAGAGCAGAATAGGTGAGGTTTCATGGAGCACTTCTTGGAATGGTGTTCTACTATTCTAAATGCGAAAGTGAAGACTGCTGTTATAGAAATAGTGTAATTCCACTAGTGCAATGTCTCACAAACCTTTTGGTGTCATGACCCACTTTTTCCCATACAAGTGTCTTTGCAACCTGCCAATTTTCCCCGGCTATTTGAGCACAATTGTCAGAGCGGGATGGGCATTCGTTTGGTAAATCAAGTGTTGTCGTCATAGTGGGTGGTTGGGTGAATGGGTTCCTCTGGGTAAATCAAGCATGATGATCGGCATAGCAGTGAAGGGGGCAATCTGGTGCAACCCACTACTAATATAAACAATAGTAACTAGCATCACAGTGGTTGAGAAACATTGGCCTAGTGCACCATTAAATTGTTCCCCATGAGGTCCTCCCCATGCTGAGATATGTTGACTGTCAACTAACACTTCATTAGTTTGTTATTAATAGTGTTATTTAATCTTTGGATTTTCAAAATATATGGATAATGACTGACCACACTAAAAAAGCATACCATTTTACCAATCTATAACTTGACCAAACTAGTCCTGATGCTATTTTTCGTCAGATTATCTTGAAGATGCAAATGAATTATATTAAAACTCAAACAGAGGAAAAATAAATCATTTTTTTGCTGTGTTTGAAAAGCAAGTGGTGAACTCAAAAAAGTCTGTAATTTGTAAATTTCAAATGGGTTCAGAAACCATTCAGTTTGTGTTAGTGTTTAATTTAATCATAAGAACATAAGAACATAGGAAATTTGACAAACAAGTGGGGACCATTCAGTTCATTGGGCCCTTTTGTTTAGCTATTATCTAAGCTGTGTCAATATCTCATCCTGACACTTCTTAAAAATAAGATTTATGCTTCAAATATATGTCTCAGGAGTTTGTTCCAGGTTCCTATAACTCTGCATTAAGAAGTGTCTCCTGGCTTCAGTCTTAAATGCACTTCCCCTTAATTTCCACCGGTGTCCTCGAGTACACAATTCACTCTTTAGTTGAAAGAATTCCGCTGAATTTATTTTATCATTGGTGTTGAGAACTTTGAAGACCTGGATTAGGTCACCATACAGCCTCCTCTACTTAAGACTAAACACGTTTAATTCTCTGAGTCCGTCATGGTACAAAATGTCCTCGGATGCACTTGGTTGCTTTCCTCTGTACAGCTTCGAGTGCTGCTGTGTAGCAGGGTGACTAGAATTGCACACAACACTCCAGCTGTGTATTATATAGTCTGGATCTCTCAATTAAGAGAAATACTGAATTTGTGAAAATGTAAATAAAATTCAGTTTTTCAGAATTCTGAATTTCAAAGTCTTACTGTATGAGGTGTGAATATTTTTTTTGAATTAGTATAAAATTTTTGTACGGAGATCCTGAGGGGACACAGTGTATTTTTTTTTCTGGGAAGCAAAGTTTTATGCACCACATACTATATATACCATGCCCAATATTTAAAGTTCACACCAGCTAATATTAAGTGTGCACCAAATAACTTGTCTAATAGATCGGGGTCCTCAATCATGGTCCTGGAGGGCTGCAGGTTTTTGCTCCAACCCAATTTGTTAATAAGAAGCACTTATTTCTCAAGTAACACTTTAGTTGTCTTGCTCATTAAGACTTTGAACCCTTATTGCTTCTTTTAGTCTTAAACAGCTGTATTCTTGGTTTTTAATTGCTCCTAATTAGTAATAACATGCTAATCTCCATTTAGCTTGTTACCATTTATACCTGTGTGTTTTTATCATGCACTACTGGGTTTAATTAAATACTTGGAAGGAAAGTGAAGAGAAAAAAGTGAAGGACTGAGAATTACTCATCCATTTTAGACTTCAAATCATTTGGATGATATCCTTAGAAAGGGGAATAAAATCTAGGATATGAGAATGACCTGAAATAGCAGAGTTAAAGTACTAACAAGCCATGAAATTAAATTATTGGCAAGAATTGCTTTCTGATTAAGCAACCAGATTAGAACAAAAACCTGTAGCCACTGTGGCCCTCCAGGACTGTGATTGATGACCCTTGCTTTAGATGAACACCAAATACAATTGCATGCATATGTCAATCATTCCCTGTGATCAGAACATACTGCTTAACGGATTGATGTTATGCACACAGTCACACACTACAGAAATGTATACTGACGAGTTTATAAAGGTATACATTCAAACCCAGGTCATTTGAACCATGGTGCAGTAGCGATAACCACTGCACTACTAAGTAGTAATTAGATTGGTTAGCTAATTACATGCAGCTACTAACTGGCTTACAACCAGCTTCTTTTTTGTACAAGTTATGAGAGCAATTCATAATCATATTTTGATTACATTTTAAGTTTTGCCCATTCCGATGCCCATTCCAACTTTCTGGGAAACTTGGAATACTCAGTTACCTATAGCAATGAACTTTGGTATTTAATGTGCACTCTAAATGTTATACCTCATCAAGCCATTTTAATTGTCACTGTTTTGTGACACTGCAACAGGGGCTACAAGAATCATTTGCGAACAAACAGCTTACAATATTAAAGAACTTCAAAGCACAAGATATAAAGCATCCAGTCAATCAAACTGATTAATATAATTGAGCGTCAAGAAGGCCAGTGCCCTGTCCCATCAAAACTGCAGGTACTATCTCAATGCAACAAAAGTATATGATATAATCTAATAACAAATTATACATTTTATTATTTACTTATCCTGCACTCTTTGTGAATTTTGAATTCTTCTCATTGATTCAGTAGACTACAGAACGACCCTGAGCAGAATATTGTATATGATTCCATATTTGTTTTGAAAAGAATCAACTTTTTTTCTGGTTACCCTTCCATGATAGTCATAATTGCTTAGTCTTTTTGGGGGTCTTTGCAAAATTTCAAAGCATACGGTGGTGTCATTTTTGGATTAATATGCTGGAATGCCTACCCCTGAGGAAGATTACTATATGCCTGTAAGCTTTCTCCATGTGAAAATCATTATTTTACCCAGGCCAATAAGCAGTAAGAGTTGCTTTTCAGAAATCAATGCAGATTTCCTTCATTCTTAGCACGAGTTACCACAAACATCAGGGGTAAAGAGAGAAGTGCAAAAGGGTGCGCTTTAATATGGAGGTGATCATAAACTAATCACGCGTACTTGATTAGCATCATCTACCTCTAATTAACCTAACTCTTTTATATGAGAAAAGTGGGGTGCACTTACTTCATCACAAATGGCTGCTGAATTTTAGCTTAATGTTTAAAAAACAATACTTATTTTACTCTATTTATTATATATAGAATATATTTATTCTGCTTTTTGCTAAATGCAGTCCTAGATTTCAAAATTTTTATTTAATATATTTGTTTTCATGTGTTGGTGAACTTTACAGTCTTCCAAGCAAATAAATACATTAAAAAACATATATACTATACTAGCAAAATACCCGCGCTTCGCAGCGGAGAAGTAGTGTGTTAAAGAAGTAGTGAAAAAGAAAATGAAACATTTTGAAAATAACGTAATATGATTGTCAATGTAATTGTTTTGTCACTGTTGTGAGTGATGAGTGTTGCTGTCACATATATATATATATATATATAAATATATATATATATATATATATACACACACATATAAACATATATATATACATATCTATACATATACACATTGTGGAAATCGTACCCCCAAACACAGACAGACCAGGATGTCCAAAACACACTCCTTTATTTATTTTCTTTGAACACCACAATGCCTTCTCTCACCAACTCTCTTGCTTTCTTCCTCTTTCCATTCAACTCTCTTTCCTTCCTTCTTCTTCTTCTTCTTTCTCTTCTCTTTTCTCTTGACCTCCTTCCTCCTCCTCACAAGCTTCGTCTCCTTCCTCCCAACTCTGGCTCCTCTGCTAGAAGGAGGCGGCCCCTTTTATCATGGCCCGGATGAGCCACAGGTGCTCCCCTTGACGTCACTTCCTGGTGTGGCGGAAGTGTCAGGAAAGCACCTGGAAGCACTCCGGGTCTTCTTGGAATTATTTTCGGCAGCACTTCCTGGTGTGGCGGAAGTGCTGCCATCCAGGATTCCCTCACTGTCCGGGCGCCCCCTGGCGGTGGCCACGTCCTCTCACGAGTGTCCCAGGTCACTCCTTGTGGCCCCCAAATAGGCCCGGGCGACTGCCCTCTCGTGGCCGAGGAGTAACAGCATCCACGTCGGGGATTATCCAGGCGTCCCGGCCGGGTTGTGGCCCCTGGCATCCTCGACAACATATACACATATATATACACACACACATATATACATACATATATATATATATCTACATATATACACATACATATACATACACACACACATATATACACACAAATACATATATATATACATACACACACACATATATAAACGTATACATACATATCTACATATATACACACACACACACACACATATACATATATATATATATATATATATATATATATATATATACATACACTCTTTGGGGTGCAAGCAACTGTTGCTGGGGGTGGCAGAATCCATCAAGGAAGAAAAATGAAAAACATTATTTGTACAAAATCTTAATTTATTTATCCATTCCTAAATAATTAAATGGGCAGGCTATTTTGTATCAGTGCAATACGCTGTTTGTTAAAACGGATGACTCCCGCTCTTACGTGCAAGTCTGCGTGGATATTATGAACTATCGTATCTGTTCAAGTTCTATTTAAATTTTAAATAGAAGGAATTTTTATTTAGTCGACAGAAATATCTTTGGTAGGAATGGTAAAAACAGACAGGAATATTATTCCTGAATAAATCAACTCAAACCTTAAACAACTTATAATATTTTGCTCTCCATAAAAATATATCCTGTCTAAATTATACAAGTTAGAAATAAAGTAAACGTTAAAAGAACAAACATTCAAATTTCTTTACTCTTATGTAATTTTATATAAAAAATAAACTTAGATTTTAAATATCCCAAAAGATTTTGCTCTCCATAAAAATATATCCTGTCAAAATTATACAAATTCAAATATGAACATGCTGCATAACAAAACCTGGAAATATAAATAAAATGTGTTCCTTTCAGCAATAACAAATCAAATCATTCAGTTGTCTTTGCTCATATGTCATTTTAGAGCTGGACGCCTGGCATCTTTTTTTGGCAACAAGTTCGTTTATGTTTGGTGTGAGGTTCTGTGTTGTGGAGATTCTCAGGATGGACTGCAGGTGCTCAT
>JANRMT010062819.1:59597516-59646087 GCA_026402145.1 Polypterus bichir lapradei
CTTATTTATGGCCCCATCTTCTTGAAATTTGGTAGGCGGTTTCCCTGCACTAACCGAAACCAATGTACGTACTTATTTCAGTGGTATGATGCCACTGTCGGCCACCATATTGAACTTTTCAGCAGTCTTTGTTACTTATTGGCCCATCTTCAAGAAATTTGGTACACAGGTTCCCAACGCTAACTGAATAGTACTTACGTACATATATACGTCCATAGCCTGCACCTCGGTCACCGTGTGAGGTGGCGTTGGGTCCCCCATCCCAACGCCTCCCACGTTGTTGGCTGCCTGCCTATATAAGACCGTCCGTCGCTCCGGTCTCTACATTCTCTTCCTTGCTTCGCCACGGGATTCACTTCTCCCTACTGATAACTACAGCCTTTTTGTTTAATCCACGGTTTCTCCGCTGTTTTATTATTTGTTTATTACAATTATAGTTATTGTATAGGTATTTTACACTTACTTTACATTGCTCAGGTACCCATTTCCTTTATCATTCCAACCCCCATTACCATGTCTATCGAGATGATCACTATTGATCAAAGAACTGTCACTTACCGAGTGGTTTCCATGCCCGGAGATAGCACCTACCTTTTCCATTCTCTTTGTTACATATTGCACGGCCATATCAGGCTCACTCTTGATATCCGGAGGAACATTGTGTCTTATGTATTGAATGACAGGGACAGGTTCAAGGTGTGGACTGATGACGGTACAGGAGATAATTATACTACACAGGAGCACTAGAAGAGTAAAATGCTTAAGCCCTTCACCTATGGTTCTGCATGTTAGTTGATGGCTGCCGCTGAATTGTTCGGTTGTCGCTTTCAAGTGTACCGAAATGGCCAAATATTTTACACCTTTTGACAACCGCCAATGCCTCTTAAACATCTTAGATTCACAAGAGACGATTTCAGTAGTGGACACTTTGATGTTTATGAATGTTTAAACTCTCAAAAGCTGGATGTGATTTTATCGATGAAACCGGTTGTGTGCTTACAATGCTTGACAGATGCCGAATGTCACTTCAACACAACAAATCCTGTAAATACTGTCGTAATTGAAACAAACCATGAAACTCAAACCGATTATGACAGCAGCAATCCAAGCTGTGAGATTTGAGACAAGATTACTGTTCACATGGCCAACTGTAAGTTACATGCTCAAGAGTAAGCTCAGCGCACAGCTTGGTCATGTTACAACCGGAGGTATGAACTGACAACATGGTATACAAAGAGATCCTTAACAAATAATTATTGGCATATTTTCCCTCAGTTTAAAAAGGTTTAATTTTCTTCTTAATAAAAATTTTAATGCAGTACTTCGCCGCTGCGAAGCGTGGGTATTTTGCTAGTTCATCATAAACCTTTATAGTCTGAAAATGAATCATTCCCTTACAATTAAATAATCTGTATCTTAAAAACATGTTTGTTGTTTAATAAGGTAATTCATCTTATTAAATTAGCATCTGCTTTATCACCTTAATAAACTGCTTTATATATATTTATAAATAAGTTGAATATTACATCACTACAGTTTGAATATTTGGAAAAAATTTGGTCAAAACAGCTTGTGAAATGTTATGAAAAATGTGACTTTAATATTATTTCATGAATGCCACAACCTTTTGCCTGAAATTCTAATATATTATTTACATCATTGATTAAAAGTTTCATGACAGGGCCTTTCAGAAACATGAAAATGTGTTTGGATAGAACATCCACCCTTCTTCGAAAAGCCTGCAAGAATCTCCTCTCTTTTTACCTTAAAGTTTGCGAATCAAACATCACACTCCTCAGCCTCTCTGGGAAGGAGGATTCAGCTGTTCATCATTTCTCAGATTCAGGAGGAATGTGGTGAATTTCATTCCAGGCATGGAACACTGGACCAACTTTTTACTATTACAAGAATTCTGGTGGGTTTGTGGTTGTATGCCCAACCAGTCTATATGTAATTTGTGGACTTGGAAAATGCATATGAGTGTGCCCCTTGGGGAATTCTGTGGGGGATGCTTTGGGAGTATGGGGTACCAGACTGTTGTGGACTATTTGATCCCTGTACAACTAGAGCAAAAGCTTGGTTTGCATTGCCGACAGTAAGTCATACTCATTCCAAGTGGGTGTGGGGTTCTGCCTGGGCTCCTTTTGTTACCAATTTTGCTCATAATTTTTATGGCCAGAATTTCTAGGGGTGTAACCAAGGAGTACAGGTGGTCCTGTGCAGTGGCTTCTGGATTGTGTCTCTGCTTTTTGTGGATGATGTGGTCCTGTTGGCTTCATTGGGCTGTGACATTGGACATACACTGGGGCAGTTTGCAACCAAGTGTGAAATGGCCAGGATTAGCATGAGCATCTCCAAGTCGGAGGTCATGGTTCCCAACTGGAAAAACGTGGACTGTCCTCTCCAGGTTAGCGATAGGGTGCTACTTCAAGCAGAGGAATTTAAGTATATCAGAGTCTTGTTCACAAGTAAGGGATAAAAGAAGCAGGAGATCAAGAGGTGGATCGCAGTAGTGACCATATTTAAGTGGATAAGTGGTAGAAAAAGGATGAATGGATGGATCTGAGAATCAAAATTGCATCACTGTGTAAATAAAGAAGTATTTTTCTTTAGTTTCTCTTGGTATTTTTTTCTCCTCCAAATTCTAAATTAAAAGTTGAAGTGCATTCACTTCAGGTAATCATTTTTTACTATTTTTATCTATTTTTGCTATCACATTACAGAAGAAGTGTCACCACATCTTTCTATAGAATTTTTTCTATGACGATTATTGTTAAAATGCAGAATAGTAACTTTTCCATCCAAAACATGAAAAAAAGATTATTAAATGGGAACTTTAATAGAGTAATAGAGAAAAAAACTGATTAATTAGTTTTTGTATAGTATAGTATAGTACATTTTATAGCAGTTCCATTTATAAGAAACCTTAAAAATCAATTATCAAGATTACAGCTTAAAATGGGAAAAACAAGTTGTATATGTAATATTTTACAGTACAATAACCTTTTAAAATAATATCAAAAAGACTAATAGATAAATATTAATAATTTGTTGTATAGTAAAAGAAGGGAAAATAATATTAACACGTAAATGGCTAGTAGAGGTTCTAGTGAACTTAATTTGACCATAGGAAGTAAAAGAGCGTGCTGGACATCCATTCTGCTTCTGCAACGCTTTTTTTTACTTAAAAATTTACCAGTGAAGTCAGAGGTATAATTTCCAAACTCATGCCCAAATTTTACTTAAAAATATATTTGCTACAGGCACAGATGGTCCATCTTCATCTTCTCATGTGGTCCATGTCAGGAACATACATTGAAAACTCTGTTTGAAAGGGAGAGGAACTCTTGATACTTAAAAGCATGTTCCTTTCTCTTTTCAGAAGTGTAAGACAGTTCACCACAACCTTGAAATTCCACAGTAAGTGGGACATCACTTCAGAGTATGTGTCCCCAGGACACCTGAAAGTGTAATTTATTTTGAAGAGAAAGAGCTCTTCAATGACTGCTAAAGGTGATAGTCCATAAAAGAGACTCTATCATTACTAACCAGGGACATGCAGAATAAAGAATGACTAATCCAAATGAGAGAGGAGGACCTTCCTACAGTTCGGAAGAAGAAAATCCCAGTAAAACTCTTGGTGTCCTGGTTTATTGAAGGTCCTCACCCTAGGTCACACTACATTTGCATAGCTAATCTAGAACAACTGAAAAATTATTTGTTGCCTTTTGTTACAAATGGCTTTAAAACTAAATATGCTAACTCTAGCTAAAAGGACATGTATACAGGATATCTTTGAATCATCTGTGCCTTTTGATCATTTTGGTGACTGCACACAGGTATAAATGTTATTTAATGTCAAAATTCGAAAGTTCTGAATACATACTTCTCATTGCTTTTTCAAGCCATAGAGGGGACATCTCTTGCTACAAGAATTATCGATTCTTGACCACTGCAAATGCTGAGAATATTGAACAAAGCCAACAGCCAACTTCTGGCCCTGAATATCTGGATTTGAGCTTTCTGCAAAAAGCAAGACATCGGATTTGTAAGCAGCTGGGATTTTTTGTCTAGGAGAGATCATGATTTTTCAGATGTGAAGAACAGATTCATCACAAGTATCATCTCTGAAAATACCTTAAAGGCAATGCAGCATTCATGAGCACCAAGCTTAATGTTAGCCATAAAACACTAAAATATGAAAAAATTGCAGTGGGTTCACCTAAAGAAGTACACTTCCTTGAATATATAATAATATGTCATAGATGAGGTACAGCAAGAGAAAATACTGAGAATATGGTATATGTGAATAAAGTAATTGACATCCTAAATTGTCCTAAAACTCAGATATAGCCATGTCCTACCAAGTTCTTTAACATGGTTTACTTAATGTCAGATCATTAACTAGTCAGATGTTTTATGTAACTGATCTTAACAGTTATAGGAAAATGTACCTTTTAATTTTGTTGAAAAATGTGGCTAAGAAGTAGTGGTGCTGTAGTATTTATTTAAGCAGCCCCTCCTAATTACACTATTGTCAACTCTAAGAATCTTGTTTGTCTAGAAAAGAGAGGGGGTGGTTTACAAAATATCTTCTCAAGCCTTTTAAGCTGTAAAAATGTCAGTTTTGGTACCTTCTCATCTTTCATGCATCTTGCTATAGCTAATTGGCAGCGTACTAGAATAGTTTACATTTCATTAGTTACTAGTGTTTACTCAGGTTCTTAAAAGACTGTCATTAAAGAATTTGGAAGGGAGTTTTTAAGCTGTAGTTAAAGCACTCCTTGAGGAAAATAATCATGACTCCTCTGTCTTTGACAAATTGTAAACATTTAAATAATTACTTTAATACATACTATATTCTTGATAAATTTCAGTCAGGTTTTATAACCAGTTCTTAGTATAGAAACAGAACTGGTTAAAGTAGCTAATGACTTGCAGTTTTTTGCTGAAACAAACAACATATCTGTTCTTGTTCTGTTAGTGTTGAGCACAACACTTAACTTCACAGTCCACAGTATTCTCATTAATCGCCTTAGCCAAAGAATGGGTCTCTCTGGCAATGTCTTAATTTGGTTTCAGTCTTATATAATAGGTACAAAAATCATATTACATTGTGGTGTTTGTATATTAGAAGTCAATGATATTGTATATATTGAATTGAAAGGATAAGTTTTGTGACCCTGTTATTTTTAATCTACATACTAGGCCAGATTACTTCAAAACACAAAGTGAAGATGACATACAGTTTTACTTATTTACAGCCCTCTTATCCAATGTGCTAACTAGCATTACAAATAGTAATTTCTTCCAGTTAAACAAGAAAAAAAATAAGTTGCTTGCAAAAATAAAAAGCAAGGGTCATAGAAGTAAACTTGATTTACTTCTAAACACTTTGAGTTACACAATTTACCATATATACTCGTGTTTAAGTTCTTCCGCGGATAAGTCAGGGTTTGATTTTAGCGTATAATTTCAGGTATTTTATAATGTCGGTCATATAAGTTGAATGCGGAAAATTCACTATTGATCCAAGAGATTATGATATGCTAACGTCTACCTGAGAGAGTAACCATGGAGCACACTGCCTTTTTTTCTATGTATTGTGCCTACATGAACACACGGTAATACCTGAACTATTCCGAATCGACGTTTGCACTGTTTTGTGTTTTTTGTATCTCACACCCTCTTACACCTTTATCGTAAGAGCATCCCTTATCTACGATGGAGTGTTGGTTCAGAAGAAAATATAAAACTGGTTTTAAATTAAAATTTGTTGAACTGGTAAAAGAAATTGGTAACTGCACTGCTGCAAAAAAAATTCGATTTGTCTGAGAATCTGAAGTGTCATATTTTTCAACAGGCGCATAAGTCGGGGTCTAATTTTATTTTATTTTTCGGGTTTCAAGACCCAACTTATACGCGAGTATATACGGTATATGAAAATGTGCCATATAAATAAATGTTGTATAGCTTTTTTCCTGGAGCTGAAAAAACTGATTTAAGTTTCAGCTTAAATTTGTTTCCTATTTTTCAGAATTTTTTCTGCATGGCACATGCATTCGTCTTTCCAATTCCATTTACCTCAACACAAGATTACATTTTGCCTGAAGAAGGGGAGTGAGTTGTCTGAAAAGCTTGTATACTGTAATCTTTTCAGTTAGCCAATAAAAGGTGTCATTTTGCTTGACTTCTCACTACATTTGTCTCAACAAACTGCAGTAAGAGTCTTTCAATGGTTTTGGAAACTCCTGCTTCTGGTAGACAACACAATATTGTGGTTTTGTAATCTCTGTAGCATATTCAATTGCTTATGTTGTAAGGATGTAATCTCAGAAAAGTACTTCCTTTTTCTGCCCTATTATTAAATGTTATCATCAGTTCTTGCTGGTAATTGCAGCACGCACAGCACATACCGGTATATATCTGATATTTTAGTCTTTTTTGCTGATGAGATCCTGAGTTTAATCTTTCCTCCTTTCCTGCTAAACCCAATCTCATGTAGAGTTTCTTTTGTTGTTATGTGTCTTTTTATGTGTGTTTTTGGATTGACATTTAAGGAATTGTTGGGTTAGCTGTGTATTCAGTCTCTTTTAGATCTTGCAGTGTCTGGTGCTGTTTCTCAAATACATATACCTTTGCCGTGAGGTTTGCTGTTTGGTGATACTTTTCACATGTTGAGCTCAGCTTCTTTTGATCTTGGGTAACATTTCACATATATTACATGTGTTATGAGTACTAACATTATACAAAGTTATTGTCTGTTTTACCTGCATTTTTATCACTCTTTCATTTAATATTGTTTTTATTGTTTTTTATCAGTACGTTGCTGCTGGAGTATGTGAATTTCCCCTTGGGATTAATAAAGTATCTATCTATCTATCTATCTATCTATCTATCTATCTATCTATCTATCTATCTATCTATCTACTACATGGGTAGTAGGCTTGAGAACCATATTCTTTACTTGTAAAGGTTTACTTTGCTAAAAATAGTATTTTTTGCTTTTTGTAATGGACATGAAATTTCATAAATGTTCATGTGCAGCTCCTTAAATAATTTTGTAGTAAAAAATATAATAAAGCATGACTGTAACATTAGAAATTTTGTTTGTCACAAATTGTGTAATTTGAGGCAATGCATACTTAAACTCCTTTTTACAAACACCTTTGCTTCATTATGTCCATGCATTGCCTATATTTCCTATTTCAAAATAAATGTGTCACTTAAGTGCAAAAGTGAAAGATTAGTACTACACCTTTGAAGATTCTATAGTGTCAAAGCTTATTAAAATGGAGGATAATGGTTTTGAGACATTCTGGCCCATGAGTTTGAAAGTCCAAAGCTCAGATAATTAGAAAAGTGTGCCATATAAGATATAGAAATGAAACAGTTGCAAAAGTGGAAGAGTATTTTGTTAGCATGGTGCTTCCATGGTCATAGACAACAGAAAAAGTTGCTGCGGCTCATGAACAACTAACCTTTTGGCAAAGGTGGCACTCATTAAAGACAGAAACAATGAAACTGTTTGCATCCTCATGTCCACAAAGTTATTCAAATTAAAAAAAAACAAGAAATTGACCTTGTATCATATTTTGTTTTGGCCTGTCATTGCATGCTAGGGATTTCATTAGTTTAAAAATATTTGAGATGCAGTATTGGATGTCAAAAAGAATCAGACTGACTTATCCACCTAATGGAAATATTAGGAGGGTGCAGATTAAAAAAGTAATGAAAATACTGATTTTGGTATTCAGCCTAACTCATTAGTGTAAAAGCCAAAACATTTATTATTTTTTTCTATTTAAAGATTAGAACTATTCACATAAATGTGTTTAGTTTTTCTTTAATACTCAGTTATATTGGAATTTTTAATTTACACATCACATTGAATCAATTGCATTTTGTGACTTGATGGGTGTGCATACTCTTGTAACTTTAAAAAGTTTGTTTAATGCTTGTACTTTAGCTTTAATTATGTTATGTGTTTTCCCAGCTTTTTCCTGAGATATAAAAATAATGTAGGTATATTTGTAGACTCAGGAAATTAAGTTGTGTGGTAATTTCCTTAATTGGACCTTTGTTTAGAAGTTTGTTTTTTTATTTGACATCTTTTTGGATGCCATTTTGTTTTGACATTGGGTGCAGTCATTTTATAGATTCTGTTGGTGTGATGGAGGTCCTGGTCGATAGAGGTGTGGTATCTAGGGTCATGACATCAAGGAGTCAATTTGTTTAGGGCTTAAAGATCGTATCAACAGCAATTTGGCCTTCAAGATAAAACTTAGTGACTTCTTTGACTTTTTGGTTACCGGTTCTAGAAACAAGCTCACTTTTTGACTTTGTTTGTTTGGTTTATAATTTGGCTCTAACGATTTTTTTCTCCTGATCCTCAATCTTAATTTCTGAATGGTCTGTATTTTTTGTATCCAGTACAAATTACTGATTATACATAATCAAATCACAAGTATGCTAAAATAAGAAATGTGTCTCCAAGTTGTCCTAGTTGCTGAGCATAAAATGCTATTAATTTTAATCTGATAAATTGCAAATATATAATTTACATGTGGCCATCTATTAAAAATAACCTTGGAAATTGCAGTCAGCTACAAGGTAATTGTAGATAAATTCCAGAATATGAACTGCTTGGCAAAATGGCATTTTAACTGCAGAGTCTTCATTTATATTTTAAAGGTATTTGTGATTTTTTTTATCCTTCTGATTTTTTTCCTTTGCTCACATTTACTAGATTATTATTTTGTTATTTTATTAGTCAATATTGCTTCATAACACATGTGGTAACAAGCAAGCACACATAATATTTTGATTTTATGTATTATAAGAGATTAAGTAATTGTGATAGTATAAAAGATTAAAACTGTACTGAAACACAAATGCAGGATAGAAAAGACAGCACTTACAGCATGGCCTTGTTAAAATTTGCTACATCTGCTCCGTATTCACTCCTACTAAGAAAGATTCTAAATTCAGCTATGGTTACCAATATGGCTTTAAAAATTGTGAAAAGGCGTCTTTCTTGACAATCCTTTGTTAAACAGCAATTTTTAAAGATGCTGCTCTTTAGACACTAAATTAGCATTTAATTGATACAGACCTCGGCAAAACAGTAACTTACTTAAAACTATATGCAATTACTACTATTGTGGCATAGATTAACAACCAAATAAAAATATAAAACAAAGAACATCAAAGCAAATATTATAGCTAAGTCGTTAAAATAAATGAGAAGAGCTAAATATTAACTGTGTCAATATCAAAAGGGAGTAAATAGTGATAGAATGTAAATGTATGCAGCCACAAATAAAAATTAGAAATGTGAAGCAAGCCAATGACTTTCCTACTAGTCCATTATAAACACATTTATTTTAAGCACTATCAAAATGACAGTTCATAAAATAAATGTGATGGTGCATGTATTGAAAAATGATGTAATGCCCAGCATGTTTGGTTCAAATTGATTCAGTAAATGCTAGTAAAAATGCATTATTCATTACAGAGAAATGAAAGCACATCTAGGAATATTACTGACCATAAATATAAAGCACTTGGAACAGAAAATCAACCAAAACGTCTGTGCAAATGAACAAGACTCCACAAATACAAACAGACTGTGCAATGAGGCAAAGGGATATTTACAGCTCAGAGCCCTTGTAAAATACACAGGGTTCACAAATACTCTATGCCTCTTTAAATACTCTTGTACTTTAATTTCATAGCACATAAATTACAAATACCCTTTTTACAATAGTATACCTTTTCCAGACATAACAATTTGATTTATTGAAAACTTCAAATTTTGAAAACTTAAATGGCATTTAGAAATGCTGACTATGGTGAATAGTGACAGGTAGAGCCAATCTGATGGATAAATAGGCAGATATAATGAGAAAAAAAGGCTGTAATCAGTTAGTTAATTTACAAAATAAATCAAAACTGTTGGCTTGGCTGTCATGTTCATGCCAGGTAATATTTTCTGTTATATTTTTAGTTGTCCTATTTTTGTTACTACTCACAGAGGTTCACACGCACATACACATGCACACATTGTATATGTATGGAATTATGTAAAACTCTAGATTATTTTTATTTATTCTATCAAAATTAAACTTCACAAAATTAAACATTAACACCAATCAGTCTTTTTCATGATTATGTTCATTTTCATTATTTGTTAAAGAGGTTTATATTAAAATGTATTTAGATGTAAACATACATTCATACTTATGTACAAAGAAGTACAGTTTATTACATAACATAGTTTTTAATGTGCAGTGAGAGTACAAAAGTCAAAATGAAATGAGTTTATTGTGAGAGCACTGTGGAACTCACATTCTGACCAAAGTGCTAGGACTCTGTAGGCAGACTATGCAAGCAAACTGCCCTCTGCATATGTGCCCTGAAGAAATATATTTTTTTTTCAATTATCATACTGACATAATGTAAACCTTTAAAGGTTGGTCAAAAATATGGCCTTGTACAGTACTGCCATTGGGTTCATATTTTTTTATAACATAAGAATTATGTTTTTATGGGCAGGGTGCACAAAATAAAACAAAAGAACCACTTGTGCATGTAATATGCAACAACTGATTTTATTTTTGTCAAATACTAAATGAAGTATTAATGATATATGATTAAAGGTAGTGTATGATATTAAAAATGTAAACCTTTAAGTAATGCATGCAGTAGATTTATTAGTAGCCTCTATTCAATACCGTAGTATTAAAGACACATGTAAAGAGCAACGGCCAAAAGGTTGTTAGTGCTTGTCATGACAAAGACCCTAAAATACATTGATGGATGCCAGCAGTAAGAGCAATCTATCAAGTTGGCATTCTGTGCAGTGTTCCAAGAAGGGTCTTCAGATTTTCAAATGCACCAGCTGGCAGTAGCTGAAGTTAAGGCACATGTGTAGGTGGAGTTTGATGAGTCCATGGAAGATGACTTTTGGGCAGCCTTAAAAGGGTTCTGGAAAGCTTTTGGATGACTGAGGTAGATTAGTTAGGATGTCACCCAAGCTGTTTTTAAAAGGGTGGTAAAATGTGGACTTCAACTTGGGATATCATTGAGAAAATCAAAGACCACAATGAAAAATTCCTAAACTTGGCAGATATATCCATGGAGGCAGTGCCAGAACTACTGATTTTAAATTAGGTCCATCTCTCTTGCTAAAGTTGCTGCAGTGATTAAATAGTTCCTCAGTAGCAAACCAGCAGATGTGAAAAAGATTCTCACAAGAAATTCTAAAAGCAGTGGATATTGTGGAGGTGGCGTAGCTAAAGTGGTTGTTCAATGTCATATGGATGATGTAGGACATAGCCTTGGGATTGGGAGACTGGGTAGTAGCCCTTCTTGTGTTCTAATTACAATGTAAAGTTAAAAATAAAATTAAATTAAGTTAAATTAAATTACAAATTACATTTCAGCTCTCCTTAAAGAGTCTTTGCTGGACTGCTGGAATAGAGTCTGTCTCTAAAAATTGGACCTCAGCTTCTGGAGTTTGAAAATCCTGTTTACATGTGCTTTAAGAAACTTGGAAGAAGGTTATGACTGTGTACTCTGTGAAGCCTTATGGAAGGTGCTACAAAAGTATGGAGTTTCATGTGTGCCATTCAGTCCCTGCATTTGAAGAGTTAGAGCTTGTGATGGTCGGCTCCATGCTACTGAGTTCTCCCAGGCACGTCTTGTACCCGCCACCGTCAGAACCGTAACCAAGATGAGCCGGGCAGATGAGGACACATACATCAAGGCAAGGGGTAGGTTCATAGAGTGCTAAAGTACTTTTACTAAAACAATAAAAAAAAAACAGTGTTACAAATTAAAGTACAGTTCAGAATCTTCTTTAAATAAATAAATAATCCATAAAAGTGAATGTAGTCAGTGAAGGTAAAAAAAAAAAATCCAACCAATAAATAATCCTTTAAAAACCGAGGTTAAAATCTGAGAGACCATTCACTGTTCCTTAAAACTCACATACCCCAATGCTGCCATCTAAAAGCCAATATCTGTTCAGCTTACCCAGCACGTGATCGGGCAATCAAGGAGACACCCAACCAACAGATGCAGTAAACCATTCTATCCAGTCTTGGGTCCCCATTGCCTGGGCTCTTAGCAGCTGTAGGATGCCATGCCGAACCACCTGTCCCTCGGAGTCTGCTGGAAAAATGGTATATTGGGTCACTCTTAGTCCCAGTCAATCGTTCAATAGGAGCGCCTCTTCTTCAGCCACAGGCTCCTTGCCCTGAGACCCTGTTCTGAACCACCTGTCTCTCTTCCCACCTTTCCTTTCCATTTCTTTTAACCTCTGTCCTTCCTTTCTCCACTCTCTCAATGGCCAGTCTATTTTCTTCCTTTTTTCCTTTCTTCTGTTTTTCCCTTTCCCTTTCGTTTCTCCTCTTGCTGTGCCGACTCATCCCTTATATGCCTAATTTGGTGCAGTATCTCATTCACAAACCGAGGAAAGCGAATGGAGAAATCACGATAAACCATATCCTCACATGTAGGCATGCTCCATCTCAATCACCCCATCAACTTCAGCAGCCTTACGAGCATGCACATTCATCCACCCACCCATACACAGTGATGGCTATTTAATTATTTACTTATTTGTCCATTATCTTTTAAGCAGCAGATTCACTATTCCACAGAGCTGTGTTTACACACTTAGTATTCTAAGTCAGGACTCAACAGTGTGATTGGGGTGTGACTTGTTTCTTCTCTTATTCATAAGTTACATGAATATGATATTCAGGTTTGGAGGTTATACAGTTTTGGAATCAAAGTGTGGCATCTCTGCTATGTGCAAATTATATTAGCTTCATCTGAATGTGATCTAAGGTGTGCGCTGGAAGAGCACACAGCTAAATATGATACAATTAGGATCTTAGCATTTGGGAGTTAACACCTCAAAACCTAATGTCATGATCTTTTTTTAGAAAAGAATCTTATTCCTTACCAGTGTGCGGTGAATATCTTGGGCTCTTATTCATGACTGAAGCAGCAGAGTTTTTTTCTCTTTTGGTAATGTTGTACTGGACCTTGGGGATAATGCATGAATTACTATATTTCTGTAGATCAGGGGTCTCCAACCTTTTTTCCCCTGAGAGCTACTTTTACAAAATGAAAATGGCCGAGAGCTACTCATGTTTTCTAACATTTATTCTCATAGCTTATTTCAACCCAAACAAACTGAATAAGCTTGTTTTGCCTGAACATTTACAAAATGTTGTTGCCCACAGCTCACATTTTGCATTAAAACATCACAAAAAATATTTAGTTCAGCTGCAAGTGCATTTTGTATGTCTGTATGCATTTTCTAGTGTATCTCACACTATTGAATTAAAATATGAATACTGTCAAAAGAAAACAATGCAATTACAAATACACAGATATTACTTATTCATTTGTCATTTTGTCACATGTCACTGTTTCACTTCACGTGTCCAGTTGCATGTGTGATGTGCTTTTTAGTTAGATGACTGGCACTGCATGGAGTCAACAAGAGAGGTGTATGGTGGAGTATAGCCACTTAGGTTCACTCTTATGGAGTCATTTAAATGTCCATCTGTCTTGTTCTAAACTCTGATTTCATGACATCATGTCAGAAAGGGCAGACTCACAGAGCGAGGTATGTAGACCCAAACAAAGCATACATTTTCAGAGCTGCTTGGTGAAGATTCTTATAGTTATCTGGCTCTACTAAGCTCCAGAAATGCTGGGAATGCTGTTGAGGCTTTAACTGCACATTATTTTGAAGGGTTGTTAATATATAATAAATAAAATCCAGTGTCTTTCTGTCTGTACAGTATGTCTGTCCACTTTTCACATGAGAACTACTTAACGGATTTAAATTGGGTTTTTTTCTATAATTTGCTTGAACATTCCGGTTGATTTTGCAACTTCTCTCATTTCGCTATGTATCATAGTTCGCTTGCAGTACCGATTTATTTGCGTGAGTCCGACATCCACGCAACAGGCTGAAGGGAGGGGCCTTCCTCATTCACTTGCCAGCTTCGGGGCGTGTTCCTTAACTTCGCTTAGCTAGTAAATGAGAGAACAATTAAATTCAACATTCTATGATATTTAAAGTAAACTGTTACTTAGGTCTTGATGAGTTTGAGTCCAGGGATTCTCTTAAGTGTATGCCACATTGAAAAGATAGATTGCAATTCAGATTGTGGATCGTGATTTTGTGTTAAAAGGATCGTGATATGATTTTTTGGAAAGATCGCCCACCCCTAGTTTGACTAATCAATTTTTCAAATTTAGGTAGGATTCATGAACCCTTTGGTGAGCCAGTTGGAAAGGGGTTGCGAGCTACCGGTAGGTCGCGAGTGACGTGTTGAAGACCCCTGCTGTAGATGAAGATGTTAATATACTCATCATTCTATATTTTCATCCTCATCTACGGTTATAAGTTCTGGGTAGTGACTAAAAGAATGAAATTGCAAGTACAATGAGGACTCGGTGCAGAGTTGTGTGACAGAGTGAGAAGCTTAGCAATATGTGACTCAGAGAAGAACTGCCTTTCTATGGATTGAAAGGAACCAGCTGAGTTTATTTAGATATACAGTATAGTTTGAATGTCCCCAGTCTCTCTTTCTGTTGGTGTACAAGACAGAGGCCATGGGAGAGGACCCTGTGGCAAACAAAGAACATGTTGGAGTGATTATATCTCTTTACTGTCCTGGGAGCTTCAATAAGTTCCTCAGGAAGGGCTTGTGGAAATTGCTGATGATAAGGATGTCTGGTTAGAGCAGCTCATCAGGAAAAGTAAAATGAAAATGAATGAATGAAGGTTTATTAACATGATTTTTACTTTTGCTACTTTTATTATCAAAGAGCCAAATTAAATACATATTTATTACATTTTTAATCTGTCATGTTTTCTTTCTGGAATTATCATTACTATTAAAATCAGTTAAAAAATAGGGGATATCATTTGATGGAACCCATTTCCTCAGTGTTCAGTGTAGCACTTTGTTCCATTAGTAACTTACTGTCTGGTTCAGCACAAATGGAATAATCATCCCATTCTGATCTCTATTACACACTATGTTATATGAAAATTACAAAAAAAAAAAAATGTACTTAAACAAGATCACTGTAAATATTTTATAAAATATGGCAGCCCTTCTTTAAAACTGATCTGAACTCCAGGGTTAAATGGAATTTGATTAGACTATCTATCTATAAAAATGATACTTCTGTAGTAAGTAATACAATTGTAATATAATATTGTATCCTAAACTGCTTATAATTTGCCTTGTTTATAAAAAAAAAAGAGAGAAAATGGCTGTTTCTCCACCGATGTTGTGTGACAGTTTCTATTTGTAAAGTATGGTGTGTCCAGCTGAGTTAAAGAAGGTTTCTCCTATTTCCACTGCACATACTAGATGGTGTGCCTACACAATTAGAAAAGGAATAGAATGAATTAACTCTTACCAAGAATAAAACCCAGCTTGTGAGACTACCAACATAGTAACAACAAGGTCAAGATCACTGGGACTATGAAAGAATGTGCAAATTAAGGTTAATTTCAGACAACCTGAAAATATAAATATCTGTAGTAACAATTCCAGTATATAGTACACCTATCACATATGTTGTGTATTTATGTCAATTTAGTTTTATGCATATAAAGGCATTGAAGTAAAAAAGAACAATTGTATGTACCATGGCATTTTACATATTTCTTTTATTTCAGAAAATATATAGAGTGCATAAAATTAATAAAAATGGCACCTTGTTCAGCATTAACTGGTTCCTTCCTTGTTCCTCATGCCACTGTAATAGGCTCACGACCATTCAACACTTTAACGGGGTAAGCAGACATGAATATGAATGAAGGAAACAACCATTCCAAATAAAATCGTGATCATTGAAGTGAACTAATTTCTTTATCACCTTTGCCTATAATTCTATATGATTCTAAGATAATCACTGATCCACAGATTTTCTGATTTATACTTTCTCACCCCCCACCCCAATTGTCTTGAAGCCAGCCCAGTGTATGCTCTTTACTTAAATGTGTTCTGTTCATAATATTTCACAGATGGAAATGTGAAAATGTCATATTTTTCATGCTATATGATACAGCAAAATGATTCAATTTTTTGCTGCAATTCACGCTGCCATAGTAACAAGAAAAAATGATTTTAGCATCTCTGTTTACAATGTTAACTTCCCCAGTTAATCTGCCAGAAGGGACTTTTTACCTTTGTCATGTGTGATTACAGCCATTTCAATAAAAATATTTAAGTATGAAATTAAAAATAAATGGACCGATGGGTATTTATTTATTTTGTACACCTCTGTTTAAATTAATAATTATTGATTACCAGGGGTAAAATGGCATTTTTGAAGAATATATTTTAACTTTAAGCAAAAGGCTATAAAAACAGTATACACCAGCAACATACCAATTTGTAATACAGAATAAAAACATCTTGTACTGCCTAGTTTAAATCATTATTGTTAAAAATTGTAAATATATTTATGACTATCCTGCAAAATCTTCCAACTTACCAGAATGAGTTTAATTACACACACATTCTGTTTAATCAGTAGTGAATCAAGTCCTCATTATTATAGCCAACCTGTTTAAAATGTTTGCAGAGACCCCTGAATTTTTGGATCCTGCATCTTCAAATATAATCTCACAGGAAGATGTCCACGTATCCTGCCAATACAGGTCTCAAGGCTGGAGTCAAGTCAAGGTTACAACCCAGCCTCTCACAAAACTTGAAACAAATACAGCAACATCCACTGGTGTCAGACCAGCACAGAGTGGTTAATTATTATAAAACATACATCTTTAGGCTCTTGTATGAAGTCAGTGTTCACAGGGTAAGCTCATACAGGCAAATCGAGAAAATGCATACTTGACAAAGAAACTGGGCAACCTTGGAATTCAACTTAGTCTACTGAACGCATGAGCCGGCAGCACAGTGCCATAAGGATTTAATTTTAATATTTTACTTTGTGTTAAAGTTGATCTTATGAGATTAAAAAGCAACTCTACAGATATATGTGAAATTATTATGATGCTGTAAAATATATGTTCTGTACAGCAGAGGTAGTTATGCTACAATTATTATACCTGGCATGATAAAAGAATGGACATTTCATTTGATTTAAGTGAACTCTTTTTTTGTTGGAAATTTAATTTGTAAATATTGTTAGAATTTGTTAATTTGATAAACATACCCACTGTTCATGTGCAGTTATGAGTATATGCATGCTGTCAGGCTCACTTGTGTAGTAGCTTTAGGTGTCTACAAGAGAAAAAAAACATTTTTGAATAAAATTCTAAATCATCCAAAGTGTAACATAACTGACTTTTTATATGGTAAGTGTGGTTAACCCTTAATATTGCATGGAACAAAAAAATCCTACAGTGACCTTTTGATGTTAACAGGACATTTTAGCAGATGGGCATTGTAGTATATTGGCTAAGGTGCTTGTCATTTGGTGATTTTTCATCTATTTTCTGCTGTCTACTGCAATAATGTGGATTAACTATTGTGCCATTAAGCTCTTGTACTGTACATGGCAGAAGTGTGGAAGTCTAGTGTGGTGAGCAGAACTGCACATAGCACGCCAAATGCCGTCTCACTAGTGCATTATATAGCCTAAATATAACTTCGCTCAATTTACTTCCATCAGTTTTACAACATAACCTGCTTTTTAAATTGCTTTTGCACATTGCTTAGAAGATGAAAATGTTATGTCAACATAACCCCTGCATCCTTTTCAGAGGTTGCTTCCCTTAGGACAGTGTCTCCCATCTTGTATTTATAATTGATGTTTCTATATTTAAGCTGCATTTTTGCTTCATTCTGAAGTTTGTCCAAGTCTTCTTGAATTGTTTTGCTCCCTCAGCGTCTGCCAGTGCTCCAATTTTAGTACGATCTGTGAAATTCATAATCATACTGAAATCTATGTCATCTATATAATTTCAAAAAGTAAAGTCTCAGGACAAATCCCTGAAGGACTTCACTGATGACCTCACTGCATGTGGAGCATTCTTCTTTTGTCTCCTAATGGTTGACCAACTTTAGATCCAGTTTTGTAGGGTACCTCTAATGCCTACTGCTTCTAGTATGAAAATTAATATTTGGAGTGGGACTAAGCCATATGTCATATAGGTTGACAAGATCTTCCTTTTATAAACCCATGCTTACTGTTATTCAATTTATTTTCTAGTTTATTTCTTATTATAGCTTCCATAATTTTGCATGCTACAGAAGTAAGATGTATTGGTCTGTAAATTAAGATTAGGGTTACATTTGCAAATTTCCAGTTTTCAGGTATGTCTTTTTTCCCAATTGACTGCTTAAATAATGAATTAATTCTGAGTGATTGTAATGTCAATACAATATAGAGTAACAGGGCACAACTTGAGTCTTTTACTTTGAAGATACGGCATCACAGAACTGATAAGAGCAAAGCTAACTGCCATAATTGTAGAAGATAATTAGTTCAGTTGGAACCTACTTTGGTTTATAATATTTGAGATATTTCTAATACTGTGCAAGATTACTTGTTAATTTTCAGTGTTATTTTTGGATAAGATTATTGGGTTGGTCCTAATGTACAATATGTTGTTTTCAGGGTTATTAAGTAATTTTCAACACCTTATTATATATAAGTATATATAGTATTATATATAAGTATTTTTAACTCATAAAATTATTGAAAAAGGGTACTATTTGGGTACTAATAACTAAAATTATCAGTACCCTAAAATAAATGCACAGCAAGGTGCAGAACTGATTTATATATATATATTTATTATTGATGTTTTTGGCGATAATTCAGAGTCACAGACAAGTCTGATTGTTGACCAGTTTCAGAAGAATTTTAAAAACTTTTATTTAAAAAGTTAAGTGTAGTAAAATCTCCATCAGCTAAGTTTAGCATTTGTGATTGCATTGTGAAATTAAGACAGTACTTCATTCTTTTATTTGGTCTCACTTGGAATTCAGGTGCTCTTTAAATCATGTTTAATTAATAGTTTATTGGAAAGCTATTTTACATTTTTGCTGAAATATTTTTTAGATCAAAATGTACATAAAAGTCATTATTTTATCCAATAATCAGCAGTGCACTCTTTTCTTTGACATTATATACTGTATAGTCATACCTACCCTGTTCATTGAGCGTTATTTGTAATCTGTGCCATCAGCATACAGTAAGTGTTCATGTTCTCATCTATTGAAAGTTTCTAGTTTCTGCCTAAAAGATAAAAGCTAACCCAGTCAAGGGCAGCCCCTCTAAAGCCTGCTCTTATGTTAGCGGGATGAATATGTTTTGTCTGGTGACCTTCCATTTTCCAAGATTGTATGGAAACCAGACACCAGTGCCATTAGCCATTGCTGTTGAAGTGTTAACGATTTGCTTCCGTAAACAACACGAGATTTAAGAGATTGTAAATGTTCAGATTGACCAAAAAATAGCTCTTTATGCTGATGATATATGGTGTTCCACATTACTGATCTATATGCACCGTTGGCACATGCATTGAAGCTATTGAAATTATTCTATATAATTTCTGAGTTTAGTATTTACTTAAATAAGAACATAATAATAATAATAATAATACATAAGTTAAGGTAGTGATACATAGACGTACAGGAAAGCAACTATAAAGAGGGTGAAAAACTTTGAGATGTACTATTATAGAAGGATAATGAAATTTAGCTGGACAGAGAAGGTGACAAATGAAGAAGTGATGAAGAGCATAGGTATAAAAAAGTGTGTGATAGAAGAGATGATGGAAAGAAATACAAAATTCACAAGACATGTTGAGGGGGCCAGGTGGGAAAATAGTGAAATTGGGAATAAAAGTAGGAAAAGACAGAACCACAAGTTAATGATGACAAAGAACAATGAGGGGTGATGATATAAAACAATAATCATCATCGAAAGAATAGGGAGAAGCAAAAAGAAAGGCAGAGTAATTGGTGAAATGGAAAGCCGTGAATGACATCCTTCAGGTTGAGAACAATTATGAGAACACATTATTTAGGTACACAGTTCTGTATGTCAGCTTGGACTGTGTCAGTTTTCTTTAATTGCTTTACAATAAATTCTAATGATTACAGTTACAAAAAAAGTTAAAGACCTATTTACATTCAATTCTTGCAACATTATGGAAAGTATCAAACGATGTTAATAGGTGGTCTTCTCTTCATTACTCTCTTTGTGAAAATTACTACTGTTGTATTGAATATTTTTCTACACTTAGAATAAAGTAAATAGGAATCTTTTTTACATCTCAGTATCAGTGAGGGCTACTTCATATTAAGTTTTCTGATCATACCGCTCTTTGGGTTGGGTACTGGGTCGGAACTGTACCAAGATTTATATTTAAAGTAAATCTGTGAGATGTAATACTGACTGTTTTCCTTGATTCATCTTTTCTTATTCTCTGGAATGTAATTTACAAAATTACTTAATTTGTACATTCTTAATTTTTTGCCACTGTGGTGCTGTTTTTTAAAGGAGTTAAATGAATGTTAAGCAGTCACATCCCAACAGAGACACAGGTAAGCAAAGAATTCCTCTGCAGATTAATCTAAAAGGGATTTGTAATTGGCTTCTGTCTTGCAGGTTAGTGTTAAATCTTTCTAGTGTTTTAGCTTTATAAGTTGCTCTCTTTGTCTCCATATTTCTGCTAAAATCCTAGAAGAAACAGCAGCAAATTTGGTGGCTATTTATTCTCTTTTTGTACCATCTGAGTCATTGCTGTCCAATTAATCATGAAGTTGATTTAAAAGAAATTATCAAAGATTTGAAAATGCATAATTGAGATCTAATAAAGTAAAAAAATGACTGCATACTGTATATCAAAGGTAAGCACGAGTTATTTTAACTAGAATAATTTCTGAATTATGTCCTGAGTCAAAATCAGGTTGGAATTTTGTGATAGATTATTACTATATGAATAAGCTAATAATTAACAGTTTACAAATTCCCCTAAATTGCTTAGTAAATATGAAGGATTATGAGAGGAAGTAAACAACAGAAGATTTAAAGCAAAGGACACAACCAATCACAAGGGTGCAATGATGTCTGGGCGGATGGTTTTCATTGCCTCTTTTAGTAGTCTGAGTAGGTGCATACAAATAGAACAAGATGAACTTATCTGTACTTCTGAGCTCTTCTCCAAATAATAAAGGCAACATTTACTACCTACACAGGGCAGATGTCTCTTCTTTATAATTTTATTACTAGAGAAAAATATTTTACATGACTTAGGTAATGAGTCTACTTTACATTTGGGAACTAAATTAACAAGGTTGTCCAGAGCTCTGAACAATACTTTGCAATTATGTACTTTTCTAATGCATAATGACTTGAGCCAGCCATATAGTCAAGTAAAAATATGTGTAAAGAATTGTAAAATGTATCTGTATCTTGTAAAGTTCCTTGGGATGGTATGTAGAAAATTGTTGTAGAAAAAGTGTAAGCCTAAGGTCTTTCACTAGCATCTACCTAATTTCTAAGTTAAACATTAAACATGAATCAAACATGATTATTAATAAGTTAAGAATACTCATAAGTATACATCCTTATTTTCTGAATATAATTGAAAGGAGACATTCCAAGACTAATATGTACAGTATATCAGAGTCTTCGCCATATAAGTAGCATTTCTACTCAGCACTTACAAACTTCCCCTGTTCTCACAACCCCCCTTGCACATACCGAAAAATCGTAAAACATCCATTTGTTATGGACTACTTATTTACACATTTTTCTTTATTATTTTGAGAGATCTGACGCTTATTTTTTTATTTTTTGATGCATCGTTCATTAACTTTTCAGTCAGAAGTGCACTTTCAATTTTGGTATTTCATTTGCACTGTTATTGTCACCATTTTGTTCATCTGTCATTAGGGTAGTTAATGTGTTTTCAGAGGCATGCCCTCATAGATTCCGACCTTTGACTTTTAACTCAACATGTTTGCATGAAAAGTTTACTTTCTTATACAAATTTCCATATTACTTCTTTCTCTTCATCTTTTCCACCTTCTGTGTGGGGCCGATGTGTTTGATCAACCTTCTCCAAACAGCTTGGTCCTGCACCTCATTCACAATCAGGCCCTTTTCTTTCAGATCTTCTTTTTCTTTATTCATCTTTCTCTACTTTGGCCTCCATCACTTTCCCTTCCACTGTAGTTCCATTCCCATTACTCTTTTGCCCATATATTCATTGTCTCTCCTCATCACATGTCCATGTCATTTCAAACTACTTCCTTACATATCACTTCCACTTTTGTTGTACATCTAATTGTCTCATTTCTTGTTTTGTCCTTTTTGTAAGTCCACACATCTACGCGTATCTCAGCATTGTCATTTCTGCTATGTCTAGTTTCTTCTCCTGTGTTCTCTTTACTAACCATGCCTCAACTCCATACGTTATTGCTGGTCTTAACAATGACAGCAAGCCGCTTTGTAGATCCTACAGGATCAATGTGCGTGTTTCGATGTTTGATGAATGGTTTGATGTGGTGAAACAAAATGCTGACATACAAATGTATTTGTGGTGCATTAACCTTACCTTTAACCTTCACCTTAATTCTTAAATCACACAATAGTCCTGATACCTTCTTCCAAATGTTCCATCCACACTACTGTAAAGCCAGGTTTATAGTTCAAGCGACGCGATGCATGCTCTACTGGACGCTTCTGCCAAGCAAGCGTTGTACTGTTTATAATTGCGTGTGTACTTTACGTAAATCTGACTAAAATCCTTTTCAGCTTTTTTCCTAGCCTTCTGTGTTATAAAAATCATTCTCTCTCCCAAGTTTCGGATTCCAAAACTGTTTTTATCATTTGTCGTTATGTTAAAAAGTATTTTTCTAAGTTTCTCTGATCTCAACTTGTGATAGTTTTTTCTGACTTTAATTTCTGTCACGGGGTTTGGCTTTGGTAACAGTGTAATTGAATTGTTGGTTTTCAACCATTTTCATTAAAATTAAACAAGTAATAACAAAAGAAAAAAAATACCAAACTCAATGCATATGCTGACTTGTTTTAATTAAAGTGGTTGTTTGTTGGCTGTTGAGGAATGATCGTTACTGTTGTCCTTATGTTGCATGCTTATGTAAAAACATTGTTAAGACAATAAAATAAATATATATATATATATATATACTGTATATATAAGTATAAGAAAACAAGTATGAAGAATGAGTCTAAAAGAAGCTTGCTTACCAGAAGTACCTGCCTCAATCTAATGGCTCCTAATGAGCACAAAAAAGTATATCACTTCAATAACATTATTAATAGCAATGTTTTAGAGCATGAAACCAGTGCAAAACAGTTTAAAAAATATTAGATATGCATGCATACAAGAAAAGTTGGTGTAATTATTAATGGCAAAAATATAGTACTAATGGAGTCTGACATTTCCAAATGACATCAAAAGAGCTGAAAATGTTAACAGTGTTCCCAAGTCTGCTGATGCAAGCGGTTGCACCTCCAACATAAAACCTCACAAGGATCTTAGATCCCAAGAAATAACAGGAGAACACTCAAATATCGTCCTAGGTGCCTCAGGTGAAATAGTTGCAATCAATCATAAGAAGTCATAAATATTGCTGGCAGGAGCACACATGCTCATGTCAATCACTGGGTAATGCATCCAACTAGCAATTCTACTAATAATAAAGATCTCAGACTCTTACAGTAATTTGGATATGACCATGCACCATCACCAAAGAATTTGCATGAGTGGGGAAAAAAGTAATTAGCAGTGGATTTTATTAGGGAAACTAAAGAGAATATCTTAAAACCACAGAGTATAACCAGACAATATATGACTAGCCTCTGACACCTAGCATACCTAAAGAACCAATGCTGCATTGGGCAAATTTAGTAAAATTACTCACAAATGCAAGCTCCTATTGAGCTTAAAGATCATTCTAACCAATACAGAAAAAGAATTATATAGAGAGATACAAATGTACATCATTGCATTACTTTTCTTCCTGAATTTCCACGATAGAAGGATATCTTACACAATCCATGATCAAGGCAAGGACACAGAGGCACAGGAGAATTCCTTGTCACAACCAGCCTTTTAGTAAAGTCAAGTTGTTAAGTGTATAACATTTTTGGAGCATAAAGAGTTATCACAAAATATATAGTCAGCATATCATTATTTCACTTACAAATAACTGCAAAAATGACTTCCTTATTGTTTTAAAGATTATATTCTGATTTGTCTGTGACTTTAAATAATGTATGTCAGTGTCACACTTTTTGCAAATGAATTCTGGCAATAACAGCCACCCTTGTATTTTATTTGACATTTGAAGGTAATATTTATACACTTCAGACAATGTGCAAGATAGCCTTCCGTCACTGAATGCCACTTTCTTGGAGCAATAAAAGCTAAAAAGTAGTATGCCTTTGCATATTAGTATACAGTGTTTTTACAGTTTACTTTGTTATTGAATTGCAAACCAGTGATTGGACCTTAATGTGTCATTATAATCCCCATTGGCTTCTTTTGAGTACACTAATGATCCACTAGCTTTCACAAAGGGAAACAGAAATTTAAAAAAATCAGAAATAAATTCATAGTGCCTGGTACACCCATCAAATTATCCATGGAAATTTGGAATGTTTAATAAAGTCATAATTAATCTTTGAAACAGTCCACAGTTTCAGTTGTATACCAAAAATGGTAAAAAGCAGAAAGAAAGAAATTATCCTCCTTACTCATTTATACTATGTTATGTCGATAGTGAAAAGTGTTGCTGGGAGAAATAAATTTGTGCCTTTTCCAATTTGTTTTTTCAATGAATTTTGCTAAAGTGGAAAGCATGTTAATTGCACGTGCTGGCTGGTTCCTTTACTATTTTATGTCTTAGTTGATGTATCCATTTGTGAATGGAATTATAAATAAAAGGATATAAGTGGTCATGGTGAAGGACTTTTCCATTCTGAGTAATAAAAAAGATTAATGTATAGAACCCTGGATTTCAGACTTTTGAAAATAACCTAAGGGCCTTGATAAGGTGTCTATTGTTTGGGACTGGGATGTTTTTACCTTACTGCTGTAATTAATGTAACGTAACAGTGTACTATTTTTTTTCTGATCCAGATAATGATGATAATTTTGAAGTTTTATTTTATCACTTTTCCATATTTTTGGTCCATTGTTGCTATTTCACAAAGTCGTCTTGGTCTGTATTTATGTGGGTGTTTTATATTTTGCGAATAATAATCAATTTGTCCCATGTTTCATAATGTCTTTTTTTTCATTTATCTAAACCATTTTCTTTGTGATTCTTTCATTATTTATGGAATCTATTTAATTTAGCAATCAGTTCACCCCCAGAATTATACTATTTACTGTTTTATTACACTATCCCATATTTTCTGAGTAATTCTGAGGTTTTTTTACATTCTTTGTCTTTGTTTTATTGTTTGTTTTCATACTTTTCAAAACCTTGACCATATTTTCATAACTGTTGCTTAGTGAACCAGTCACATCTGTTTTTCTTATTTCACTTTTGTTGTATTAAAAGACATACAATCAGTCAATCAATCAAAATCTTTGTTGTCATTGTAGCAATGATACATTGTACAACGAAATTTAGGTGCAATTTTTCAATGCAAAAATAAAATAAAAGCAAAACACTCCAGTTAAAACTAAAATTTTCCATCCATACATACTCATATTGCACTTGTCCCAAGCCAATGTTGACTTAGAGCTGTATTGTAAACATGACGGTGTATTGTATTGTTAACATGAAGGTGCACTAGATCAGATTGACCACTTAGCAGCATTCAGCATGGTGAAGACTGAAGGATAGAAACTGTTTCTCAGTCTATTTGTCTTAGTCTTTATGGATCTGAAATGTCTGCCTGAAGGCAGGCATTCAAACAATGCATGTCCTGGGTGTGATGGGTCCTGAAGAATTTTCTTGACGTTCCTGAGACAACAGGAACTATTTAGTTCTTCTAATGTGGGGAGAGGACAGCCAACTATCCGCTGGGCAACCTTAATGACCCTGTGGAGCTCTTTCCTCTGTGCTATTGTGCAGCTGGAGAACCAGGCACAGAGACAGTAGGCCAGGATGCTCTCTACTGTGCAGCAGTAAAAGTACACCAGCAGTTCCTCAGGGATGTTGTTCTTTCTGAGAACCCTCAGGAATAGATTCTCTTTTGGGCCTTCTTCACTACCACAGCAGTGTGTGTTCCCCAGGTCAAGTCCTCCCTAATGGTGACTCCCAAGAAGTGGAAGTCTGAGACCCCCTTCACACAGTCCCCATTGATGGGGATGTTGTCTGCCTTCTTCCTGAAGTCCACAATGAGCTCCTAGGTCTTGGTTATATTTAGGAGCAAGTTGTTATTCCTACACCATGTTGTCAGCTGCTCCACCTCACCCCTGTAGGTGGACTCATCCCCCCCAGAGATGAGCCCTACTACCGTGGTATAGTCAGCAAACTTAACAATGGTGCTACTGTGGTGGGCAGGAATGCAATCGTGGGTGTAGAGGGCATAAATCAGGGGGCTCCCTGTGGGAAGCCAGTGCTGAGGCTGATGGGTGTGGAGAAGTAGGGGCCCACTCTAACCTTCTGAGTGCAATCACTCAGGAAGTCCTTGATCCAAAGGCAGGAGGAGTGCGGAAGTCCTGTGTCTGACAGTTTGGTCACCAGTCTGTGGGGAAAGATGGTATTAAAGGCAGAGCTGAAGTCTATGAAGAGCAGCTGTGCGTAGCTCCCCTGCTGCTCCAGATGGTACAGAACAGCATGGAGAACAGTAGCCACAGCGTCCTCTGTAGACCTGTTTGCTCTGTAGGCAAACTGGTGCAGATCAAGCATGGAAGGAATGAATTACATGATGTGGTTCCTGATGAGCTTCTCGAAGCACTTCATAACCACAGGGGTCAGTGCAACTGGCCTGTAGTCATTAAGACTGGTGATGGTCTGTTTCTTGGCCAGAGGCACTATGACAGAGGATTTCAGGCAGGATGGCACAGTGGACTGAGACAGAGACTGGTTGAATATCCTGGTAGACCCCAGCCAGTTGGTCTGCACAATCTTTCAGCATGCATCCTGAGATGCTGTCAGGTCCAGCTGTCTTCCGTGGGTTGACAGCCCACAGCGTTTGTCTCACCTCGTGCTCCCCCACTGTGAAAATGGGGCTGTTGTTGGTTTCTGGATGGGGTCTGGCTGTCTCTGGTGGATCCATTTCAAACCGGGCAAAGTAGTGGTTCAGTTCCTCAGCCAGTGATAAATCACCTCCCACAGGTCCAGGACTGGTCCTGTAGTTGGACATATGCTGGGCACCCATCCACACTTGGCTGCCGTTGTTGCTGTCCAGGTGTTCCTCGATCTTCCTTTTATAATCTAACTTTGCCTCTCGGATTCCCCTCTTTAGGCTGGCACAGGCTGTGCTGTAGAGGACCTTGTCACCATACCTGAAGGCAGTGTTCCTTTCTTTCAGCAGCCTCCGGACTTCCCTGGTCATTCAGGGCTTATGATTGGGATAGACCCGGATACGTTTATCCACTGTGACAATGTCTGTGCAGTTCTTAATATAACACAGTACGCTGTCACTAAACACTTCAAGGTCTGGGTGTTCAAAGATGTCCCAGTTGGTCCTACTGAAACAGTCCTGCAGCTGCTGAGAGGCTCCATCTGGCCAAGTTTTAACTATCCTTGTGCTGTTAGGGGCAGTTTTCCTGAGTGGGATGTATGCCGGAATTAAAAACAGTGACGTGTGGTCAGAGTGGCCCAGGTGTGGTATTGGTGTAGCCCTGTTTAATGTTTGTGTAGACTTTATCCAAATTGTTAGCTCCTCTGGTGGCACACTTGACGCGCTGATGGAATTTAGGGAGCACAGGTTTTAAATCCACATGGTTAAAGTCCCCAGCATAGATATACACAGCATCAGGGTGCTTGGTCAGCTGACTGCTAATACTGCGGTGTAAAAGTTCGATAGCCAAGTTTGTATTAGCATCCGGTGCTATGTAAACAGTGGTAATCATGACCACAGTAAACTCTCTAGGGAGATTTATGGGTCTGCATCTAACAGTCACATACTCCAGGTTCGGGGAGCAGTGACTGTCTACAGTCACTGTATTTGTACACCATTTGTCTTTTATGTACACACACAGCCCCCCTCCTCTGCTCTTACCGGAGTCACTGGTCCTGTCATGGCGCTGTGCAGTGTAACCTGTTAGCTGGATAGCAGAGTCCGGGATCAATGAGTGAAGCCAGGATTCCGTGATCAACAGAATATAGTACGGATATAATACAGTGCTAAGTCAGACACAGACCAACCGAGGAAGTCGTCAATTGCTATTTCTAGATCAACTTCTAACCTTACAACAAGATTTTCTCAATTATTACTTGGGAAGACAAAATCACAACTTGTTTACCATAAATTTGTTAAATAAAACCTAACTTATTATTACAGCCTGTGTCCAATCACTAAATCTCTATTTCATCCTCCCCAAGTAAACCCATATTGATATTATTGTTTAATATTTCAATATCAAACAACAGGCCTTGTGCCAGTCTAAAATCTTAGTTACTGAATATCTTGTAGGAAGTGTCCAGCCATCTACATAAGTGAAATAGGGAGATGACGAGCAGACCATTTCAGGGAGCACATTCCAGCTGTTAAAATTAAAGATATTACAACACCTATTGTAGAAAACTTCCCTTGATCATAGCTGCACCAATCTTTCTGTTTGTGTTCTTTCACAAGGCTTTAAAGAAGTCACAATAAAAAAAATCTAGAAGCTAAGCTCGTTCTCAGTCTAGGATCACATATTATTACAGGTCTTAATGACTTTTTAAGCTTGACCTTCATCACCTCTAATGGCAGCTTTTTTTATGCCTACTCTTACTTTTCTCCCTTTCATCTTATATGTGCCTCAACCTTATATGTGTTACCTGCTTTTTCCTTTTCAGTTGCACACCTGAGGAAGGATATACAGCTGAAGCATTGTGTTTTTTACCTTTTTTACTTTTCAGCAAGGAAATAGCCTTTAACTCTTTTTTTTGATATTTAATACAGACCCATTTATCCTACTCACATAGCTTGTCCATCTTTCTTGAAATATGCACAGCCGCAGATATTAAAACATTTGAACCATTTAAAGGTATTTTATTTATTGCCTTACTGATTTTTTAGCATGATGACCACTTTTTCACCAGTCCTAGACCACTGGATTAGGAATCAATGCACTAAATTATTGTCCCTCCCCATGCTAGCATCATCAAGAAAATATAATTAAATGTAAATCAATACTTGATTGCAATGGAAGCCAGCATATGGTATTGCAAGTCTCAGGCTGGATATATTTTTGCCGTATGTGGTTGAAAAGCAGTTGTTTCTCAGCCTTAACATGCTGCTTGTCGCCACTTTTTTTATATTTATTTGGCCTTTGTGTTCTGTTTAAATTTAGCTGTGGTGGCAAATAAACTAATAGATTTAATAGTATTGGCAATAAGGTAATTTACACTTAATGCACTCATGGTCAATTAATATACAAATGAATACACATTTACAAAATCCTGTCTCACTGACATCTTCATAGAAGCATTCTTGAGTAAACATGTTTGATTCCTGCTATCAGTAAGTGAGACAAAGCACCTTCGTTCATATGCTTTTTGTAAATTTTGCATTTTTATGCAAACAAATGACCATAATTATCATGTGCCTGGCTCATAATGATAAGCTCTTGTTGAATTTAATTATGGGATTTTCAAAACACATCATTTTACATCCTAAAAAGTCTTTTCTTTCCAAAACTGCTGTTGTATTAGATGTTTATTTTGTACTCTTTTGACAATATGTGCTTGTAAACAAGCCCTGGGCTTGAAACATTTTTTAACCCTGCTTGCATATTTTCAGTGAAATAGCACACAGTTTGCATTTGTTTCGAAGCATCACAACACAAACAATGGCAATCTACATAATGAAGTGGAATTGCACATAGTCAGTTATGTGCATTGTACAGGAAACATCTGTTGAAGTTGATAAAAGGAATTATGTCAGACTCCCACATTTAATCACACACTATGGGAATTTCACTGTCTGTGTAAACCAAAAGGTTGATAACTTGTTTGCCTAATTTGGAAAGCAGACATATTAAACATATGCAGTTTTCTGCTTAGCTTCTGAAGTGCTGCTGGAAAATTAGAAAACTTTTAATTAGTGTAACCTAAAAATAATATTTTACATAATTTACAAACATGTAGCTATTTTTTTAAATGTACATTTTGCTGAAAAAGGCCTCTAATAAAACTGTCAGGAATACATTGTGTATCTTTGATTTCACCATTCAAAACAAGGAGGTTTGCATAGATGAGATATTATTGATTAAATAATTATTGGTATTAAGTGGCGTGTGCTCAGCATAAAGGAAGGCATTTTTGCTGAAAGACTGTTATTAAATCCACATGAAAACAGTTTACTGTACACCTCAAATTACACTGACACCAGAGGATATTTCTGCAGTGTTATTAATATGAACATATCTAGTGTATTTAACCTCTCTATACGTGAAGAACTATATTATTCATACAATTACCAGTATTGGTAATGATTCAAATGACTGTTTACAATTTAAAATATATATAAATCAGTTATCATTTCTCACTTATATATTTCAGTTTATACTTTTTAGTCGGGATAATATAAATTTACAGATTAATTACTTTTCATGTAGTATCTGAATAATAGATGTAAACATTTTTTCTTTAGAATGAATCAGTCAAAATCATAACCTTCTTAAAGAGATGTCCCCAAATTAAGGTTTTCCTTGGAGTAAAATAATTCTCCTGTTAGCACTGGCCACAACTCAGATTCTGCTGACAATTTGTCAAAACAAGTGAAAGAAAAGAATACTAACAAAAATAACAGTAAATTGCTTCACTATAACAAAAAAAGATTTGAGTTTGGCTGCAGTCTGCTATAAATCTGGGCTATAGTGGCATTTATCAAATGGCACAAAAGATATTGATATAAACAGGAAGAATAAAAAAACAAAGAATACAATTCTGAAAAATAACAAACCGTCCTACATTTTCCTGTAGGAAGCTGTCACTACACAGCTGCCATATCATTTTATTTACTTTTAAAAGACCAATTCAGTTCATCCATTTGAAAAGCATTTCCCCACCACTGTGCCCATTTTAACCCTTTCTTCCCTGGGAACTCTTAACGGCACATTCCAGAGTATATACAGTAAGCTCTGTTATGATAATAACTATACAAAATTGTACATTTTTGTAGTTGCAGAAAGACATCTTTTATAACAGTGAGACATTCGTTTTTTTTAAGAATTGACTCAGAAGATGGGGTGGAATTTGTGTTAGTAGGGAACAATCATTAGTGAAGGCATGCTGTAAAAAGATATCATGCTTCAAAATGGTAATGTAGTCATGGTTATCACAGTGTAACAAAGGGAATTTGGCCGAGCATTCTTAACAACAGCGCCTACATCAGGATGGGCGGAGAGCCTAGCCTTGGTAACAGCTTGGGTTCCTTTGTTATACTGACCACTCCATTTCAACGCAACTGAGAGTCTTCATCTTCCACTTCTAATATCCTATTCCCAGCATATAATTCATTATTCCTCTTGGCTCTGGCATGACTGATTATTTTAGTTAAAATTAAAATCATTAACATTAAAATCTCAACACCAACAAGGACGTGAAATATCAAAGCAATATTTATATGGTGTATTAATTATAATACTTTGCATACATTTCATGATTAGAAGCACTGTTTTGTCATGCACATGGAAAACACATTAATCATTATTTGGTGTATCCACCATAGTCAGAAATAAAAGCTTGTCCACAGTCTGGGATGGACAAGGAAAAATGCTGAATGTGTTCTTGTGGAATAACATGTCTTACAGCCCCTATATGTGTCCAAAACTCAGCCATGGTCTGCACTCTTCAACACCGTTTGAGCCTTCTCACTCTCTGCCAATTTCTCTGGATATCCTTGACTCTCAACTACAGGAGTCTGAGACTGCGGTAATGACAAGAACACCACCAAAAACAGAATGACTTATATCACCATGTGTTTTTAGATGTGTCCCAGTTCAGTTTATTGCACCATGATGGATGTATCTGTATATCAAGACACAGTAGCTAAAGGCCCCTGGAGGCATTCATACTGCAGCATTATATGGGCTCAGTACCTGATGTTATAGGGTACCAGTGGGATCCTCTCCCATTGATCAGCCAGCAGTATATCAATGAGTAGCTCTTCAGCCTCCAACACTTCTATCTAAAGAGGTTACCTGCTACATGTTCTAAAAGTAAAATGCTTAACCACATATGATGTGATATGCCCTACAGTTCCTAGATGACCATCATGTGCTACTTCCTCCCTGGTCAGAGCACTCCAGAAGAGGCCTCATTAGCATGCTACTGTATATACTGTAGCTCAAGCATATTGTGCTAGATAAGCTAGCCTCCTATTAGTCTTTTTGGTTGCTTCTGTACACTATCTGGATGTAGATAGTGCTCGAGTCTACTACAACTCCTAGGTTTTTCTCATAAGCTGCTCTTTTAAGTTTCAAACCCCCTACTGTGTACTCAAATCTCACATTTTTATTTCCCATGTATATTGCTTTACATTTACTTATATAACATTTCATTTGCTACAAACATGCCTAAGTCTGAATTCTATCTAATTCCATCCGTACGGATTTTGGTTAATTTCTAGATTATCAGCCATTCCACACAATTTACTATCATCTGCAAACTTAATCGGCTTTTTACTTACATTCTTATTGTGATTATATATGTATATTAAAAAGAACAGTGGCCTCAATACTGATCCACAATAATTTTAACATCACTTCATTCAGAAATTCTTCTCACCATAATCCTTCAATTTCGTGTGTTTCAGCCAATTGTGCATCCATCAAAACATGGTGTCTTGTGTCTCATCACCAGCCTCACTCATAGCATCTTATCAAAAGCTTCTTAAAGTTAAGGTAAATACAAATAATGATATACACCTCCTTTATCATATGCTTTGTTTACTTTCTTATGAAATTGTAGCACATTTCTGTATCTAAAGCATTTCACTAATATGCCTGTTCTTGACATGTTTTACTCAATCTACTATATAAAAAATGCTAAGGTCTGTGTGTCCGGTCCATCAGGGAAGAATGAAATCTGATTGGTCATTTTGTCCTTGGTGGTGCAAACAAAAGTAGAAGTGTGACTGTTAGATAATCAAGGAGGAGTAAAGACCTAGGAGGCACACTGAGTATCTCCTTCAAAGATAGGAAGTATTCTAATGGACAGGAGCTGAGAAAGGTTCCACAAGATGACAGAGCCTGAAAGGAAACAGGATTTATGGGAATGCAGTTGACAGAAGAAATGCCGGTCAAGAGAGGTTCAGACACAAGAGGATACCGAGGAAAGGCACTAAAAGTACACATAGGGCAAGGGATATATTTTTTTTATTTATTTATTTTATTACCTGTCTTTGACAGGTAAAGAGGCTAGTTCTTAATAATTGCTTATATTAATTTATTCATGATACATGCAATACATAATGAGAATAGTGCATTTGGTACAGATAATGTAAAAATAATGGTGCTTTAATACTTTTCTTATGTTGCTCTAAGGCAATTGAACAGATATTGGCTTGCTACACCCTTCATACATTGGTATCAGATTCAACTGCTAGTTTGGAGTTTATGGGTGATATACCATCTATCAATGTTACGCTTCTCCATTTCCACACAATAACCAAGGACAGTGTTTCCTTACTTTTACAAAAACACATTTTCTCCTTTTAGCATACTTATATTTTACCTCAGATTTATAAGTAAATATTAATAGATTGGAGATAGGTGTGCCATGTAAAAGGGCAGTACAATACACAGTAAGTATCATTCTATCGTTTCAAACTAAAATGAGCAGATATTGTATATATAAAGTGAAGTCCAGACAGTGTGACACAATTTTATCCTGTCCTTTATTCTGTGCTAAATATGCAGGAGGATGAATACACCACACACACAAAAATATATGGTGATGAAGGAAGGGTTTTTTAATGGTAATTTGCTTTGGAATCAGTTTCTTTTTCTTTCATCAAAGGTGATAGGATACCTGAAAACAATTTTGGCTTATATTTCGTCATTTCTTTTTAAATGCATTTCAACTTTAAATGCATTTCAGAGCTTTGGACATGATAGCACTGACAATTTTTACGTATCATATTTCTGCCTGCCATGCATACTGTATTGTATGGGGAAGACTGTGTTTTCAGAATTTTAGGAGCTGTATCACAGGCTGTTGAAAGTGTAAAATCCTTTGAATATTGAGAGTGTAGTGTTTTCCATTATATGTGTGTTTAATTAATACTGCTCTGCCAATAACATCTGAATATGATTTGCAAAAGTTCCTTAAACAACTGGAGTTTAAAAAAGTAAAATGCTTGTTAGAAAGCATTAGTGTTTTACATTAAATCATTGATTAATTTTTCCAAACCTGCTTACCAAATTACAGGTCATGGGCATTCAGCACCTGTCTTGGAAGATTCAGACTCAAGGCAAAAACCAGCAAAGTATCATATAAGAGCTCATCACATTCTGAATCACTATCACTTGCATCGTGTCAGTTTTTAGTCATTAACCATCCTAAGAATTGTGTCTTTGAGATGTTGCATAGAAAGGCATAGGAAGAATGTTCAGACTTCACAGAGAGTAACAGGTAGTGACATTAACTTGTTAGCCTCTGTGTGATCCGTAAATGAAAGGAGAACATAAGTAAAAGTTCCAAATACTTCTTTTTAATTTCTTCTATTTAAGGGTCATATTTGAAATACATTACAAAACATACACATTTTCTGAATATGACAGGAAACCACAATGCCCAGGGAACACTTAGAAATGAGGAGATCACGCAGATTCTACACAGCTGCAAGTTTACCTGAAGTCTTTGAAGTAGGACCAATACTAACCATTATAGATATATACTTAGAGACAGTGTGCAGACCCTACTTTGGTCTGTGTACTGGAATATAAAGTAGGTTTTATTTGTTTCTGGCTTTGTTTAATTTTACACTCTTTACTTTCCTCCTCTCCTCCTGCCTCCGGACACGTCTCCCCCCTCTTATTCTCCTTCTTCTTCTTCGGCCAACAGTAGCCCAATTTCCACCAGCACCCTGTTGGCTAACAGTACTGGTGGCGGTCTTTGTTAACCCGGGGATCGAGCGATCCGGTATGGAAATTTGTATTGTTGTCTGCATATTGATTTGGCAAAATTTTACACTGGATGCCCTTCCTGACGTAACCCTCCCCATTTATCTGGGCTTGGGACCGGCACAAAGAAACACACTGGTTTGTGCATCCCCTGTGGCTGGGATGTACTCTACTTTCAACAAAAAAGATAACAGTGGTATGTCTTTCATTTCCTAGGAACATCTGAGTACTGGGGTGTTTTCCGAACAAAAATTTTTAGTGAAGCAGTATTTAGTTGTATGTAATTAAATCAAATGTGAAAAACTTGGCTGTGCAAAAATTTGGGTCCCCTTGTAATTTTGCTGATCTGAATGCATGTAACTGCTCAATACTGATTACTTTCAACACCAAATTGGTTGGATTAGCTCGTTAAGCCTTGAACTTCATAGACAGGTGTGTCTAATCATGAGAAAAGGTATTTAAGGTGGTCAATTGCAAGTTGTACTTCCCTTTGACTCTCCTTCTGAAGAGTGACAGCGTGGGATTCTCAAAGCAACTCTCAAAAGATCTGAAAACAAAGATTGTTCAGTATCATGGTTTAGGGGAAGGCTACAAAAAGCTATCTCAGAGATTTAAACTGTCAGTTTCAACTGTAAGGAATGTAATCAGGAAATGGAAGGCCACAGGCACAGTTGCTGTTAAACTCAGCAGGTCTGGCAGGCCAAGAAAAATACAGGAGCAGCATATGCGCAGGATTGTGAGAACTGTTACAGACAACCCACAGATCACCTCCAAAGACCTGCAAGAACATCTTGCTGCAGATGGTGTATCTGTACATCATTCTACAATTCAGCTCAATTTGCACAAAGAACATGTGTATGGCAGGGTGATGAGAAAGAAGCCCTTTCTGCACTCACGCCACAAACAGAGTCGCTTGTTGTATGCAAATGCTCATTTAGACAAGCCAGATTCATTTTGGAACAAAGTGCTTTGGACTGATGAGACAAAAATTGAGTTATTTGGTCAAAACAAAAAGAGCTTTGCATGGCGGAAGAAGAATTCCAAGATAAACACCTGCTACCTACTGTCAAATTTGGTGGAGGTTCCATCATGCTGTGGGGCTGTGTGGCTAGTTCAGGGACTGGGGCCCTTGTTAAAGTCAAGGGTCGGATGAATTCAACCCAGTATCAACAAATTCTTTAGGATAATGTTCAAGCATTAGTCACAAAGTTGAAGTTACACAGGGGTTGGATATTCCAACGAGACAATGACCCAAAACACAGTTCAAAATCTACAAAGGCATTCATGCAGAGGGAGAAGTACAATGTTCTGGAATGGCTGTCACAGTCTCCTGACTTGAATATCATCGAAAATCTATGGGATGATTTGAAGCAGGCCGTCCATGCTCGTCAGCCATCATATTTATCTGAACTGAAGAGATTTTGTATGGAGGAATGGTCAAAAATACCTCCATCCAGAATCCAGATACTCATCAAAGGCTATAAGAGGTGTCTAGAGGCTGTTACTGTATATTTGTAAAAGGAGGCTCAACTAAGTATTGATGTAATATCTCTGTTGTAGTGTGCAAATTTATGCACCTGTCTAATTTTGTTATGCTGCATATTGCATATTTTCTGTTAATCCAATAAACTTAAAGTCACTGCTGAAATACTACTGTTTCCATAAGACATGTCATATACAGTATTACGTTGCTCAGCCAATGATCCAAAGAATTAAGAGGGGTTCCCAAACCTTTTCAAACATCCAAAGAATTAAGAGCGGTTCCCAAACCTTTTCATACGCCTGTATAATTAGACCATGTATTATTATAAAAACCATATGCGCCACCTATATGTCATGCTGAGAGTCCCAAAAGGTTCAAATTAAAAAGAAGGCTGTCCAAACACAAAAAGCAACCAAATTGAGATTTACATTGAAAAATTGCAACTTTTTGGGCAATTGTCCCTAAAGCAAAAAGGCCTCTGCTGGATAACAAATTATTGTAGTGAAGAAAAGTCTAGAAGTAGAAAATCTTGGGGAAGCAAAGGAAAGCTAAGAGGGAGAATAGATGCAATAAAATCAGACACACTAATGCCAGAACATATGTATACTGTACATCTGCCTGGTGCGCTCAAGAAACAGACATGATAGTTAAGGTTACAGCACAATCCCAAGGCATATCGTTTATGTGGGGTATGTCTGGAATTGAAAAAATAAATTCTATGAGTAGATAATTGATAATTAGTTTTTATTTATTTATTTTATTTATATAGTATTTATAACAGGGGATGGGACTCTTTAGAAAACATTTTGCATAAGGATGATATGGATTTCTGCTTGGGAGTTGGGTATGGGGAATTTTTTGCTTAGCTCAATTGCATTATTTGCATTTTTCCAAATTTATCAGTATTTTTCTCACTGTGTGTGAACACACATAATGTTCCACAAAAGATGAGTAATGCAGAATGTTAATTGGTATTACAAATTTAGTATTGATGTGCAGGTGGATATCAGTGTTGACTTTTTCAAAAATACAAGGCTTTGATAAAATATGGCATCAGTTCATTTCAGATTTATTGTCACATGTACACAGTGCAATAAAATTCCTTAGGCCCCAAAACACATGTAAATTATGAAAAATGTAAATGTTTTTCCAAACTTACATTTTTCACTGAATCCAATAGCTTGTGGAAATAATTTACGGTACAGAAATTCCAATTTTAGAAATAGATTTAGTACACTGAGAGTGCACCTTTTTTTCTTTTTACGGTGGAAGATATTGGAGCAGACCAGTGTAATATTTACTTAGCATACTATATATTATTAAAGTAAGAAATGTTCAAAAACAAACTAAAAATAATTAAAAAGTCCAGACCAACTATAATCAAAGAATAACACAAAAATTGATTTAAAAAAGTACAAAGCAAAATGCCCAAATGACACGTTCTAAAATAAGCAAACCAAAAGCGAACAAACCAAGTCCAAATCCAAACACAAAAAATAAGAGACAAATATCCAAAATCCATTTATCCAAATGAAAACATCAAAAGACCAACTTAACTTATAAAGCAGAAGATAAAAGGGGGAGCAGAACAATGTGTGCAAGTGAGTATAAAGGCAATCTGCACAGGAGGCCCTGCCCTCTTGGACTTATCATAGAAACAACAAAACATGTAACACACTATCATAAATTAAAAACAAATAGAACATTTCTAAATTGTTAATATATAAGAAAAACAATACAATACAAAAATAAAGAAAATAAACACATTTTGTATTAAAAATACAAAAGAAATAATAAAAAAAAACTGAGTATGCAGATAGAAAGAACAAAAACTAATGCCAGGGAGGAAGCCATGGTTAAACCGTATTTATCTATACTAATAAAAGGCAAAGCCCTCACTGACTGACAGACTCACTGACTGACTCATCACTAATTCTCCAACTCCCCGTGTAGGTAGAAGGCTGAAATTTGGCAGGCTCATTCCTTACAGCTTACTTACAAAAGTTAGGCAGGTTTCATTTCGAAATTCTACGCGTAACGGTCATAACTGGAACCTACTTATGTACATATATACGGCCATAGCCTGCAGCTCGGTCGCCGTGGGAGGTGTGACGATGAGGGACGTAATTGAGTGCCTGCCCATATAAGGCCGTCCATCGGCAGCAATCCAATAGATACGCTGCCGCTAAATATTCGCAGGTGAAGGACTGTGCTTATGCAAACGAAGATGAGATAGTCAGGAATAGACTAGTGTTTGGCACAAACTCAGCGAAAATGCGTGAGAAACTTTTAAGTGCCGGGTCTTAGCTAACATTAAATAAAGCCGTGGACATCGCAAGATCGCACAAGATAGCACAAGCACAGCTGAGAACCTTCGATGCATGTACACCGAGTGGCTCACGTGAACTGACTGTGCACGCAGTACGCAGAGAACAAGGAAGAGCTCCAAAGAGCGCTGAACAAAAAACGCATTACACAATTGGGAAGGCAGCAAAAGAATATGAAGCGAGTGACGCATACAAGCATATTCATAAGTGCAGCTACTGTGGAAACAAAGCACGGTGTAAACCTTAAGTTTAAATTAAGTTCATAGACAGGCTGCCGCTGGCGTTTGTCATGCCTACGACGAATACAATATTCACGAGATACAAGTTTGATGAGAAGACGCGGGGTATAAACGAGACTTTTGATCACTTTGTAACGAAGTTAAAATTGCTATAACGGAGTTAAAATTGCTGGTGAAGGACTGTGCTTATGCAAACAAAGATGAGATGGTCAGGGATAGAATAGTGTTTGGCACAAACTCAGCAAAAGTGCGAGAGAAACTTTTAAGTGCCGGGTCTGAGCTAACATTAAATAAAGCCGTGGACATCGCAACATCGCATGAGATAGCACAAGCACAGCTGAGAACCTTCGATGCAAGTACTCCAAGCGGCTCACGTGAACTGACTTTGCAGGACTGGGAAAGGTAAGCCCGTGCATGCAGCGTGTGATGTCTCAGATAAAAATGAAGACGAGCTGTTTATTGATGCAGTAAGAAAGGAACAACCCTCTGAATCTGAACAAGCCTTTGTAGACATATCAATAGGAAAGCAAGGTGTAAAGCTTAAGTTTAAATTAAGTTCATAGACACGTTGCCGCTAAATATTTGCAGGCAAATCCACAACTTAATACCGGGAATACCTGTTAAACATCTTAGATTCACAAGTACCGATTTGGGTAGTGAACACTTCAATGAATGAAACCTGTTATCTTTACAATGGTTGACAAACACAGAATATAACTTGAACACAACACATCCTCCAAATTCGAACCTGATTGAAAGAAATAATGATAATTAAATCCTTGATGGCAGCAACACTCATAACAGTGACAAAACAATTACATTGACAATCATGTTACGTTATTTTTAAAATGTTTCCTTTTCTTTTTCATAACTTCTTTAACACATTACTTCTCCGCTGCAAAGCGTGGGTATTTTGCTAGTTAATAAATAAATCGAAAAAAGGACTGCAGGAATTTTATTCCAAAGAATAATGTTACACTTTAATTCAGGTGCTTTATTCATGCGCATCTTTTAAAAGTGAATCTTACATTTGACATGTTTGCGTTTGAAATGATTTCATTTAGCATTCCATAGACAGTTTCATTCAATTAGCAGAGCACAGTATGATATCTACTGTACTTGCCTCTAGGCATGTTATATTACTTCAAACATGTCAGAAGCTGGCCCCTTCAAGCCACAGCAGCACCAGATTTTGATTATAACCAATCTTTTAATCAGAAACTTTTATCCACCTTTAATTCTATTATTTGTTTAATTAGGTCATGTACAATGAACGCTATTGTTGACTCTGACCTTGCCTCTCAGGGAAGGCCTGCTTGTACTTATATTTTTGACATTCTCTGTCTTTATATTGTTAAACTATAAACTAAGGGAACATTGGACCAAGTATATGAAACTTTTTTTTTTTTGTTTGTTAGAAAAGAAAATAATAGAATTAACAAACAACTGAATTGAGCTTTGGAACAAAGGCTGCTTCAATTTCAGTCATCTCAGCCTCAGTAAATTGCATTAGTTACCTAACCAGGAACACTTGTAGAGATTTCTTATCTCTGTTATGTGCTTTATTTGACCCTTGGGAATAAGGGAGACTGATGCAATGTCCACTCAGTCTAAAAATTGCCTCAGGCAAAGTCTTTAAGATGGATAGAGACAGAAACAATAGAAAAAAAGGGATTTCTTTTCCAGTTGTTAAAATAAAACATCATTCTTCTCTATGACATATAAAGTTCTTATGTTTTTTTGACATATATTTAGACCATGTATATCAATAAGCATTGATTGCAAAAGACTCTGCTGCTGTTTTTGGAATCCAAAAGTCAAACCTGGAAATACAGAAAATCTTTTTCCCATTGTGCTTTTCTTAGGAATTTTTTTGCTGCACATATTATAAAAATGGCATCATTTTATTCAAGAAACATTATCATAAAGGAATGATAGTTATAATTGTGTGTTTTGTATGTGAAGTATTTTATTTAAAACCTATGATAAGGTTTTTTCTCCTCAACTGACCTTACCCTAGAGCATTGTTCTATTAACTGTGCATAGCTACTGAGACAAGTGGATTTTCTCTTTTGTTCTCTAAGCCTCTTGCCTTGCAAGGATTTTTTCCTGTGATTTGTTTTTATGTGCTATATTTATAACATTGGTAGCACTGTAGTAATGTGTAATATGCTGCCATGCTGTAGGATTAAAATGCAGACCAGTGGATTGTCTGGGTGTAGTTTGCACATTTTCCTCAAGTGTATTATTGATGGAATTCCTGGTTTCTTACTGCATCCCCAATATGTGCATGTTAGGCAACAGTAAATTGTCCTTGTGTTAGTAAAGAAAGCCACTAAGACACTTCTACAGTTATTTTTAGTTGCAGACTTCATTTACATAATCTTAGCAAGTTGGGGCGGTTGTGGCCACCCATTGTGTAATTTTACATGCCTAACGACTCAGTCAGATCAGTCTGTGATTCACCTCGACACAGTCTAACAGGCTTGATTGCATCTTTATTTGTAGGGGTGAGCTTGTGTGTATGCGGTAGCTGACAACCAATGAATGCTCACCCAGAAGTACAAAGCCTCGAATCTGGTCCTGAGAAAAGAAGGAAAGTGGGTGTTTTGGACTGTGCAAACTGAAGACAGATTCACCTATCTGATGTCCTGTGTTTGCCATTTCATGACAGAAATGAAAAAGGAAAATAAAAGGACAAAGGCTGTAAAACATTTTTATGGGCACCGTCAATCAGCATATTATTGAATCAGAATGAGGCAATCTCACGATACTTTAGAAATTTTGACACTATACTGAAAGGATTGTCATGTAATTTGTAATCGCTGCTGATTCTTTGTGGTGTAACCTGAAATCTTCAGGGTGAAATCCAGAAACTACAGTTGCTAAGTTTGATGTCCCCTCTGACTAGAAATTATGCAATGTGCTGCCAGTTTAAAGTGGCCTGGTTCCTTCCAGGTGCCCAATACTTCCAATATACTGTATACTTACTTTGCCTGTGGGGTTCAAAGTATTGAAGGATGGATGCATGCGTGACCATCACATTTAACTTGATTTGTTATGTCTGAAATGTCAGTAACCACCAGATTCTAAACGCAAATGTCATGAAAAGGAGTTTCCTCCAAAGCAAAACAACGTGAGGCCTCCAAAGCAAGCTAGGAGGCAGGCTAGAATCTTACTTGGTCTGCCCAGCACAGGCTCACCAGACTTCAGCCAGGCTTCTAGGCCAAAAATGGGGAGTTGACAAAACAACTTAAAAAATTTCAAAATATATAACAAAAGTCCCACAAGAGGAAGGATGCCCATTAAGCTTTGGAATATAAGAACAGAGCAAACAAAGGCTCTTCACAAATTATAGACTTATTTACATAAAACTGAAAAATAAAAGGAGAGGTGCAAAACAGGTACTAAGGAGTTGCCAAATAGGCAAACCTAAGCAAACAAAATCTCAAAACAGTGTCCAGTAATCAGAATTCTTGACATGAAATGAAAAATAATCAAAAATATAGAAAATGCAACAATAAACTGCAGTACTAAGAGACCAGAAAATTCATTTAAACTATGAATGGTTCCCACTTCTGTGCCATCTCAGCCGTTTTAAATAGCCTGATGAAGGGCTCAGCAGTGGTAATATCAGTGTGGTCCTCCACTCTCAAAGACTATGGAACATAAATAAATTTAAAGACACAGTACATAAGCAATAATAAACTAAACATAAAAGTATGATGAGTAATAATACAAAGACAACAAAAACTTCTAAACATCTTAACATACATTAATACATACCAACAACTGAGTAAAAGGAAGGACATGAAAGATTGCAGGAAACCACTGGAAGTCTTTTAGACCATAGGAGGCAACATAGGATCTCTAGGCATTACAAGGAGGAGACCTTACTGACTAAGGTGGGGAGAAATAAATCCAAGAAATGGTAAGAGTGATATGGCCAAAGGGAGAATGAGACCTATGGATAACTGGCAAGGAGACAGCATAACGGCTAGAAAGTGTTTGCAGAGTCATTTCAAATAGGGCAAATGAGTCTTGCCTGTCTAAGACAGAGCAGACAACATGAAATCAGAATCAGAGTTATGGTCTTTCTTAAGGCACATTCCTGGAATGATCCTGGGTTTGAAGATCATTCTCTTCTAGTCTAACTGTAAACTTGAGCATGGGAAAGGTGCTATATAAATAAAATGTAGTATTATTATTATAACTGTAAATGTAGAGTTTGGAGGTGATGCTGGGCGAATGCTGGGTACACTGTCAGGTGGTATTGATGCTAAAGCTAATGAGAGAGAAAGGTAGTAGGTGAGTTGGGGAAAATTTGTTGTGATGCAGATGGTAGGAAAACGGAAGAGTTGCTTTGCTGGGTTAGTAGGTTTAAATATCATGTTAAGACAGATCTAGTGAGATAAAAGGAGAGTTTATTTTAAAGTTTATGAAGTTTTTTCATGTTTTGGTTTCACCTATTATTAATTTTTCAAATATACCTCTTTTTAATAATAATAGAAACCATGCAGACATTTCAGAACCTTCTGTCATTTTGTTACATCATGGTACAGCCATCCTGGCAGAGTTCATTGTAATAAAAAAGACCGATATTGTTATTGTAGAAAAAATGCAAGTATCACATTATTAATATTTATCCATCCATCCATCCATTATCCAACCTGCTATATCCTAACTACAGGGTCACGGGGGTCTGCTGGAGCCAATCCCAGCCAACACAGGGCGCAAGGCAGGAAACAAACCCCGGGCAGGGCGCCAGCCCACCACAGTTATTAATATTTAATAATATAAATATGTAACTACAATGTTAAATATATAAATATATATATAAAAAATATATTTATCCCTGTTTTAATTAACGATCCATAAACATTAAATATCATTTTCATAATAAATTGAGCAAAAAACATACCGCCTTCTAGAATGACTTTCAAAGTAAGTGGGGGAAAAAACCCCAAAAGATACAAGGCTTAAAATATGTTGAAGTGTTTGCTTGACTCCCAAGTTACTTCTTGTAATTTTATTTTCCATTATAATTGTGCTTCTTATTTGTCACATAATTATTTCACAAATTAAAGTTAATTATACAGGATTGCATACATACTGTATTATTTGTTTAAATAACACTATGTACATGTTTTATTTGCTTTCTTTTGTTGAAAAATGGAAGGAAATGGATTTAAAGTCCATTAATGCATTATTGAACACCTTTAATTCAGTACAGAGTGAGAAGTGCATGAAATCTTTCAGCAAGTTAGGAACCTATCCCTGAATGGTGTTCTAGTTCATAAGAATACATTTAACTTTAAAGTCATAAAGTGTCAATTTAACTTTGCTGAATTACCTACACAAAATTGACTATTGTACTCTGGGTTCCTGTATATTTTAATCGCATGCTGTGTCCTGTTTCATTGTTGTCCACCTCTCACCCTCATACTCTGGAGAAGAGTGCTTTCTTCAAATCAAAAATTCAATCCCATGTGAATTGCGTTTCCTGTTTATAATGAATAGTGATTTTTCCGGAAGTATTTATTAACAATATTCTAGCATGTTGTGAGCAAACGACTTGGTAACTGACATGTGTGTTATGCAACATGAGTAACGTGAAACTTCATTTTTTTCCCATTATTTTTAATATCCTGTGCTGCATTGGTCACCATTGGCTTGTACTAAATTGTAAACTTTTTATCTTCATTGTCCATGAAAACGTTAGATTGAAACTTTTTCTTGGGGTTCACTATGAAACACACAAGGTAAGTGGCATATAAATAAAAATATCATTTATGGGTGGAGTATTCTTTTAAAGTCCATGACTGTCAGTATAAGCTCTGTCTCCCTATGATCCTTTATGGGACTTAGCATATTAAAAAAATGAACGGACTGATTTATGTACAATGTAAGGTCACATGTAGAGTGAGACAAGGCACTATTTCAAATAATAAATCAATTATTTAAAACTACCCAAAATATCAAAATTATATAATCAGAATTAATGGCCACCCTGTATTCTTAACAAATGTCAAATTCCAACACAAGCAGCAGGTCATTGAGAAGGGCTGTCAAATTAATGGTAGGATTTTTAGTCCTCTCTAATGACTCATTGTGTGACCCTGAGCAAGTCATTTAACCCATCTGTGTTTAAACTGTATTTGTTGTAAATGGAAAGTGATTCTCAAGTGACGTGTCCAGTTAAAACAGTACTAAAAGCAGCAATTCGAAACATTAGACAAAAAGTAAAAAAATGAAAGGATGTGACAAACGGTCTGTTTAAATCACAACTGTTTTGGATAAGTTGGTGAAAGAAATCAAATGTGTAATATTTCTCCTCCATGTATTTCTAATGTAACACTGTAAAATATTGTCTTTAAAACCTGTAAATGTGATCAGTGATTCGTGTGTTTATTGACATTAAATGCAATTGAGAACCATGAGACTAAATATTACTTAACTTTGAAATTTTTCTGAATGCTGTTAAACATCTATAGCAACTGGGTGACAATAGGTCTAAAATGAAGGCATACCTTTTCGCTTAAATGGTGTATATTAAAACAATTTTACTCTCAGTAGTACCAGTATTTCAGAAACCAATATTGAGCTCTTTACAACACTAACCAATTTACTGCCTGTTAAATGAAGGAACTAATTTATTTGCACTTTCTTTTTTTCCAAGCCCTATGCAGTACACATTCCTTACATCAAAGATAGTAAGATACCCTTGTACCAACCTTGAGGCTTAATGTAGAAAAATAAAAAATATGATATGTATAGTTATTTGTAGTGAAACTATGATAAACATCAAAATTAAAAGATTAAAGAATGAAATACAGCAATATTAACTTCTAAGCATTTTGAGTAGTTTTCCTAGCAGCAATCATAATTGTTACTTTTATTAAATTGACAGGATGCATTAATTGAAAACATACTATAAACCTGTTGTATATGTTTATGCAAGATATTGCGGTATATTTTCATTTGTTTTCTCATTATGTGACAGATTAGTGCTCTTACTGTTACCAAGATTCTGATTTGGTCTTATATAATTTGTCTTTTAAAACTAGTTTTCATCACTATACTCTATATTAGAATATATTATTATTTTATTAGATATAAACTATACGTATAATGAATAAGTTAATATTATTGATTAATTTATTCACTCCTAATAACATTTATGCAAATTCTCCTCTATACATACATTTTAAAAATATAATTAAAAAACAATACATTATTTATAAAACATTCATTCTCTAAGTGAATGTCAAGGGTGGTATTTGGAGGCAGAAAGATTGTCTACAACTGTGATGTTGAAAGACACATTTTTTAACATATTTTTGTATTCTTTAATAACTAATCAATAGTCTAAAAGTTAAAACTGGTAACTGTTTATCATTTCCAGTTACTTAAGTATAGAAATTCCACTGTTTCTCCATGCTCTTCCTTGTTGTTATTTACATACTAGTTTATCACATTGGTTAAAACCTATCTTTATATATAATACGCTACAATGGCTGTCCTTTTGTTTGTCCAGGATGTTAACTCACTTGTAGCTCGCAAACCATTTGACCTATTGACTTGAATTTTTTTTTTATTATATTTTTATAAATTTTATTACAATCCATACAAATCAATCAAGTTTTTACAAAAACAAAAATTGAGTTAAGAACAAATCGATCCCCACCCCTGAGAGAGAGAACAAGGCAAACGGCATGAAATTTAAGGCTTGTAAACATACCTAAATTAATAAATTCTCTGTGCTTTATGAGCTTATTTTAAAATATTACTGATTAGATCCTGCCATGTTTTGAAAAAAGTCTGTACGGATCCTCCTTTTTTCCAATTTCAAATAGTATAACACATCGGTTTCCCACTGACTTAAAAGAGGAGAGTTTGGGTTCTTCCAGTTTATCAGGATAAGTCTGTGTGCCAAAAGTGTAGTGAATGCAATCACAATTTGTTTGTCTTTCTCCACTTTAAACCCATCTGGAAGATCCCCAAACACAGCTGTTAAAGGGTTAGGAGGGATTGTGAGACCAAGGCTGTCTGAAAGGTAATTAAAAACTTTGGTCCAGAATAATGTTAATTTGGTGCAAGTCCAGAACATGGGACCCAGTGAGGCTGGGACTTGGTTGCAGTGTTCGCAGGTTGGATCATGCCCTGGAAACATTATGGAGAGTTTTAGTCGAGACAGATGTGCTCGATATATAATTTTAAGTTGTATAATTGTATGCTTTGCACATATGGAGCTCGAGTGAATTCTCTGCATTGCTACTTTCCACTCCTTTTCTGATATATTAATTGAGAGATCTTTTTCCCAGTGTCCTCTTGAATCGTTGAAAGGGAGGGATTGTAAAATGATTTTATATATTGTAGAGATGGTGTCTAAATCCTTGAGATTGAGCAATATTTTTTCCAGCATGGATGAGGGTGCAAGATGAGGAAAATCGGGAAGGTTCTGTTTAACAAAGTTCCTGATTTGAAGATAGTGAAAGAAATGTGTAGCTGGAATGTTAAATTTGGAATGTAATTGTTCATAGGATGCAAAGACGCTGTCTATATAAAGATCTCTAAGCAAGTTAATTCCAAATGTTTTCCAGATATTAAAAACTGCATATGTTTGCGAAGGTTGAAAGAGCTGGTTGTCTTGCAGAGGTCCCACAGATAGAAGCTTCTCCGTCTTAAAATGCTTTCTACATTGGTTCCATATTCTAAGTGAGTGAAGCACAATTGGGTTATTAGTATATTGCCGATAACGTGTGTTTATTGGAGCACAGAGCAGGGAATACAAAGAGGTACTGCAGGATTTTACTTCTATTGCGGACCAAGCCTGTGTATGTTCTTCTGTTTGTGTCCAGGTTCTTATCACCTGTACATTTGCTGCCCAGTAATAAAACTAGAAGTTAGGTAGAGCCATGCCGCCTTCTGCCTTTTGTCTTTGTAGGGTCGCTCTTTGGATGCGTGGATGTTTTGAATTCCAAATAAATGAGGTTATTGTTGAATCTAATTGCTTAAAGAATGATTTATTAATGTATATTGGAAAAGGCGCTTAGGAAGAATATTCATCTTAACAGTGTTAATTCTTCCAGCTAGTGTGAGATGAAAGGTTGACCATCTATGCAAGTCATGCTTAATTTTTTCCATGCAGCTGGCAAAATTTTGTTGATAAAGAGCTTTATGTTTACTTGTGATGTTTACCCCTAGGTATTTAAACTGTTCTGCAATGATAAAAGGTAGGGTATCTAATCTAATATTATATGCTTGAGAATTCACT
>JANRMT010062819.1:59646097-59773606 GCA_026402145.1 Polypterus bichir lapradei
TGTTAAGACTGCAGGCACAGAATTTTCTGGGTCTGATATATACAGTACCATATCATCTGCATATAATGAAATTTTCTGTTCCAGTCCTTCTCTGATAATCCCCTTTATCTGATCAGTATTTAGACAATGTATTGCCAGTGGTTCAATGGCAATTGCAAACAGTAGCGGTGACAAGGGGCATCCTTGTCTAGTACCACGTTCTAGTTTAAAGTAGTCTGAGCAAGTGTTGTTGATACAAACTGAAGCTTCTGGGTTAGTATACAATAATTTGATCCATGCACAAATGTTCGGGCCAAACCCAAACTTCTCCAATGTAGTAAAAAGGTATTTCCATTCAATCATGTCAAATGCTTTTTCTGCATCCAATGATAATAATATTTCTGGGGTGTTTGATTTAGTTGGTGAGTATATTACATTAAACAGGCGTCGAAGATTTGAAGGTAAGTGTCGGCCCCTAATAAATCCAGTTTGATCTTGTGATATTAACGAGGGGAGCACTTTCTCCATCCTTCTAGCTATGATTTTAGAGAGTGTTTTAACATCATTATTCAGAAGTGAAATTGGTCTGTATGATGCACATTGTAATAAGTCCTTATTTTGTTTTGGAAAAAACGGTGATTAGTGCTTGGCGAAAAGTTTGGGGAAGAGTTTGGTTATCTCTGGTTTCTGTAAATGTTGCTAATAAGAGGGGAGCTAGCTGAGCGGAGAATTTCTTGTAAAATTCTGCAGGGTAGACATCAGGGCCTGCTGCTTTCCCGCCTTGGAGTGACTTTATAGCATCTAGTAATTCTGATAACGCCAGAGGTTTATCAAGTTTCTCCGCACTAAAAGTGTCTATTTGTGGTATTTGTAATGTATCCAGAAATGCATTAGATTGTGTATTGTCTACTTTAAACTCAGTAGTATATAGGGATTTATAGTAGTCTCTGAAAGTGTGCATTATATTTTTGTGGTCGACGATTTTATCTCCGTTTGCGTTGGTGATTACTGAGATTGCGTTGCACACTTCTTGCTTGTGAATTTGAGCTAAAAGCTTATTAGCTTTCTCTCCATGTTCATAGTAATGTTGTCTGGATTTATAAATGAGTTGTTCAGTTTCTTTAGTTGTCAGGAGGTTTAGTTCTGAATGCAGAGCCTGCCTTTTCCTATGTAGAGTCTCGCTTGGTAGTCTGGCATGTTCTTCATCTATTCTAGTAATTTCGCTTTTTATCTCTGCTACTTTCTTGGTTTCTAATTTATTTCTGTGGGAAAGATATGAGATAATCTGTCCTCTTAAGAAGGCCTTAAGAGTTTCTCGGAGTATTCCTGCAGAGATCTCTGAGGATGTATTTGTCTCTAGAAAGAATTTGATTTGTTTGGATATAAATTCTGTACAATTCTCGTCTGCTAATAGAAGCGGGTTGAGACGCCATCTGCGGGGTGAGTGTATGGGGCTTAGTAACTTTAGCTCCAAGATCATAGGTGCGTGGTCAGAAATAACAATAGCATCGTATTTGCAAGATTTAATCATAGGCAAGAAGTTATTGTCTATAAAGAAATAATCAATCCTTGAGTAGCAATAATGTACTGGTGAGTAGAAAGAATATGTTCTTGAGTTTGGGTTTAAAAACCTCCAGGGGTCTGATAAGTTGTGATCAGTTATAAACTTTGTAATTATCTTTGTGGTGTTTGATGCCGTTCCCCCTGTAGAAGAAGTCCTATCTAAGGGTGGATTTAGAACACAATTAATGTCCCCAGCCATTATAATTTTATGAGTGTTCAGATTGGGAATGGATGCAAATAAATTTTGTATAAATTCCTTATCATCAACATTAGGTGCATAAACATTTATCAAGATCATTTTACGGTTAGATAAGTCTCCCATGACCATTACATATCTCCCTTCAGGATCCAATACTACATCTGATGCTACAAATGGGACTGTTCTATGTATGAGAATTCCCACACCTCTAGTTTTCTTTGTAAAACTAGAATGGAACATTTGTCCAGTCCAGTCTTTTTGCAGCCGGAACTGATCCTTGCTTAGTAAATGGGTCTCCTGTAAAATACTATTTTAGCGTTTAGACCTGTTAGGTGAGAGAGTACTTTCTTTCTCTTTAATTCGTGATTCAGGCCTTTAACATTCCAGCTCACAAAGTTAACTGTCTCATCATGGAGACATTGATTCTGAATTTTTGATGTCATTTTATAGTCTAAACTGGAAGTGAGACAGCTTCGGCCTTGATTTCCTATTTCCCCTAGAGTTATTGCCATGCAGCCTATTATTACGTTGGTAGTTATAATTATAAAGATTAAAAGGATAGATTAGGTATAGATCAAGCCTGCTCTCTTTCTCTCCCCCCCTTAACCCCCTACCCTCCTTTTTTGCCTCCCCACGTGAGGCTAGAACCCACTTCACACGTCCAAAGCAAAACAAGCCCCCACGCAGCGGCGTTTTAGGGTTAAAAAATAGTGATATCTATTACCAATTTAGTCTAAAAAATTGTGCACTTAAAATAAATATAATCTCCAGCAATCTTAGTGTATTAAGATAATACACCCGGATAATAAACCCGGGGAAAGGTGTTAGAAATTTGTCCAGAATAAGCATAATAAGTCTTAATGCAATAATAGCAATAACAATAAACCAAGGGTAAGATGTTGAACAGTCTTGTTTAGGGTAGAGAGAAAATAATTAGATAATTAAAAAAAAAGGAAAGAAAAGAAGAAAAAAAAAAGAGAAAAAAGAAAAAGTAATTAAGCACAATAAAACATAAACAGATAGCGCCCTAGTAATAATGAGTAATAATGAGAATATATGATGATAAAAACCCGTATTTTAAACAAATAGATCAGAAAGTAGATTATTAATCCTTGTCATATCATTAACGTCCATGACTCACTATTATGTATCAGAATAGTCCCGGGATCAGCTTTCTTAATTCCTTTTCCTTCCTTGCTAGCGAAGACATAGAATTGACCCTGCAATTCCACTTTCAGTTTGGCCGGATACAAGAGGCTGTATTTGACGTTGGCTTGCCATAACCGGTGTTTAATGTTGTAGAAGGCTGCGCGTTTAGTAGCTGTTGCTGGAGAGAAGTCAGGGAAGATACGAATGTGGTTGTTTTCATATATAATCTCTTGCTTGTTTCTGAGGAGTGCCATCACCTCTAGCTTAAATGACAATATTTCAAAGCGAATAATAAAAGATCTAGGTCTAATGGTATTTGATCCGCGTACGCGGTAAGCCGCTGCTATCTCAGAATCTGCTTTAAAGTCCTTCCCGATTATTTTAGAAAAAAGTTCAGCTGCGAATTTCACAGGGTTTGAATTTTCTCGATTCTCAGGCAGACCTTCAATTCTGACTTTATTTCTTCTGCTTCCATCTTCCAAAGCAGCCAGTCTGTCTCCGAGTTTTTGGCTATTTTAATCCGAGTCGTGAATGTCTTCTTGAGATCCTCCAGTTGATCAGTAAGCGTGCTCAGTTTAATTAAGTTTTCTTGAATGTGCTCTTCAATTTTAGCCAGCACCTGTCGCAGCTCCAGTTGCAGCTCCTGTCGCAGCCTTTCATTTGCCTTTACACTTGCCTTCTCATTTGCCTTCTCGCTTTTCTTTATATCTTGCATGAGCTCAGCGAACATCACCTTCAGTTCAGACAGTTAAATTGTGCTTTCTTGTAACGCAGGTGAAGCGGCAGGCTCTACTGTAGCCGGTGTCCCCGCTGTTCCAGGCTCGCGTGGAGTAATTGAAACCGCGGACTGCAAGGCCTTTTCCAGTTTCACTCTCAGTCGGTGACGATGTAGCGGACCGTGGTCGTAAGGAGTCTGTACTTTCGCCCATCTGATCCAGGTCTGTCTCTGAAAGGCCGTATCTTGAACTAGGACTTGCTGATCTTGGCTTGGGTGCAGCTTTAGTTTTCGATTCTTTCAGACCCCCTTTCTTGTTGGCCATGTTTATATATGCTTACATATATGTACTGTAGCAGTGCCCCTCGGGTTGAATAAATACAGGATATCTCAGGATAATAAGCAAATAATATGAAAAATAACACCGCTGCTAGCGAAGCTCCACTTCAGACGTCCATCTCTCGCATCGGACGAGACCGACTCCATTGACTTGAAATTTGGCACACATATACTACGTGACGTCTACCATCCGCTTACAGGGTGATGATTGACCTCCAAGGTTATTCCTCTTTTTATTTTTATTTTATTTTATTATTGAATCAACTCTAGACAGAGGCCAGCAGGGTGGCCATGCGGCACATCCATATAGGTGCTGTTCTCATTCCTACCACGTCACTTCCCCTACCTCTTCATATCTTAAATCATTCTTAAGGGCAGATTGGAAACTTAAGTGAAAAATTAAAGAAAACATACCAGGTAATTGCAGCACAAACACTGACTTAATCAGTTTTAATGCAAAAAGATGCCAACAAAAGAACAGAAGAAGTGGGCCACTAGGATGGAGAAAAGAAGAGCTGCTCAGGAAGCAGCAAGCACGTCAACCTCTGAACAAACGAATGCTAAATGTACAGAGAAAGAGAATGAAAGCTAGGAATGCTCAAGTCAAGTGTATTCACTGCACATTATCGTGCAGTGTGCCATTACTGGTGAAATAATATTACACATAAGATAAGGATTAATGCTTGTTTTATATTAATCTATAAATCATCATAGGTTAAAAGAATGTTTGCCAAGTTTAAAGTCTAAATATATTTAAAATATAATGAGAAATTCACACAATCAAATGAGAGAGTCCTTTTAAAAACAAAGAGAATTTGCCTGTCTATTTGTTTAAAAAATATTAAGATAGTTTTGGTTGAAGGGTGTTGTAATTCCAATGACCTAACAAAGGTTATTCCTTTCCTTTATTGATACCCTTGCCCAAGTGTTTATAACGGTTTTCTAAGAAGAGTTATAAAGTTAACCCCCAGTTACAGTGCCTTAAAAGGTATTTTCACATTTTCACTTTGTAAAGCTCTATTTTCACTTCAACAGTAAAGAGTGTTTTTCCTGTTGATCAGTGTAAAAAAGTTAAAATAAATCCAATGTGGTTCAATGTTGTCCATAGTATTAATAAACTTCCAAGTTGGCAAAAACTATTTGTAGACAAATTATTTTATCCTTTTCTGTTGAGCAGGTCCTCTTTTGCTGGACTTTCTTAGCATAAGCTTGCAGCCAGTTTTGATTAGTCAACTCAAGTCAAGTGGCTTTATTGTAATACTGTCCATACAACATATTACAGTATACATTGGCACAAAATAACGTTCCCCAGCACAGTGGTGCAAAATAAACATAAACGCAGAACAAGTGCAAGATAGGCATGGAACTATTCTATACTATAATAGATAAATTAGTAAAATAAATAACAGCTAAGTGAATAGATAGTAATACATTTAAAATAGATACATAAATAATAAATAACAACACTAAAATGAATCATAAAAACACAACAGTACTGACAAGTGTAACAAATGTACTGCATGTGAATTAGCTATTCACAATTCTTTGTGAATTTTCCCCTTGGGATTAATAAAGTATCTATCTATCTATCTATCTATCTATCTATCTATCTATCTATCTATCTATCTATCTATCTATCTAATAATGACAGTTGAGAGTTCAGAGTCCAGACAATCAAGGGGCAGAAGCTGTTGTATTACCTGACAGAATTGGTTCAGATACTACAGTACGTTCTGCCAGATGGAGGTGGGATAAAGAGACCGTGGGAGGAGTTGGAGTGGACCTTCATAATGCTGTAAGGTTTTCTGAATAGAATGCTTTACAAAGATGTTTTCATTGGAGGGCAGAGAGGACCCAAAGATCTTTTACGCATTGTGCACTATTCATTGTAGGATGTCACAGTGCCAAACCAGACAGTGATGCAGCTGGTTAGAACTCTCTCAATTGTGCTCCTGCAGAATGTAGTGAGAATGGGGGGCCTAGCCTTGCCTTTATCAGCTGCTGAAGAAATTGGAAATGCTGCTTCACCTTCTTGGCTATGCAGGTGCTGTTAATTGACCAAGAAATGTTAGCTAACAGGTACACACCAAGGAATTTTGGTGCTCTTGATGAGCAGTGGGATGTGGACAGCTTGGGCCTTCCTGAAGTCAACAATCATGTCCTTCATCTTGTCCACATTAACATACTTATTGTTGCACTACCACCAGTCGGCTACTCGGACTATAAGCTGACATATCTTCATTGGTGATGAGACCAAATTCCATGGGGTGTCGTTTGCAGATTTTGTTACTTTGTATGGAGTGATCTAGGTTCTACCTCTGGGTCTCTGACCCAAACAGGCTTTATAAAACTGTTTTAGTTGTCCACAGGGAAAAAGTATAGGCTCATCAGCATCCTAAGCTTTAGTTCCTGCTTGTTATGTACAGTACCTGTGCCAGTGTGGAGTTCCAAAGGAGTAGGCAAGGCAATTCCTGAAAGCATATGCATTTAGTGATTATCATAGCAAGATTCAGTTGTTTCCACGTCTGGAGCAATTGCTTGCCAAAAATCTGTCAGTCATAATGTCCTTGGATTCCTGGAGTTGTGTTTCAAAATCTATATTGATGGCATTCACTCATCTTGATTTCTATCTCTGTTTCCATGTTTTGCCTCAAAATGTTTCCATTTCATTCTCATTAAGTTTAATAGTTTTATTTCTTTTTCATAAATTATTACAGAGTACAAATGGAGATACAGTCTAAAATGATGGATTTGTTTATCTTGTAATCTATGGTATGTTCAGTAATTTTTTCTGGCACTCTAACTGAAAAACATTATTTGTTTCACTCTGTTTGCATGATGGTTCACCTTTCACAGCCATATTATACTTGTTATCAATGCAACATTTCTGCGGTTTATTAGCCTCTCTACTACTGTTGTGACTTTTTAATAGAAGGATATATCTTCTTTCATCCCAATATGAGTAAATATTTAATAGCCTTAATAACTTTATCAAGTAAGGAAAGATAGACGATAATACTGTTTGATGTAATCTTAGTTTTGTTTAAAATGATCAGCAGATCAGGATTTATAATTTTGTGTTTAATCCTTCCAAGTATTTTCAGATGTAGTTGTATCATGACTATAACTAAAATTACTAACATTTGTTTCATCAATTGAAATTTCAGCTTCAGTTTTCAGTAATTTAGCCACATTCATACAAGATGAGTGGATAAGCCTTTGTGTAATGCTTTCATTAAAAATATTGAGAATTTCCATTCTTTTCTTACTGCTCCCCTTCTGTTTCTTGGTTATGATTATAGCTCCTCCCGCAGCCAGATAAAATGTGTATTCGACAGTCTGCCATGTTCAACACAATTCAAATGATTGGTATAGTCAGTGAAAATTAGTTTATTCTCTTTCTTGAGTACATGTAATTCCACATGTAATTCCATGCCGGACCGGGGGTGGCGAAGTGCACTAATTCTCTCTCTCAGTCTCTTACAGACCATTCTAGGGAAATCCCGTCTGGCTCTGGGGCAGCCAACGACATCACTTCCCTTACTGGCCTTTAAAGCTGCCATCTTGTTGATACTAAAGCAGTTCTGTTTTGGACTCAGTCGTGTGAACATGTCTGTCATATTGAATCAGTTTTGCAGCCGTGAAAAATTATACAGGTGGCTGCCCCAAACCTTCACAATACCTTATGGTCATTCTTGTTACTCAGTATAGAATGCACACCCCAGGTCCATGACAGCTCTTCACTTGAAATCAAATTGCAGATAATGGCAGAAGACCAACAGATGTTGAACTGGATTATAGTAACTTATTTAATTATGCAGAGATTAATTGGAACTCTTAATACATACTGTAGCCACAGTGAGCCAAGTTAATGCTGTATGTTAATAATTAAATTTTACTTTTTTTAAATCTTCAATTGTCACAAGATACTTTGTTTTCTCAGAGTGGAATCCTTCTCCTCTCTCTGTCATTCAAAAGTGCACATTAGAACTGGTCAGGGTGGAATAAAGACTGTGACTTGCCTTGGATTTTATACAAATGTCAAAAACTGAAAGAAGGAGTGAAACCACCTTAAATGTCTTCACTTCAAGTCCTGGAAATGCTCAATCAAAGCTATATGTTGCAAAAAAATACAAAAAAAAAAAAAAAAAAAACAGAAATGAGATTGGGGTCCCTGAAGATACGCCCCATAAAATGAAAAATAAATAAAATGAAATGGCAGATATCCACAAGTAAGCAGACAATAAAGATCATCACAAACAAAGAAAATACTGCCCCTGGAGTTGAAAGTGACACTCGGATGTTGGTTCCACTACTGAATTCTGACGCCTGGGGATGAGCCAATTTTATATTTTGTCCTGGTAGGAATAGGCGGGACTTTCAGGCTGCCTGGGGTGGAAGTGACATCATTATTCTTGGAAACATGGAGGTAAAAGACAAAAAGTTGCTACCCACAGCAACCTTTCTCATTCACAGGTGGTGTTACCCTTTTTGTAGCCCAGTAGTGCCCCCCAAAATCATGCATGTCTGGCAATATTTTGTTTTGTTATGTCATGTCTGTTTCTGATCTAGTGTTTAGTTTTCTAAATATAAAGCATAAAAGCTTAGATGGTTATAAAATATTTGTAATTGTGTTTTATCAGTAAATTGTATTATTTGCTTAAAAAAATAAATATTACTTTCAAACCTGTTTCAAATTCTGAGCACCTAATTTTCTTTTATGCTTTTAAATTATATTGTAATAGATTTGCATAAGTCCCATCAAAATACTGGCCTAGCTGATTAATTAGGTGGATATATGTATGGTAAAATGTCCGATGCTCGGTTGATTGTTACAGAGATTCTAATTCAGTTTGTGAAGTGTGTTAGTAAAATATGACAATATACTCTGAGAATAATATACATATAATATGACAATGTACTCTGCTGTGTACATAATGCACTTTTAGACTTCTGGCAGACACTCTGTTTTTCTTCACTGTGTTGTCAAGACTGGCAAACTCAGTCATGGAATGGTTGATTTTGTTTTATTGTTTTTTTTTTGTGTTGTTGTGCCAGAATTATTAAAATTTTGTTGATAACTATGGTATGAAGCTTTCATATCTGTCATTGATTAAAAAAGTCTCAATTTGGCATGCAGAAGTTTCTGCTAATTTTCATATGATTCACAATTTCATAATCGGTCTAATGGTTTGGGGCTTATTAAACTTGTAACCTCTTTGTTTGAAACGCACAATATTACTTATAAACCAAATTGTTTGATGTATTCATATAGTAAGCTGGATGTAAAAAGTACATGTTTACATTTTAGTGCTTGATATGTTTTTCTCTCCAAGTGTTGTTCTTTTGGTTACTTGTTTACTGTTGAAGCAGCATACCAATGTAGTTAAAAAAGCTATTCTCAGCAGGTTTCCCTAGATTTTAATTGGCAAACATTTTAATTACTCATTCAGAACTGCTCCAGTGAAAACAATGCATTAGTGAGCTCTACCAGCAGATTTCTTAAAAAATGTTTTAATCACACAAAATTAAGTCTTTTGAATACATATTTGTACAATCCCATCAAACAGTCTTTTCCAGGATTATTTGTTTCAGAAAACAAAACTGTGGGCGTTGTTTTTATTTATCATAATAAGCAAACAAAGGGATAGAGATTTTTTTTGTATTCTATATTCATTTTCAGTTTTCTACAACTTAAGTTACTGAACAACAAATAAATTAAAAAGTGGTCATTTTAATTAAATATCAAACAACCGTTATTTTTCCTGGTTTTCTTTTTTGCTTTTCCTTTAAAATATATTAAGGACATGAATCATTTCCAATGTGTATTTTCTGACAGATCATTCTAGAGAAAAGATATTTAATGGAAGCCTTTCTATTATCATAAATGGAAATGCCAGCAGCAAAAGAATAGAATGGAATCGTTTCACTGGCATTCAGCCAAGGTAGCTTGGAAAGTCTGTAACAAATCATAAAAGCAGCACTAAATGTATTTTATGTAAAGGGGTATTTGGACATTTTAAGAAATAAACATGATTTTTAGAATCATAGGATATTACAAAGAGTTCACGTAAGTTAATTAAAATACAACATGCCATGTAACATAATTGTAGTTTTTCTTTTTTAATTTCAATTTTGTTTAAATAAAGTATATAAAAATGAAAATATGATTAAATTGTTAAAAACCATCATAAATTATCAGGATTTTGTATTTTATAAGTATACTGAGTGTGAACTAGAAGTATCACATTATTTTTTGAACATTCACTTTACATTTAGTATAAAAGGTATAAGGCTTGACTATTAGAGGCAAATAACACTCTTGTATTATAAACTGATTTATTTTTGCAGTGCTCCCCTAATTGACCTTGTCTTCACTTAAACAATGTCATAAATTCATACACTCACTTGAGCCGCTTCTTCCAATGCAGGACAGTATTTATTATTGGAGAGTTTCTTACTGTATTATTCAGATTTAGCTTCATCTGTGAGATATCACACAGATTATCACCTTACAGACAGATACTCCCATCCATTTACTATTTCTTGATTGATTATAAAGAACAGCTCAAGGTAATGAATGAGGAGTCCAGATCATCACCCCTACACCACTATGCTTGATGGTTAATATTAAGTGTAGTGCTGACACTCATGGGTGTGTTTCTCAAAAGCATAGTAGTGCTAGGAACATCAAATACTCCATCATAAGATCAACTGTTGATTTATAAGTGATTTTAAATACCCTGTTGTAACTACAGGAGCACATGAAATGTTTCATAATCTGTGTGCACCCCCCGCACATAGATTATGTTTGATACTTCTTGAACTGGCTAACTCATCTAATTTTGTACCTATTTAAACACTTTATTAAATTACAATGACATATGTACCTCATATTATTTTTGCAACCTTAATTCACCCCAGCGAATGACCAAAAACATCAGCGTATAATTAAAGTTTTGTCAATCGTTTTTTAATTGACTTATGATACTTGTCTGCAGGCGCCTTCAAGAGCAGGGTACACTGTACTTTATACTTTGTGAAGCATGCGGGTTTCATGAGTATTTTTCAAGGACAGTTTAAACATTGCACCAGGAAACATGAAGAGAGGATTACGCTATGCAAAAGTCCTTCTGTTCACAAAACAGCTGCAGTTTTGTCTGAAGACATCTGACAACACATCTGCTTATACCTGACCCCTACTCTTCCTCTGTATCCAAAATAAAGGAAGATGTCACAAGAATGTCGATGTCAATAAACTAGGAGCAGCACTGAAGGGCACAGTTCCGACTGAGTACCAATAATTACGACGATAAGGCTGTTACTCCATCACGCATAATTGGATTTACTGGCTGGCCTGCCAACATTTCTTTGTGTTTTTTTTTGTGTTCATTTTTATAATTACAATTTAAGAGAGGTTTTAGGAAATGTATGTTAAAGTAACTAGTATGTTACATACAGTATGTGCATTGTAAAGTTTCTTGTTGATCTCAATGATTCTTTGTTTTAAGGAAACACATACCAGTTTGACCAATCAGATCAGAGGAACCAGACACACACACACAGACTGTAGCATTTTATTATATAGTAGAAGCCTTGCAAGACTGCTAGCTTCTGATACAGCTCTGGACCATTCCTCATGAAGAAATTTAGATTTTTTGCTAATTATGGGTAAATAAGACTTTTTCCACTGAGATGTGGAGGTGGGTTAGAATACTTCCAGCTGAGTAGGATTTTGAATATCCAGTTTATTGTAAGATATCACAATATGTTTGTCATTGTATAATGTCGTATCACCTTAAATAAAGATGTTTGTGGAATTTGTTTCCCAATATGACCTTAGCGTAGGGCATTCTCCAATTATATTATTTAGTGAGGTAGGAACATGACATTGTTTATAGATCTTCTTCCTGATATATTCTGCATAATTTTATCGAAAAAGTTGTATGTGATGTAGTTTTTCGTAAATTAAACCATACTTTGGACAAATGAAGAATCTATCATTGTATCTCATGCCATTCATTATCTGAGATTCAGATCTGATTTCAGCTTATTGACGTGTACATAGTACAATGAAATTCCTACAGCAACAACTTCTTTTATTTCTAAAAGTACATGTTCATGCAAGGCATGTAGATCAATGTGTATTGGTCAACAAAAAGACACACACACTAATGTTAAAAAAGTATACACAAAGGGCAACACACATATATGTTTGTTGATACACACACACAAAAACACTGACAATATCTGACAGTACCGACGCTGAGAGTACTTGACAGTATATGACTGACTGTTCTTCAGCCTAACGTTCAAGAACACATAGAACATCTAGGGGTACACTCTTGAAAATTACTTGGAAAAGTTTTAAAATGTTGCCTTTCTTCATCACTACTAATTACAACAATTTCAATCACAGATAATGATGGAAAGCTAGAAAAGCATAAAAGACTAAAAGTAACGTATCACTACACAATTTGGTTTGAGGCGGAATTGTTAAAAAGATGCATGCGCATTGTCAATGTACAGACTCCTAATGGCTTGCATACTAAATTATTTCCCTAAATCAAATAGTGCATTGTTTAACACTATAAATGCTATTTACTATACCAAATGTATGTTGTGTTTTTAAACGTTTATATTACTTCAAGTAATGTACATGTTCTTTGTATCTGCCTGAAAACACAACAAAACTATTTATAAAAAGCAATCTATCTGTGACATTTTGGAACATTCTCAAAGCAACATACACTCCAAATGGATGAACTCAATATTGTTAAAGTCCTCGAGGAGTATTTCAGCTTTCAGAGTCTGGCAGCAGTATTTGCCATTAGCCTATCTGAAGTGCTAAGGCACATTCTCAAATTCTTTCACTAAGCTCATCCTTCCTGAATATAGTGGAACCATCAAACTGAGAGAATTTGTTTTTGTTGTGACCATTAGAAGTCTTCTTTTAAAGTACTGACTAATAACTTTTATTCAATCAGCAGAGACTTACAGATGCTGCAGAAGGAAAGTTAGATGTAGAAGTAAGACGATCATTTATCAAAATTTAAGGGAGTTCACTAAATTCACAGCAGAAAAAAAAAGCTCTGAAATTTTAATGAAAAGATTGCTCCATTTTTAAACTAGGGCTTTCCCTTATCATTCAAGAAACTTGGATCCGTGTCATAATGTGCGATGTTTATAACATGTAACATGCAGCCTCCTAGCAACCCATATCACCACAATGGTCATGCCTATCAAAAGCTAACTCACAAAATGGTAGTAGCCATTGTGGGGGATGGCTGGTAGTTCAGTCCGGCCAGGACGTCCCTGAAAGAAAAGAATGGAGCAAGGCAGCCTTTTCAGGGCACTGCATTCCCTGGGACACTACGGTTCCCCGGATTCCATCAGGGCATCCTGGGACATGCAGTCCGTTTCCCCAGCCCTGTTTGGTGCCTTGGGTCCCGCCAGGGGGAGCTCACAAATAACCTGGGGACTCCAACTGTTACGACAACCCGGAAGTACTTCAGAGTCACGAGGACAGAAGCCCGCAGTACTTCTGGGCTACTTGAGGAAGGATGATGTGGCATTTAACTCAGGAGAAATACTTCAGAGTCATGAAATATTTAAAGGACTGGTGAAGACCCAGCAAAGAGAGCTGGAGTTAGGTGGTAGAGTGACGGAGCTGCTGGGAGAAGTGGAGGATTGTTATTGATTATTTGTATTAATTATTGAGTACTGGAGAATTGTGGCGAGTGTGGTGCTTTGTGCACTGTATTAGAAGAAAAATATTAAAATTCTTCTTGGTGCTTTTTACAAGGGTGTCTTGGATGTCTGTCTAGTGGGTTTCAGTGGGAAACAGTGACCCCTAGAATCCACAACAGTAAATTAAACACACAAAATGGCCAAAGGGAATCTCTGGTTAACATAGTAATTTGTAGACCAACATAACATGACTGCTTTTTACTCTATTTGATCTGTCACAATGGGAATGATAAATGTTTTACGTGTATTATTCTTAGGAGTTTCGTGCAAATAGCATAACTAAAACTCCTTTTAGAAAAAAAAACTTTTCATTAGTTGTTTAAAATGAAACAGATTTATGATAGTAGGTTGTTTATTCAACAATTACTAATGCATACTGTATTTGTGTCACTGTGTCAGCCTTTTAAACAGTGATCTTTTCAAAATCACAGTCACCAGTGGAAATGGCAAAAGTGTTGCCTTTTGGTACCTTGGAATATATTTGTCATTTTAGGGAAGGAAATGCAATAAAGGTTACCCTACCCATCTACCCCTTGCCAATAAAATCATAATGATAAGGGTTCTCTTGTTTTGTCCAGTCTAAATGTCCCAATGTGAAGTTTGCATGTGCCAGTTTATGGTATCATTAGCTTCAGAGTCAAAAACAGAAACTATATCAGGTTTTGATGATGCAGTACTGTACTCTTATGGTGGAGGTGGTGTTCTTTGTTTGCAGAGAGCAGTCTATTACTGACAGTTCTTTGGATTTTAAAGCATTTTTTAGATTTCTAAAAAAACAATGGCTACAAAATATTTCTTCCACAGTAGAAACATACTGTAGACATGGAGGGAGAAGGAAGGCAATTCCTTCGTGCCTCCTTGCCTGCATATCTTCGTGCCTTTGTGAGTGTACATGATATTTGAGCTATTGAGCTACTCAGCATAATGACCAGAGACCACAGTTACACACACTGCAGCAGTTAATTGTTTAGCAATCCAGTGATCCAAAATGACCAGAGTGAATGACCAGAATGAATGACCAGAGTGAATGATCAAGTGAATGACCAGAGAGCACAGTTACACACACTGCAGCAGTTAATTGTTTAGCAATCCAGTGATCCTGGATATATGTATATATGTGGTATCTTCTGTGCCTTTTGTGTTCCTTTCCTTTTTTTCGTTTTCCTTTGTGTTTCAAAGGCTTTGTATTCATTGGTCTTTTTACCCATTTAGGCTTTGGTCCCTTGGTTTTTGACTTTTCTGTGATTTCCTGATTCTTGATTTCTAATTTGGATTTCATACTAATGGTTCTCTCATTTACTTTTTTCTTCCATATCGTTCTTAACCTGGCTTATTTTTGTATTTATTTTTTCTTTGAACTGTCTCTTGTGATTTGTATTTTTTATTTTTTTGGAATTTGTTTTTTAAAACTTAGATTTGTCCTTATGTATATTTAATTTAATAAATTACATAAATTGAAATAAAATAACACAAATAAAATAAGTTCACATTTATTGATCATATTGACTTAACCAAATACATTTAAGGTATTAGGAGGAGTACAAGAGCAGGAGTTTTTAGAAGTAATCAGTGACTGTTTTTTAACATAGCATGTTAAAGCACCAACACACCAAGCCTGTCTGGATTTAGTATTCTGTAATAATCAGGATAGAATTGAGGGTGTAGAGGTGATTGAACCACTAGGGTCAAGTGACCATAATGTAATACAATTCTCAGTATTTTATAAGAGTACAGATGCAAAGACTAAAATTGTTAAGTTGAACTTTGGTAGGGCTAATTTTGAGCAGATGCGACAAAGTCTAAGTAGGATAGACTGGGATAAGCTTTTAAATGTGGAGACAGTCGAGGAGCAGTGGAACAGGTTTAAAAATGTTTTACATGTAATGCAGGACAGATACATACCTAAATTTGGAATTAATAGGAAACTAAAAAAAAAACTCCACAGTGGATTAATAAAGATTTAAAAAAGAAGTTGCAAAGGAAAAAACAGCTGTATAAGGCATATAAGACTAATAACTGCAAAGTGAATCATAGCGCGTATGAGAAAATGAGGGCAACCATTAAGAAGGATATCAGGGAGGCTAAAAGACAGTTGGAGAGGAATATAGCAGATAAGGCGAAAGAAGACCCTAAGAGATTCTTTCAGTATTATAGTAGTAACAGTCAAGGAGGAGGTCAAGTTCATCAGGAATAGTAAAGGGGAATTAAAAGATGCAGACAATGAAATAGCAGATGCCCTAAACTTACATTTTTCTGAGGTGTTTACAAGTGAGCAAGTGGACAACCTCCCAGAGGTAAACGCGACTACTAAGGAGGTACTGAGGGATTTGGAAGTTGTAGAGGGAGAATTGCTGCTCAGATTAAATAAGATGAAATCAAACAAATAACCAGGCCCAGATAATATTTATCCTTGTGTTCTTAAGGAGGCTAGTGAGTACATATATAAACCCTTGACACATATTTTTAGGAAGTCACTGAGCACTGGAGAGATTCCAAAGGACTGGAAAATGGCAAATATCATCCCATTATATAAAAAGGGTGTCAGGGCACATCCAAGCAACTATAGGCCAGTAAGCTTAACATGCATCACAGGAAAATTAATGGAAGGAATTATTAAGGATAAGATTGAGCAACACATGGCAAGGACAGGAGTTATTCTGAACAGTCAGCATGGGTTCAGAAGAGGGAGGTCGTGTTTTACTAACATGCTGGAATTCTATGAGGTTGCAACAAAAGGATACGATCAAAGTGAAGCTTATGATATTATTTATCTGGACTTTCAGAAAGCATTTGATAAGGTGCCACATGAGAGGTTGGGCATCAAGTTAAAAGAAGTGGGAGTTCAGGGTGATGTTTTTAGATGGGTGCAGAATTGGCTCAGACACAGGAAGCAGAGGGTGATGGTGCAAGGAACCTCATCAGAACTGTCCAATGTTAAGAGTGGTGTTCCACAGGGGTCAGTGCTAGGGCCGATGCTATTTTTAATATATATAAATGATTTAGATAGGAATATAAGTAACAAGCTGGTTAAGTTTGCAGATGATACCAAGATAGGTGGATTAGCAGATAATTTGGAATCCGTTATATCATTACAGAAGGACTTGGATAGCATACAGAGTTGGGCAGATTAAATTTAATGTCAGTAAATGTAAAGTATTACACATAGGAAGTAAAAATATTAGGTTTGAATACACAATGGGCGGTCGGAAAATCGAGAGTACACCTTATGAGAAGGATTTAGGAGTCATAGTGGACTCTAAGCTATCAACTTCCCGACAGTGTTCAGAAGCCATTAAAAAGGCTAACAGAATGTTAGGTTATCTAGCACGATGTGTGGAGTACAAGTCCAAGGAGGTTATGCTCAACCTTTATAATGCACTGGTTAGGCCTCATCTTGAGTACTGTGTGCTGTTTTGGTCTCCAGGCTACAAAAAGGACATAGCAGCACTAGAAAAGGTCCAGAGAAGAGTGACTAGGCAGATTCCAGGGCTACAGGGGTTGAATTATGAGGAAAGATTAAAAGAGCTGAGCCTTTACAGTTTAAGCAAAAGAAGATTAAGAGGTGACATGATTGAAGTGTTTAAAATTATGAAGGGAATTAGTACAGTGGATCAAGACTTGCATTTTAAAATGAGTTCATCAAGAACACAGGGACACAGTTGGAAACTTGTTAAAGGTACATTTCGCACAAACATTAGGAAGTTTTTCTTTACACAAAGAAAGATAGATACTTGGAATAAGCTACCAAGTAGTGTGGTAGACAGTAAGACGTTAGGGACTTTCAAAACTCGACTTGATGTTCTCTTGGAGGAAACAAGTGGATAGGACTGGCGAGCTTTATTGGGCTGAATGGCCTGTTCTCGTCTAGAGTGTTCTAATGTTCTAATTTGAAAATTTAATAATTACATTAAATACAATTTTGTTAATTTTGGGACGGGGTTTGGCCATCCCCATCACATCCTTTTTGAGCATAACCATTGTAGTCTAATCATACCAATAGGCATAAAACCATACCAATTTTTTTTGTAAAGCCTACAATCACACAAGGAGCGCTGCATTGGGCTTTAACAAGCACTGTTTTAGACAACCCCCCAGCTTTGACTCTCTAAGAAGACAAGAACCCCCCAACAAAAAAAAACAAAAAAACTCTTGTAGGAAAAAAATGGAAGAAATCTTAGAAAAGGCAAAAGAGAAAGACTTTTTTCTGGTAGGTTGGATGTGCAGTGGGTGTCAAAAAACAGGATACAATTGTCATTTACAACAAACGTTAGTGCCATTTCTGTATTATGACCAGTGCGGAAGCCAGACTAGAATTCCTCAAATAAATTGTGATGCATAAAGTGTGACTGAAAGGGTAAATTTGATATGGGTCTATAATTATTAAGTATATGGGATCAAAGAGTTTAATAAAAACATTTCGCAACTTCTATAGTTTGCTATATTTTATAATAACAAGTTCAACATTAATATTTTTGAAATTAGGTACACATAAAAATTTAGACTTTCCACATCATTGAGTTGGATCGACCAGCGACTGTTGCTGAAATGATCTTTGTTAATATGTATTTGTAAAGCAGAAATCTGCCCTTCTTAATGACTAGTCGTCAAAATACGATTTAAAAAATTAAACTTTGGCAATATTAGCTATGGGCGGCACGGTGGCACAGTGATAGCGGTGCTGCCTCACAGTAAGGAGACCTGGGTTCACTTCCCGGGTCCGCCCTGTGTGGAGTTTGCATGTTCTCCCTGTATCTGTGTAGGTTTCCTCAGGGTGCTCCGGTTTCCTCCCACAGTCCAAAGACATTTAGGTTAGGTGCACTGGTGATCCTTAATTGTCCCTAGTGTGTGCTTGGTGTGTGTGTGCCCTGCTTGGGGTTTGTTCCTGCCTTGCACCCTGTGCTGGCTGGGATTGGCTCTAGCAGACCCCCATGACCCTGTGTTATGATATAGCGGGTTGGACAATAACTGACTGACTGAATATTAGATATGCTCATTATAGCTAATCAGAAAGATCCACAAACATTAACTTTAAACACATATACTGAAGTACTGCCAAAGATGCTACCTAACAGAGTTATCAACATATTGCCCTTTGTGATCTCATATGATTAAACTGGGTTCATAAAGGGCAGTCATGTTTGTAATGAACAACATTTCTGCAGTGTAACTAAGAAAATCATTTAATAAATTGAATTAAACTATTTGCCTCACTGCATACATTTGGTTTTGGAACTATTGCTATCCATCTGTAAAGCTAATCAGAAAGACATACTGTAGAGGTTTTAATTACCAAATTGAACACAAAGAATTTCTTCATACTGAGGATATAAGTGATCCTGAACATTCACTTCAACATGTGCCACATAAAATATCGAGTCAGATATCTTAAGGTAGAAATGATACTGTCAATAGCAACATAACAAATATACTATTCATTTCCTCCCACACAAAAATATCATCTATTGAATATGTAGCACATGTTTAACATCAAGTCCTTCAGGGACATGTTTAACATAATCTCTCACTAAGTCACTTCTTTCATTACATGTGAATCCAAGACTTTAACAGAAGCAATAGATCTTGTTTTCCTACCCAATCTCCTATATCTGCTACACAGATATTTGTGGAAGCGAAGGTCTGTGGTATTGCATATTTGTAGCTAGTAATTCACAAAGGGAGAAATGAATCACATATCCTAAAAATAGTTTTTTATTCCTAAGCTTTTCACAACCTGCTAGGTGTCATCATCAGAGGAAAATGATTAGTCATGCAGGAATCAAAGGCAATACTGTATATAGCAAATAGTGGATGGGGGTGCAGAGGATCAATAAGGTGGGGTTCGAAGGGTATTGGTAATAAAATCTCTTTTATTATTTAGGTGTCCTTCTTTTTAAGCCTGCATATGGTGGGTTCATTTCCAAATATCTGTTAATGGCGTTTTCATATGAGTGACGTGATATGCTTTATACAGATATTTGTATAAAATCACACCATTGATAAAGTAACCATGTTAAGACTACAGCAATGCTTCTGTAATGACACACTTTCAATAACATGACCCAACTTTGAGAACACACAAGATTTTTACATATTGATTTTTCCACAGTCTGTACTAAACATGGGTTGATTCAGTACAAACTGTAGTTTGAGCACATGTCTCTTCAATAAATCATTTTACAGCTGACCCAGTCATAGATCCTACATGGAGTTACCTTTGGAGTTACCATTGATTTTTACCCTTCAAAAGTTCTTTTCTGTGTTGATAACAGCTATGAGTGATTATTGAGCTATGAGTAAATTATACTGAAAACATTTGTTATCCTTCAAGGTTGCAGTCTTTATTACCGGAAAAAATCCTAAACCTCATACTATTTTTAATGACAATAAAATATACCCTATTAACATTAGAAGAAATTACATTCACTCATTAGGAACCTAGTGAAAATATTTTATGTTTTTTTATTCTCACAATCCAGAAACAAAATATCTTAAAACAAATCTCAATCATGCTTAATAGCAGTCATCACAGTCCAGAAACAAAACATATTAAACCACATATTAATTTGAATGGTTAATATCTAACAAACTGACAATTTACTAGTAAGTCTCCATTTTATTTTTCTCTCTATTAGATAAGGAATTTAAAAGTGACCACCATACAGTATCAAAATATACCTAGATTGCAGGAAGTTCCTTTTTTAAAAATGTATTGCATGTATTTTCTTAAAGCTTCATAATGCTAAGTACTTCATTATTTCTCTCTATTATAAAAAAAAAATCCTGTGGAATAAATGACTAGGAGACAATGCATGATCTTCACGTTAAGATCACGAAAGACAAATAAATGAACTGCCTTTCCCAAGGTTTCTTAGATTTTTTTTTTTTCCCTAGAAGGGATTTTTTTTGGGAGTTTTTCCTGGTCTTCTTAGTGAGTCATGTCTGGGGACTGTCAGGAGGCAGGGCCTGTTAAAGCTCATTGTGGCACTTTTTGTGTGATTTTGAGCTATACAAAAAATAAACTGTATTGTATTGTATATCCGGTAAACCAAACACGGGGGTGGGCGAGCGAAGCGAGCAGGGGGCGGAGCCCTCTAGTCATACTTGAAATAGTTTCCTAATTAACGAGTGTTTCCTGAAACCGTTTGTAACTAAAGTGGTGGTTAATCTCGTTAGCAAATTAATGAGTGAACTGACTCACTCGTTTTAGCAAATTAATGAGTGAACTGACTCACTCGTTACTTTTAACATTGTTCTTTACGTGGACTTTTGCTTGTGATTCTGTCATAAAGATATAGAGACCGCTCAAAGTAGATCACAAAAAACAAAGATACTATTATTGCACAATGTAATAATAATAATAATTTTAATAGGCAGATGTTGCAATATAAATATAAAATTATAACATTTGATATAAATTAGCACAAAAGGAGTTCATTGTATCTTTGATGAGCTGACTAATCGAAATTTGCAATGTAATCAGTCACATTCTTTAAAGTAGGAAGGCAAATCACCCCTCAGTACCAGCAATGACAATAGCAGCTGTCCAGAGATGTGTGCAACTCAACTGGATCCACTGTTTGAAACAGTGCTGCCCAAGAAGCCAAATTGCAGGTCTACAGGCATTTTTCCAGATAGACATGAACCTCTTGGATCATCTCAGTAATCAATAATTAACAGAGAAACACAGGCTGTGTGGGATGAAATAATAACCCTCCTTGGTCTGGTACAGGATGAACTGGAAAGAGGAAAACACTTGAATTTTGCCCTAAGCTACCTCTGTACAGCTTCTGACATCTCTCTATTTATATGCCACTGGTGGATTCCTGCAGAACATCAGTGATGCACATAGCCTCAGCAATGATGCTGTGTCTAAATCTGTGCTTGCAGTGAACAGATTATTATTGCACCATGCATGTAAAAGACTCTGCAGTTGTGAGTTCAAATCCCAATACTGACACTGTGCAACCATGAGCAAGTCACTTCGCGTGCCTGTGCTCCAATTGGAGAAACAAAGGAACCGTAAACAATTCTGAAATGTTGTTAGATCCCTTGAATAAAGGTATGAGCCAAATAAGTAAATACTACTACAACTAATAAGAATGCAGTACCTTGCAATACACTAAAATTGGTTTTCATGACATTGCAGCTATGCCTGGCATTGTAGGTGCAGTGTATGGAGCAATCATCCCAAATATTACCAAAGCATTTTAATGCTTTTAAGCTTTTGCTTTTGGAAAACTTGTAAAATAGCATTTCAGAAAAGGACTATAACATTTTAATCAAAGCAGATTTGCATGAGACCAAGTTACACTAGAATGATAATTTCATTAAAACTAAACTGTGAAATAATGACTGTTCCATTTTACAAGACCCAGAGTGATGAACATGTCTTTAGAGAACAAGAGCTCTGAGTGCAAATCACAGATAGTTAGTGAAAGACTGAACTATAGCTTGCAGAGATGAGACAAAATGTCTTCATGAGTTGCAGAGGATGTGTACAAGATTGTCTGGTTTAATAAGCTTTAATTGTTTGATTTCAGAAATGCAGTTCAGATGGTATTTACATTCCAGGTCTCAAGTGCAGTTTAGACTTTTCATCTGAGACACATAATGTAACAATTGATACAGTGTTCACTGTAATATTTTTTCAGTTTATGCTTCATTGTCAAAATAATTATTTTTAGACTGCTCAATATCAAACTTTTAATTATTGCTTGAACATTAATGTTTTATATTATTATTAAAATGCTCATTACAAAAAGTGTTTTTAAAAAGTCAAAATATTTTTGTTACAGGAAAATATATCTTTACTGAGACTACTTTTGGTAAATTTGCCATTTTTGGCATACAGATTAAAATAATACAATGGGGAATAGAATTTGTGTGTTCTTACTTACTATAATGTTTTTGAATTGTACAGCTTCAAATGATGGCAAATCATGTTATGGATGTTCTCCTAAATCACTTGAAACAAATTTTATAAAGCCAAATGATTCTTAAAATTATTCTACTTTTTGCTTTAAAATGTGCAAGGCATACTTATAGAGTACTTTCAACAGAACTGTGGCTCTCTGTATTTTGTTTTAGTTATGCCTCACTTGATTGTCCACACAGATAATGGATAATACTTGTTTATTTTCTCTAGATTTGATCCAGTCTGATAGCCTTGTGCAAGCTTGGCTGCACATTTATATTGCTTGTGCAGAGTTTTATTTAAAACATTATACATTCATATTCATTTTGTTCTTCTTCGTTTTGCAGATACAATTCAATTCATTTTTAATGCATCAGATTTGTGCAACTAAAACCGAAGAAATGACATTATGTGGGTGATATGGTAAATAATTACTCATAAATGCAAGGGAAAATCTTTTTTTGCAGTTTGGAGAAAAACAATTAAAAGGTATTTAAGAGTAAGCATTCAGTAAATTGTAAATGGTTGCACACAAACACAACAGAATAAATCTAGCTACCTGAGAGATAATAGAATGCTGTACTGAATAATAATTAGGCAAGAAAAGTTGAAGACAATATGAAAACTATTAATTTGCTTTCTGGAATATTAATGTAAATTAAGTCTAAACAGATAAACACACTAAGATTCAGTATATATCAAAATTAACAACTTGTATTTCATGAATAAATTGTTTTTTTTAGTGTTCTGCCTTTTTGTAAGTGTGATTTATTTATATCAGTTGACTGTAGACTAAACATACTTTTCTTCGCTTCTAAGGTTATTCAAAATTCTTTTCTGTTTTCTCTAAGATGATTCAAATAACTAATGTCTTGGCAAATATGCATCATTATTGATTATGGATGTTGAATATTCCTCATTAAAAAGGAGGCCTCAGGCTAAAGTTTGAAAAATCATTATTTTCTGCAGAATACAGATGAAAAATTGCTAAGTCAAGAAACTGGACTAGAAGAAATACTTCTAGTAATATACAGAAAGTGTACTACCGTCTTAAATTATTATTTACCTTTTTTCCCAAAAAAACTAAACAGACAAGCAGAATCCTTAAACCTAAAATAACGATCCCGCACAAATCCACCATGGAGATGTGGAGGTGAAAGCACAACTGGCTTCATGTGTTCAGCATTTACCTGCAACCTCAGAGATATTTGATTTTCTGACAAGAGCATTCTAAAACTAAAATACCTGGGTCTGTGATTCAGAGCGTAACACAACATGTACCAAAACTGTCAGATAACAAAGAAAATACTGTGTGTCTACAAGCATGGAAGGCCTAGACAGATTACACCAAATTTTAAACGTATGTCAGAATTAAAATATATTTTATTAACGGTATTATCATCAAATGTGAGTCCTTTGTTTCAAAGTACCAAGCATTCAACATTTTTAAGAGTAAATACAAAAAGTCCTTTTATTTCTTGTTGATCAAAATGTTTTAATTAATGACATTTTCTAAGTGCATGCCTATGAAAAAAAAACAATACAATGGCCTAAAAACTGCATTTGGTAATCTGAGATCTTTATGAACTCCACATTATTTTTATAAATTATTAAATATTTCATGCATTCTGCAAGAAACATAGTTAATCTGTTTATTTGTACATAAAGATTTCTCCAGGCATGTTTTCGATCTCTTCTTTGTAGTTATTATGAACTTTTATTATGCTGGTCATCAGACCTGAGGGCATGTGGGAGTTCACATAACATTAACATTCCTGGACAAAATCAAATGATTTTTTGAAAAGGAACATTTTTGTGTATGCTGTATTATTTGTCCTCCCACATTGTGAAAATGTTTATATTATGAATTTATTTTATTAAATAAATGTAAAGGTTGGCACAGTGGTGCACTGGTGCCCCTTGGGTTCAGCATCCTTAGGTTGAATACTGAAAGTGGATGTTGTCTGTATGGGGTGGGGTATACGCTTTTCCCTGCCACATTCACAAAGCAGCTCAGGATAGATAAATTGTTGATTCCATATTGTCTCTGTATGAGCATGATTATGGATGTTTATGCAAGTTAGCTCTGTGAAAGACTGGTGTCTTGTCCAGGGCAATTTCCCACCTTAGTGTCTAGTGTTGCCAGAATAGGCTTGGGTACCTCACATTCAGAAATGAAAAATGATGTTTTACATAATAAATGTAAAAATAAATACACTCATTGGCCATTTTATATTATATACAGTACCCATCTTTCTCACTTGACTGCCACATTGATGAGAGAATCAACGTGCGACAATGCTATGTAATTCTTCTATAATCAATCTATGATTGCAAATGTAAATGCCAACCACCATTGTCATCTACAACAATTAAAAGAAAATATTAAAATGGTTCAAGATACACATTAAATGTTCATTTCTAGGTGACTACAAACTTTTGCCCATTTTAATATTTTCTTTTTATTTGCCATTACAGATGGAATTTTTTTAATTTGATTATTTTCACATGGCAGACCTGGCAATATATGTAAATATGAGAATAAGCAATTCAGTTTTCCCTACATATGTACAAATCTGCCATCAAACCATGTATTTGATTTAATATATTCACCACAATTTCAATATAACCGTACTCAAATCATATTTTTTCTTCTAGAAGGCATGTCATTCAAGACCTAATAAAACATTACATTGGTCCTTTTATCTTCACAAAGAAAGCCCACTGTTAATGCTTGCATTTATAAACATTGTTGGGTTTGTCATGTCTGTAAAAACACTGAATGAGCCATCCTCCAGCTCTGTGCTCTTCACAATCACTCAGTGTACCATCTCACCTGTTGTCCTTTCACCACGTCAAATCAATGATTGCTGTGCACCTCGTACGCCGATTGGTGTGAAAACTTTGAGATTCCGTTTGAAGTGAGTTTATATAATTTGTTTTCCAAACTGAAATAACTGGGGTGTAGTTTGTATATTTAAACATTTTCTTCCTCACACATAGTGAAACAATGTGAATGATGATAAATGTGACATTTTTTCTGTGAATATTTTCTAGTCGTCTGCAGGAAAGAGACAGCAATTCACATCTGGAAAACAAGTCTAGTAAAGTAAATAACATTGGCAGGAAAGGATCTATTGAGGTAAAAACAATATGCAAAAACAGTCATATGTGCAGGCTAGATGAGATAAGCTGTGATTTACACCTGGACACCAACATTAAATGGCATTGAAAAATATTATCAATCGCATTTTCTGATTAGAATTGAGAGTTACAACAATATGGGCATTTCCAGTACAGCAGTTTAGGCGAATTTAACAAAGGACAGAAGCATGACTTGTATAAAGATGAAATAATCAAAGACTTAAAAACACAACACCAATTGGTATTGTTGAGGGAGCTTATGCTGTTAAATACTACTGAAGTCAAAGGCAGTACTCAGTTTTATTCCTGTAACTGAGGACTAAGCCATGACCCAGGCTAAAACGGGGTCTGCTACAATGCATATGGCATTTTATCAATCTACCTAAGTTTCATTTGTACAGCAGATACTAAAGCACCACTTATATCAGTTACAATCATCCCAAATTGCCCAGCAGGTTAAGTCGTCATCTTTAAAACTAAAAATAAATAAATATAAAAGAATATTGCACATACTTAATTCATTCCTTCTAAATGATTTTTTAATGTGACTGTTAGTTTTAGAATAGTCCTTGTCCCAAATACTTGATTAGGTAGGACCTTATTTGAGCATTAAATGAAAATGGCAATGACAGTAAGGGTGGTACTGCACTGCTTTCGATAAAGTTCTTTTTTTCCTAAAAAGCATCAGAGTGAACAATTTAAACATTTGTCAATTTATTCCAAAGACGTTTGCTTGTGCTCAGTCATTTTGTTTTTCAGTATCAACCTAACACTCCTCTTTTCACTAAATGCATCGTATCATACCTTAAAGCGTTATTTTAAAAATGTCTTTCATCATGTTCAATAGGTAGTATTAAATTAAAATATGTAATGAACAGAAAAGATAAACCCAAAAAAAAACAACATTCTTTTGTGAATGTCACAAAATAACTGAAAATAATTGCATAGATGTAAATGTTAGATATCTAAGCTTTAAGACATATCCACTTCTTGGAACATTACACAGTTCATATTACAAGTATTACTTGCACAATAAACAAGTCATATACATGCTGGATAAAAGTTGGATTTACAGAGACAATCACTATAGTCATAAAGAGTAGGTTTACTTGTAACTATCTACTCCAGTCTATCGATGGAAATGATATTGTCACAGCTTTGTGAGATGATAGGGGGAAGTAGGTAGGTGGTGTACTGGTTAAGGCTTTGGGCCTCAAACCCTGAGATTGTGGGTTCAAATAAATGAAGTAAGTCACCTTGGATAAAGGTGTCAGCCAAATAAGTAAATGTAAGCAGAAAAGAGGCAAAGTAGCATTATAATATATTACAAAACGTGTTTATTACCTTTATAAGATTGTACTCAATGTATCAAATAAAAAAGAAAATGAAAGGGTAAACATTTTTTCACAGATTACAGTATATAAAATAGTAAAATAAAAACAAACAGCAGTCCTCACACAATCTGTTGTTTTATCTGTCAGCAAAAAACTGATAGATACACCCACACATATAGCCCGTGTAACATAAGAAAAGAAGTTTAGTTTCATCTTTTCTGATTGTGAGATCAAAATAAAATTAAAAAAAATATCAAGAATGATAATGACTGAAAAATATCAGGAGTAAATGCACAACACACTAATATTTTACATTAAGATCTGAAAAACAGTTTTTCTTCAAAACAGTTTCAATCCAACAAGGGAAATAGGGCACCGCCCCACCTGTTAGCTCAGTTATTTGAAATATTGTAAGTAAGAAAACAACATGCATAATTTTTTTTAAATGATACCATCTGTGCCACATTACAAATATCTGCTGTAAAATTTGATAGAGAACTGTCAGTTACCTTTTTGGCAAATAAAGTACTAATTTTATTGTTGTAATGTAGCATACAATTAAATATATTGGTGATCGGCACATTTCACAACAAGCAAGTTCAGAAGATGATCTAATGTCTAAGTCAATTCTATTTTAGCTGCTTTGGGGCACTTCCTCAGCAAAAAGCATAATGACAAGCATCATTAACAATAAAACAAAATTTCTGAAATATTTGAAAGATACACTTTATTTCATTCTACATTATATAATCTGTTGTATGTGATTGCTACCATTTTTGAATTCAGGATATAAACGTTTGCCTGTTTAAAACTCAATATACATGTTACTGCTAAAAATTATATCATAGCAGAAATAAATTGACGTTTTCAATGTTTTAAAATTGACAAAAGAATAACAGTGGACAAACAACCTGAAAAATGATAAGAAGGCAAATTGTGATTACATGTAGTCTTGATTGGAGGAAATTTTATTTGAAAATGATGTCAAAAATGTAGAATTTCCTAAGGACAGTAGTATGTCTTATTCAAATAAGAAGTTGCAATCTAAAATTTTATCAAATGTTGTAACAAGGGCAAGGAATGCAGTTATCTATTCTGAATTGTCAAACCTCATTCTGGCAGAGTATACAAAGAGTGGAGAAATAAACATCTTGCTTGGAATGCTGAAGAACTATTATTCCTTCATCAGAAGCTCTCACTGCTGCACTTTTAAATATTACTTTTAAAATAAAATCTTTAAAATTAAAAATTCAGCATTACTTCTCTTTATTTAGGAAGATATCTTATAGTCATAAAAACAGAGGTGGTAATTGTAAAGTGTCCTATGGTTTTTGGTACACAGTTTAACTTTTCCTTAGTTTGCATTGAATGCTTATAAAAACTAACATATCTGAATGTTTTTCAGATTAAAATTATAACTTGAATCGTTTCTACTTCATGGTATTTTAGTGGTATTAGTTTTCCTTCTGATGATCCTAGTACCAGAAACTGCATTTCAGTGCCTGATGTTGGCTTCACGTAATACAGCAGTGTAGGACAAAGTGGACACTACCCATTCTACTAGGATTTTAGTGTCATTTAAAAATAATAAAGTAGAATCCCTTTCAAATTATTTAATTAATTATTGACAATGGCAAATGAAAAACTGATTATTAATTCAGTGATTGATTAACATCAATCGATTTTTTTTCTTACATCAACACATTCTTCACAGAAGGGCATGCATTGCATACTGGGCAATTGCTGGGTAGTTGATGAATCCCCTAGTGAGGTTAAGTTGATGTCATACAAACATACAGGGAGTATAAGTGAGTATATCATCAAATGATTTTTGTCTCAATGTGTTTTATTTTTAAATTTTTGAACCATTCATTTACAATAAGCATAATCTGCACTAATCATGTGATGGACTGGTATCCTTTCTAGGGGACTGGCTTGCTGGGATAAGTCTTCAGCACCCCCTAACCTTTCTCAGGTATGGTATAATCTTCACCGTCAGGATCATTTCCAGCTTATATTTATAGTGCCAAAGAACCATTCTTCCACTTAGGCCTTGCTGACACTGCTCCAAATAACAAGAAAAAACTTAAGTAATTGCAACTCTGAAATAACAAAAGACATTAAAATTAAAAACATCTGGTTTGATTTCTAAAACAAAGCACTAAAAGTTTATAAAACAACAAAGCAATGGCAGGAAAAATGAAATAAAAGGAAAATAAAATTCTTTCACAGTGAAAGCAAAAACATATAATACCAGAGGCGGGTCTCAGCCTACTATTGACCAAGTATTTACCCTGATTCTAAATCTAAGAAAAAAAGCATCTTAGGATGCATTAAACAGCCTTTGTGAAACTCAGGAAGATACTATGTCATAGTTAGCTAGACCTAAAAGGATGACTGGAGAAAAAATATACATTATTTACTCAACTGATGAAGCTGAGAAGATTTTCAAAACTCATCTAACATATCTTATAAATGCAATATGACCAGCCATGTAGAGATAAGTTGTGGATATTCTTTTTGCAGCAGGTTTTTAATGTCAATGTATCAGTCTGAACAAGTGATTATATTCATTTTGTAATATTAAAGATAATGCCTAGCTGATATTACTAACAATCTTATTACTCTATAGTTCTTTTCCCTCTGTTTCATGGTTGATGAAATACTGTAATGGTAACCAGTGAAATTATTTTAGTTACAATTATAGACATCAATTATCACTATACTGATATTATTTTTTCTTCCTCATCACCTCTTCTTCTTTTTGGAGTTGATGTGCCTGATCACCCTTCTCCATACATCAAGGTACCCTGCATCTCCTCAGTGAGACCCTTTTACTTCAAGACTTCTTTACTCTATCCATCCACCTCAGCTTTAACCTAACCCTGCTTTCTCTTCCCCTGTAATTCTGTTTCCATCACTCTTTTACAGACACAATCATTGTCTCTCCTCATCAAATTTTAATACCACTTCAACTTATTTTCTTGAACTTTTGCAGATATCTCTCTTACATTTTTGTGCTTCTGATTGTCTTATTCTCTCATTCTTTGCAATTCCACACATCCATCTCAACATTTTTATTTCTGCCACATCCAGATTCTTCTTCTGTTCTCCCTTTGAGTTAGCACCATAAACTTTAATATTTTACTAATATTATATACAATGTATTTTGTTTGAAAACAAATGTTCATTTGATTTTGATCAGGCATGAACAAGTCACAGAAATGACAGATTTTAAGATCAAAGTAGGATGATTCAAGACAACTTATTTACAGCAGTAACCACTCCAAAGAAATTTGCAGGTAAATGGAGAATTCCTTCAGACCTGGATAGGGAATGAAGCTTGGAATGCATGACATTCACCTGAGGGTTCTATCTTGGAAATTTGCCCTTTGTTTCATTGGAGCTTACACTATTCTTAAACAGATCAGTCTTGTCTCTTATTGACATAACATCAAATATTCAATAATTGCATAACATAATATAATATAATACAATATAGTACACTGCAGTATTTCAGTCTCTAGAGTTTCTATTATTGGATAGAGGAAAAAGTATTATATGTATAATAGATTTAATGTATAATGTGTTGAACCCAATATATGTGCTTGGATTAAATTACTCTAGTTCAGAGACTATATATATATATATAACGAAGCCGGACAGAAATGTGCATCACCAAAACTTTTTGCTATTGTTATTGAACCCTTAGCTGCTCATCTTTGGATGTACTCAAAAATAAAATTATAAGGAAAGGGCTCAAACACAAAGCATATACTTGTGTTTATCATATGGTGTTCTGCATATCGGACCCAGTTCATCACTCTATATCACATTAACTGTGTTGGATAAATTTTGTGTGATCTTTGGATTCAAATTAATTTACAGTTCTTCTTTTCTCAATTAATTCTCTTAAAAGCCACTATGTGATAAGAGATCCGTGGCACAGCACAATTTTTAAATAAATAGTCAGATCCCACAGCATGCAGACTTCATATGGGTGTGGGATTTCACATGCCAGCACCACTCCAGGGTTGATTGGGGTGCTTGGCTGATTATGCACTCATGTGCAAATGCAAGTGGATCAGTCAGGTGCCTCATTCATACCTTAGAGTAGACGGAGGACCGCACCTGCACCTAATCAGGCTGTATGTAAGGAGCCTGCATGGCAATATCTGTTCAAAGACTAAAACATTTCATTAAAACACAGAAAACAAAGCAGATGAGAGCAAATAACGGCAGTACAGCGAGGAGTCCATCTCATGAGGAAAAGAGGTAGGTGGTTGGGAGTATGCCCCAAGGATGCAAGCATTAGGCCTGCACACCAGTGTGGGATAGGAGAAGGAACACTCTTTAGAACAGTGGAGAGGAGTAGAAGCGGCTCCATTGTATGTCATCTCCCTCTTGACACTGACAAACTAGCTTGGGCTCATTGAGGAGTTCTGCTGATGCTAACGGACTGACAATAGAACCCGAAACTGGGATTTAAGGTCCTGATGGGATAAGCTGAGGAGACAAAACAATTTTAGAGAGAGGCACTGGTGTTTGTGACTATTTTAAAAGACGAAACTGCCTGGAATTTTAACCTCATTTTAGTGGATTAATTATTTGGAATATTTTAATCTCCATATGACACCTATGCTTTTATGGATTATTTATTTATTTAAAATAATTTGCACTGCACTGTTGGACATTGTTTTTTATTAAAAGCACTTGGCACTTCTGCATCAACCCCTTGATGACTGTTTATGTCCTCATTTGCCCAGGGGATCTCGATTAACAACTATCGACGGTTCCAGGTTCAAGAGGTTCCTTTAAGCACATCAGGTAGCGTGGAGCTGACCCGAACAGTCACACACAGAATTGCTTTTTGCTGATTGTTTCAGGTCAGTTCAGATACCTGGCAGTAACTGTTAAAGATCTCTTTAAACCTAATGTCTGCAATACAGTGGTGAGCATTAAAATTAGGTTAATAGATGATGTGATCTTCTTTGGTGTTGGTAAACAGAATCCAAAACAAGAACACAATGATACAAGTCTAGATCTTAAACAAATTCACCACTTGTAAGAAACTCTCCAAGCCTGCATGTTTGAGATCCTCAATTAATTATTTTTTGGCCAGCCTTTATCTTTAAAGGTGTCCTGTGCCACATAAAGCCAATGCCACAATCTTCTTATCCTTGTTTATTTATCTGACCAGATTACAATCCTTTTCCATGTTTTGTTAAATGTTTAGCAATTTAATAATTAATATACAATTAAATCATAGATAGGGTGGCGCAGTGGTAGTGCTGCTGCCTCGCAGTTAGGAGACCCAGGTTCGCTTCCCGGGTCCTCCCTGCGTGGAGTTTGCATGTTCTCCCCGTGTCTGTGTGGGTTTCCTCCGGGCGCTCTGTTTTCCTCCCACAGTCCAAAGACATGCAGGTTAGGTGGATTGGCGATTCTAAATTGGCCCTAGTGTGTGCTTGGTGCGTGGGTGTGTTTGTGTGTGTCCTGCGGTGTGTTGGCACCCTGCCCGGAATTGGTTCCTGCCTTGTGCTCTGTGTTGGCTGGGATTGGCTCCAGACCCCCGTGACCCTGTGTTTGGATTCAGCGGGTTGGATGGATCATAGATTATAACCCTAATGACCACCTGGGGTCTTCCCAGACCATATAAAACCCTCAGTCAGGCTGAACACTCTCATTCCCTTGAAAAAGGTCAGAGGGGAGTGACCAAAATGTTGGGATTTTCAGCCTCAACATTTTTTCAGAGAGACAGATAAGTTTTTAAAATTTTGGCCAAAAATATACTTATCTGCTTTTAACTTTCTTTTTTCCTTTAAAATTCATTCTTTTCCATTTTTTCTTTTTTTCAGTGCACTATGTTTTCAAAAACCTTTTTCATTTTTTAAATATTTTTACACATTTTTCTTTTTCACAGTTTACTCAACTTTTTGTATACTTACCTTTTATTTTCACATTTCTCCTAAAATAAAGACAGACAATACTAAAACATTTATCTATAAAAATACTTACCTATTATAGTACTTGCCTGTATATCCTGGATCTTCATCCATCAGACCCATTGGCACCGGGTGATTTCTTTTATTCATTTTTTTTTTGTTTTTATGGTCTGGTTTTATTATATAAATATCTCATTGGGAAAGTATTCAAGATCTACTTTTTCTTTTTGTAGAGTTTTGTTTGTTTTTTTTCATCTTTTATTTTCTTTTTTTATCCACAAGGCAATTTCATTTGCCAGAAAATTAACAATGTCTTCTGTTACCTCTTTTAGGGATCTTCTCTATTCACAAGCCATCACCAGATCATCAATTCAGGTTCCTTCTTCCAGATTGGGGGATGAGGACCATACTAATAACATTAATCAAACTCACCATAATAATAAATAACAGGATTTAACTCCATCAACCATCCCACAACTCGGTTTAAGGCCTCTTCTCCTATCCGGAATCAGGTAAATACTAATTTCTATCTCTCTTTTTCGGGTCCGCGGATAGATGCATCACCTTTGCCCCCCCAGGAGAGTTGTCCTTGGACAAGGGGAGAATTGGGGACTAGGTTTACTACGGCTGTGTCTTCTTCTTCCCCCACAGGATCCACTCAAACAACTAAGGTTGCTGGAAATAATAACATTAAAACATTGGTTACAAATGGAAATGAAATGAAAAATCTAAGCAACTGTTAGACGATATGCCTGATTTGATTCTGATACTTCTTAAATATACAGGAATCATTTAAAACTTTTAGCAATAAAACTAAAGGTAACTGATAGTTTAACTACATGGCAGACTCATTCCACAGAGCCTGTGCTCTTCCTGGGGGACCAACAATTCCTCAACCTTGATCAATGTTATTATACAGGACTGCAGATTGAAATTGTGAAGGATGCAGTATTGAGATTTACTTCTCATATTTTACAACTTACACAACAACCACAAGTTAACCCTGTTATTCTTTCTTTTGGCTTTCAAGACTGTTTCTTAACAATACTCCGAAGCAAATCAATTGATTTTGTGCAGAATTATTGAATAGCCTCAGTAAAATCTTTCCATCTACGGTCCTGTATTTAACACAGATTCCACCATATTCTGGAAATGTAAAGATTACACAAAAAAATTTCCAAATTTCATGAAAATATTCTTAATGGTTTTGATGTACTACATAACCCAACATTTCCAATTGAAAGAAATCCGGATTTGGTGGTGCATTTGCCTGTAGATTCGACCAGACGGATCTTCTGGTATTGGCTCTTGCAAATAGATACTTCACCTCTATTATAATTTATGGAAGCCATCTATTTATTTATTTATATATTCCCCTTCCCCTCCCCCAATCCCTAACCTTAATGTTTGTGTTTATGGTGCCCTGAAGGTAATAATTGTCCCAGGGTCCCTAATAATAATCACACCCCTATCCCTTGCCTTAGCTTAAAAGTGTTTTTTAAACACTAATGTTAAAATTGGTTTATTTATATATCCCCTTTCCCCTCCCCTTACTTTAAAGTTTGTGTTTATGGGGCCCTAAGGTTAATAATTGACCCAGGATCCTTAATATTAATCCCATCTCTATCTCTTTTTTTATTTTTTAATTTTTCAGGGTCCTGATTTTTAAACAAATCGATTGGGGCCTTAAAAAGAATCCCCTATTTTATTCTGTCTTAAAATAATTTTAATACTATTAACATATTTATTAGGAAGGTTTTTTTATATCTATTTATTAGTTTAATTCTATTGTTTTGCTGATTTTAAATACCCTGATAAATATTTTAAAAGTTCCTTTAACTATATTTTAAAGATCATGAGGAATTTTATATTTTTTTATCCCCTGGTGAGAAAATTAATTTTATGGCACAATATAACTGGGTAGTAATATTTATATAAATATCTTAAGCAATTTTTGGCAATGTTTTAAGTATGTTACATTTTTAGATTGTATTAGTATTACATTTTTTCAGGGTGGGTGAACATAATATAAGTATTTTATATGTAGATGAGTGTGCTCATACAATTGGCCCCTGCTGGGAGTGTTCTCCACTACCCTAACCCTAACTAAAATTGTGGATGCCTATTCTAGTTCCTGATTTTTCCTCCTCGTTTTCCCTTTTTTCAGATATATCTAGATCAATAAAACTAAAGATTAATATTTTAATTAAGGATTTGTCATCTTTTTATAACATTTCTTCATCTAATAGAACAATTTTGAATAAACCTGATTTAATTAAGAAAACAATTCACCCTAAAAGATTAAAGCAGGATGTAAGTTTGAAAACATTTTTTGAAACTAATTGTTCAGGTGATGCTTTTGGGGTTTCTTCCAGAGAGAAGAGTAAAACTGTAAGGCCGATATCTGTAATAAAATGTTAATAAAGAGTATGCTTTACCTGGTGTAGCAGTAGTAGAAGATATTCATTCAGATTAAGAGAATAAACAAATACCTACCTTTTCTGGATCTTTGCAGCCTTTGGTGTCTTCTTTGTCCTTGCAAATTTACCGTTTTGAGTAGTGAGCTGCTCTTATTGTTAATATTATACAATAAAAACATACATTTAATGTGTGTCTATAAAAGCAGGTGCAAATTTATGGTACTTGTAAGAGTTAGCCTTTTTTTTTTCACTTTTATTCTCTCAGTCGCCATCACGATACAACACCCACCCCCGCCCCAGATCTGACACGGTTACTTTTTATCTGAAACTGGGAATAACTGTAGATGTGAGTGGTGTTTTGAGATAATGGAACTGGAAATTCTCTGATCTGGAGGGATAAAAGCTGACATACAAACGCTGGTAAATCTGCCTTCTTCGTATCTCACCATCACAACAACTGTGGCACTGATGCAACATTATTCATATTATTCATATTCATTTGCATGCCTTCTTGCGCTTGTAATCAGTGGCTGTGTTCTTTTTTTTCAATCTGTCAATCTGCCAGTGTCCACTTTTGGGTACCAACAGGTACACATGTCATAAATGTAGAAAGGATGGCCCTTGGTTATGTGTGAACTGTTAACATTTGAATCTGATGATTGCCTATAGCGCAGAACTGACCTCTCCGTACTGTTCTTTCCTTTGCATGTCCTGGAGTACAAAAGAAACAGTACTGTGTACCCAAAAGTGGACACTGGCAAGACTGAAATAAGAAAAGAATGCGGTCACTGATTACAAGAGCAAGAAGGTATGCAAATGAATATGAATAATGTTGCATCAGTGCCACAAAGTTTTCCGAAATGTACTATACAGGTCATAAAATTAGTTATTCCAAATATATATACATATGTCTCTGTTTTTTGTCAGTGCGGCTTTGACATCATGGACCATAAGGTGCATACTAATTCAGCGTGAGCAGGAACACTCAATAAAACTGAGTAAAAAAAAATTAAGTGAAGGTGAGATATGAAGAAGGCTGACCATTTTTTATCCCTCCAGATCAGAGAATTTCCAGTTCCATTATCTCAAAACACCACTCACATCTACAGTTATTCCCAGTTTCAGATAAAAAGTAACCACGTCAGATCTCTTGGGGGTGCGTTGTTGTATCGTGATCGAGACTGAGAGAATAAAAATGAAAAAAAAAAAAAGGTAACTTTTACAAGTACTATAAATTTACAGTAGCTGTGACAGACACAAGTCAAATGTATGTTTTTATTGTGTAATATTAACAACTAGCAAAATACCTGCACTTCTCAGCGGCGAAGTACTGCCTTAAAATTTTTATTAAGAAGAAAATTAAACCTTATTAAACTAAGGGAAAATATACCAATAATTATTTGTTAAGGATCTCTTTGTATGCCACGTTGTCAGTTCGGCCCTCCAGTTGTAATATGACCAAGCTGTAGCTGTGCGCTGAGCTTACTCTTGAGCATGCAACGTACAGTTGGCCATGTGAACAGTAATCTTGTTTCAAATCTCACAGCTTGGATTGCTGCTGTCATAATCGGTTTGAGTTTCATGGTTTGTTTCAATTACGACAGTATTTGTAGGACTTGTGTTGAAGAGACATTCGGCATCTGTCAAGCGTTGTAAGTATACAACCAGTTTCATTGATAACTTCACATCCAGCTTTTGTGAGTTTAAACATTTCTAAACATCAAAGTGTCCACTACTGAAATCGTCACCTGTGAATCTAAGATGTTTAAGAGGCATTGGCGGTTGTCCAAAGGTGTAAAATATTTGGCCATTTCGGTACACTTAAGCATTTCACTCTTCTAGTGCTCCTGTGTAGTTTAATTATCTCCTGTACCGTCATCAGTCCACACCTTGAACCTGTCCCAGTCATTCAATACATAAGACACAATGTTCCTCCGGATATCAAGAGTAAGCCTGATATGGCCGTGCAATATGTAACAAAGAGAATGGAAAAGGCAGGTGCCATCTCCGGGCATGGAAACCACTTGGTAAGTGACAGTTCTTTGATCGATGGTGATCACCTCAATAGACATGTTAATGGGGGTACGGTTGGAATGATAAAGGAAATGGGTACCTGAACAATGTAAAGTAAGTCTAAAATACCTACACAATAACTATAATCGTAATAAATGAACAATAAAACAGCGGAGAAGCCGTGGATTAAATAAAAAGGCTGTAGTTATCAGCAGGGAGACGTGAATACCGTGGCGAAGCAAGGAAGGGAATGTAGAGACTGGAGCGACAGACGGCCTTATATAGGCAGGCAGCCAACAACGTGGGAGGCATTGGGATGGGGGACCCAACGCCGCCTCACACGGTGACCGAGCTGCAGGCTATGGACGTATATATGTACGTAAGTAGGATTCAGTTAGCGTTGGGAACCCGTGTACCAAATTTCTTGAAGATGGGCCCATAAGTAACAAAGACCATTGAAAAGTTCAATATGATGGCCGACAGTGGCATCATATCACCGAAATAAGTACCAAATTTCAGCCTTCTACCTACACGGGAAGTTGGAGAATTAGTGATGTTGGAAACTTCAATATGGCAGCCGACAGTGGCATCATACCACTGAAATAAGTACGTACATCGGTTTTGGTTAGCGCAGGGAAGCCACCTACCAAATTTCGTGAAGATGGGGCCATAAATAAGAAAGTTCAACATGCCGGACGATGTCGACCGTTATCGACCGTTATGACCGTTACGTGTAGAATTTCGAAATAAAACCTGCTTAAATTTTGCAAGTAAGCTGTAAGGAATGAGCCTGCCAAATTTCAGCCTTCTACCTACATGAGAAGTTGGAGAATTAGTGACATTGGAAAGTTCAATATGGCGGCTGACAGTGATGTCATACCACCGAAATAAGTATGTACATTGGTTTCGGTTAGAGCAGGGAAGCCGCCCACCAAATTTCGTGAAGATGGGGCCATGAATAAGAAAGTTCAACATGGCGGACACTGTTGGCCGTTATGACCGTTACGCATAGAATTTCGAAATGAAACCTGCTTAACTTTTGTAAGTAAGCTGTAAGGAATGACCCTGCCAAATTTCAGCCTTCTACCTACACGGGAAGTTGGAGAATTAGTGATGTTTGGAAAATTCAATATGGCGGCCGACAGTGGCGTCATACCACCGAAATAAGTGCGTACATCGGTTTTGGTTAGCGTAGGGAAGCCACCTACCAAATTTCATGAAGATGGAGTCAGCCTACTACCTACACGGGAAGTTGGAAAATTAGTGACGTTGGAAAGTTCAATATGGCGGCCGACAGTGGCGTCATACCATCGAAATAAGTACATCAGTTTCGGTTAACGCAGGGAAGCCGCCTACCAAATTTCGTGAAGATGGTGCCATAAAAAAGAAAGTTCAACATGGCGGACGTTGTCGACCGTTATGACCGTTACGTGTAGAATTTCGAAATGAAACCTGCTTAACTTTTGTAAGTGAGCTGTATGGAATAAGCCTGCCAAATTTCAGCCTTCTACCTACACGGGAAGTTGGAGAATTAGTGAGTCAATCAGTCAGTCAGTGAGGGCTTTGCCTTTTATTAGTATAGATAAGACCTCCGGATTATAAGTCAGCGGATCTTACCACTACACCATGGAAGCTGTTGTATTGTACTTGCCCCTTTTGTGAAAGTGTTTATTTGATATTTGGCCATCAGCCTTCACACATTATACAGTTCATATCTACATTTTGTTATTTATTACTAAAACATGAAAAATGTTTGTTTTAACGATGTGTTTACATAGATTGTTGTAGAGACAAAATACACATCAAATTATTTCACCTTACTATTCTGGGTAGCTCACTCCTAGATAATCAGTCAAGGCAAAAACTGGGAGAACTTCTTAGACGGTGTGGGGGATTGTATAGCAGGCTGCTTGGGCTTATCGACACATTTAGAAGACAAAAGACGCTGACAGAGAGGTGAAAAAGGATTTAAGGTTGGCCGAATTTACGAGTTTTTTCGTTGGCTCTAGTAATTCTATTGTTAAATATTAGAGATAATTTAGTGGGAGGTTTTGAAGGGGTTTCACAGAGGAGCCTGTCTATTAGAGAACAAATGCAGTGGAATGGGGAACAGGAGATGGATGCTGAACATGTGAATGTAGATTTACAGGTATCGGACTTACAGTCTGTTTTTTTGCCCATAGGTTTTAGTAGTTTGGAAAGTCATACTTTTCAAAATCAAACTCTTTCTAACTCTATCAGTAGGGAGGGGCGGGATGATTAAGGAGCAAATGACTCAAGATTTTAATTTTGATTTGGCTTCCTTATCTGATTTCTCTTCACCTTCATCGACCTTCCGACGCAGTGCTTCTGTTCCTTTGGGTGTTTCTATAGAGGTGGTGTGCTGACTGACTAGACATCTCACTACTAAAGTATAAAAATGTTGATTGGGTGTTGACTCCAACCAAACCCTTCTTGATAATTGGGGATTCTAACCTTAGTAGGACATTTTCATCCTGCCCAAATACAAACAGTTTTCCAGGATTTAAAATGCAAAACATTACAACAGTTTTGAAAAAATTAAAACCTAATATTAAAATTCAGAAGGTGGTATTTTAGGTTGGTGTCAATAATGTGGCTTTGGATAATGTCTACGATACGGGGTTATTATAGGAATCTTATTACTATAACAACACAGGTTTTTCCTAGAGCTCAAATTCATTTGGTACAAATCCCATACTCACATAAAAATTCCGAAGCCTTTCAAACATCTCTTATAAAAATGAATACATTTTTAGCTGAGACATATCATGCTATTGAGATTTCGGATCCGCAGTTATTTGAGGTCGAAAGGGATGATGAAATCCTTTGGACCTCAGATGGAGTATTTTTGGTATTAGATCATGGGCAGGATTCTTTAAACTTTTCAATGGGCCAAAGAAAATAATGTCCCCCCACTTGAAGTGAATATTTATAATCTTTCTAGAAAGTTTAAACTTACAGAATCGGATATTTCTCTCTTGAGGAAGGACATGACTTTTATTCCTAAGCCATTAGAAAGTGATACCAAACATATTAGACAGGGCATATATAGGTATCACAGGAAGCTAAAACTATTAGATTATTCTGATTACACTGGTTTATTAATGGTTACCTCTTGTTTATTTATGGAACCTTCTATCTGGATACCAAAGTATTCCAAGTTTATTAAACCTATCCTTGATTTAATCCAACAGGATTGGAATACTTTGGAGGATTTTAATGTAGTGGAGGACTGACAGGATAATCTAACAAAAGCAAGCTTCCCTTAGTTATCTCCATAAAAATAGGGAAATAATAATTAAACCGGCAGATAAAGGAGTGATGACGATTATTATGGACAGAGAGCAATATCTATATTAGGCTCAACACCAACTTAAAAATACATTGCACTATAAACCCCTTACTAAATCAATTCAAATGCAAACAAAACTAAAAATATAAAGTATCCTATCACGATTGGTAGAAGAGAGTTATATTTCTTATCAACAAAAGAAATATCTTTCTGGTCCAACTGTACCATCTTTAAGAAAACTCTATTACATCCCAAGGTCAATAAACCTTCAGATACATGGCCAGTGCCGTTTGAAATACTATCCGGGAGACCAATTGTATCTGATTGTTCCTCGGAGCCATATCAGGTAGCAGAATATATAGACTTTTTTCTTAACCCTCTGTCACAGTGCCATAGGAGCTATATTAAAGGTGCTTACCATTTTCTCAATATAATAAAAAAAATATAAAATTCTATCAGGTGCATTGTTGTTTACAATGAATTTTGAGTCCTTATACACAAATATAGATTTTGCTTTGGGCTTTCAAGCGGTGGCCAATGCTTTTGAAAAATATCCGAATCCAGAAAAGCCTGATACAAGGCTTTACAATTTATGGAGATCAGTTTAAACTGCAATGATTTTGAATTTAACAATAAAATGTATTTACAGATCTTCAGTACAGCTATGGGGAAGAGGTTTGCACCCTCCTATGCCAAAATATTTATATGGCGGAATGGGAGGAGAGGGTGTTTGATAAATGCCCCCGCCTCCCATTTTTAGATTTTAGATATCTTGATGATGTTTTTAGGGTATGGACCCATACTAGGGAGGAGTTTGATAATTTTTTATACCTCCTGAACCATCATCATTCAACTGTAAAATTGCAGGCTAAATTGGATCCCAATTCAGTTACCTTAATGGACATGGAAATCTTTTCTGACCAGATTTCCCTTACTCAAAAAAATACAGGCCAGAGTCTATTTTAAACCTACTGACACCCATGCCTTGTTCCATAAATCAAGTTATAACCCCAAACATACCTTCAGGGGGATTATAAAATCACAGTTAATAAGATTTTATAGAATTAATACGAACCTTGAAGATGTTCAGGATGCAACTAACATTCTTTTCAGGTTCTGTATAAGAGAGGATACGTCTGGAATTTTTTGAGGAGAATTGCAGATGAAGTCAGGAGGAATTATTCTCAGTATTTATATAGAGATCCAAATATTAATTATACATATGTTGGAATTCCACAATTATAGATGAGAGACTTTTTTTTCTGTTTCATACTCACAACATTCATTTCTTACTACCCATTCTTCTGATTGATCTTCGGGAGTGGATAAGATCCAAAATATGACCTGTCTTTATTTGGGTTCTTTCAGGGATCAATTTTGTCCAGAAAGAGATTTAAATTATTTATCATTCAGTATGTTAGAATGAGGTTATTTCTTGTACTTGGATTTTAATCAATCTTTCTCTAACCCTTTTCTTGAGAATGAGCCAGTGTGTTTGTGGGATTTGACCTCGTCTCTCCCCTCGCTTGACAGACTCTTATCCCTAAACTTAAAACAAAATTTAATATCTTTAACTTTGGAGTATCAGGGAGCAACAGAACAACTGACCCTACCAACAACTGAACTTAAAATCAGTGGGAGGAAAATTTTACAATTGACTTCAATGCTCCATTTAAAATTAAGGAGTTATGGTTCTGTTTGTCCCAGGGGTGGTTGGGTTGGAATGGTCCTTTAACTGTTGGGTTGGTTTCCAATTTGACAACTGAATGAGGTGATCTGATGAGACAGACAGATTTGCAATTTTTCAATGAGGTATCTCCATCCGATAAATTAGGGTGTGATGTCCGGGAGGATGTTGTTTTGCTCCCATTGGTTTGTACCTCTGCTACGGCAGATGTTTGAAACATTAAAATCCGTTAAACTTATCATGGCATATAGACAGAATAAAACCTTAAAGATATTTTTGTCTATGCATCATGCAATATCAAACTGTGTAACAAATGTGCATGGCATATTCCCCCCAAAATTTTTTGTACAATAGGTTCTTTCAAAAGGAGAAACCTGTTCTACAAAATGTACAGTTAAATTCCACCAACTGTGCTTATGGTATTCAATGTCGAACCTATGGGCTTATTTACATTAGGGAAACTAAACATTCAGATTTATGCAACACCTCCACCTCATTGAAAATCAATAGAAATCAACTGTTTTATATTCTCATTTTGTAAACACAGAACATACCCAAATTATGTTTGGCATTGAACAGAACAGTACCTGGAACAAGACTTAGTGAATAAAAAAAGAGCAGGAATGGATTCAAGAATTGGATATAGTTCATCCACGTGGTTTAAATTAAAAATAGGTAGTCACATTTTAGGCACAGAAAAGAGGATTATGAGGATTTGTTTTGCAATATATATATATATTATTTTTCTTTTTTCTTCTTATTCTTTGACTTTTTGAATTTTTTATAAATTATTTTGTTTGTATTTTTTGTTTGAGCACATATTCTTTAGTTTATAGATTTTTTCAGAGCACTTATAGTTCTTAGCACTTTATTCTGTATAGTACTTATTTAGTTAAGCACTTAGAAAACTGAAAGCACTGAAATAAAAGCCTTCTGATTTATGAAATCTGCTTATTTGGGGGCTGTCAGCTTGGAGTAACAGGAGGCAACAGGAGAAAAATAGTGAGTAGGCCAATTTTAATAAAAAATATATTTTTATTAAACTTTCAATGGCAGTACCCTAGGAATCTTTTTTTAAATATAAATGTTTTTATACATATTTATAGGTGGGGGAGGGGTAGTTAATAATTAAAAAAAATTATTTCACTCAGATTTCTTTCAGAATTTAAAATGTGCAGTTGTACTACTAACAGATTCTCAGTGCTACGACCGGAAGGGGACCCAGATACGATGGATGTTCCATCCTCCAATGAATCAAGTAGTCCAGGAAAAGAGAAGTGGTATTTTAAGATCCTCCAGGGCATCCATCATTTGGAGATCATTCATGGGGCACTTAAATTAAACCAGATCCCAAAGGGAATGAGAAAGGGATATGTACGCATACCATAGGAAACTTAAACTATTGGATTACTTTGATTTGGACAGGGATGCAATAACAACACCCTTTGTGTACTGCTCGACTTAATTAAAAGATTTGGAATTTTTTAATCAGACTGACTATGTGAACCAAAATACACAAAATCTCACACTGGCGGAAAAAAGGTCTCTCCTGACTTTATGGTATCAGAGAGACATAATCATAAAACTGGCGGACAAGAGCTTGATGATGGTCATTTTAGACCATACACAGTACCTGTACAAAGCTCAGAGACAGTTATTGAATAGATTACATTATAAGCCTCTAGCCAACCCAATACAGGAAACTACTAAGAAAAAGATTGGCCTTAGATTGGAGAGAATGTTTCAACAGGGTTATATTAATGGGAAACAGAAAAAGTATCCAATGGGTCCAGCTGTTCCAGCTGTCAGAAAAATTTCTTTAAAGTTCCGGCGGGACGTCCGATTGTTTCTGACTGTTCGTCTGAGTCATACAATGTGTCACAATGGATTGACCATTTTTTAAATCCAGTTTCCCAGAGGCATAACAGCTATGTCCGTGATACTTACCACTTTCTGCTGATCATCCGAGGACAGGTCTTTCCTAAGAAGGCTTTTCTTTTTGCAGTTTACGTAGAATCTTTATACACAAACATTAGTACGGAGTTGGGCCTTAAAGCAGTTCAGAAAATGTTTCATAGGTTTCCGGATCCCAATAAACCAAACAGAGGTATCCTGGAGTTGCTGGAACTGAGCCTCAGGTGTAATGACTTTAAATTTAATGGGAAGTTGTACCTACAGGCCTACTCGGACAGCAATGGGGAAAAATATGCCCCGGCCTATGCGAATATCTATATGGCCGACAGGAAGCAGACGGCATTCAATAAATGTTCTCATTTGCCATTATTATTTCTGAGATATCTAGATGACATCTTTGGTGTGTGGTGTATCAGCAGGGAGGAATTCGAGCAGTTTGTGGAGGTTTTGAATGGCCATGATGCGAATATCAAACTGCAAGTAAAGTCTAGTTACAGCTCTTCGTCTTTCTTAGATACAGAAATCTTTTTTGTAGAGAGTGACAAGGGTAGACTTCTGTATTCTAAAGTATTCTTTAAACCCACAAACATGCATGCTTTACTGCATGTTTCCAGCTTTCACCCAAGGCACACCTTTAGGGATATTGTAAAGTCGTAGCTGATCTGCTTTTTCAGAATCAACACATTACAATTGTATTTTGAAAAGGCCATGCACATACTGTTTGGAGCTCCACGGAAGAGGGGATACTCTTGATGTACACTGAGGGAGATAAGGTATTAGGTGCAATCAACATACAAACAATATTTAGTTAAAACTCAGGATACGAAGTGAGTGAGAGAAGGGATTCCCCAATTCCAAGAGCATGACTGGACCAATTTGGATGTCCTTGATATGTCTTTTTTAACCCTGTATGAATCATTGCTGGAGAAAGATAGGATGCACATAGAATTGGAACTCAGAGAGGAGGATTGGAGGAAAGGGTTCATTTTGAATGTGTATTGCTCCTGGATGTGGGGCAAAATGATGATGGAATACAGGTGCTTGGCAAAAGGTGAGGTGGCATTGGAAGGAAATGGACATGGGAACCGTGGTTGCCTGTTGCTAGTTTGGAGCCGGGCTTGGCAGATGGATCCTGGGTGGCGGTGGGATAAGGGACAACAAGGGTTTCTTTACCTAACAGATTTTGGAACAATCTCACTGGAATGCCGGATGACCTAATGACTGCCTTGGCCTGGAGTTGTTATAACACACAGAGACAGGGCATTATTTGAAGTGGAAGACAGATAGGTATACATCAATGGCTACGGTTACAAGCTTCATGAATATAGATGGGCACAGAGATTTGGTATTCTGAAGGGACAGATTTTTTGGTTAGTAAAGTACATAATGTTCTTAGTTGTAAGGATAGGGGCACTTGATGTTAAGATTGCCTTTCAACAGCTTCAAGGGGTTAGTGGACTTTATGTAATTATAGGCAGTGCGATAAAAACACAGACCAGACATCATAAAAAGGTTTGGGGCAGCCATTCGTATAATATCTCTGGCTGCAAAAGGTTTTTAGATTGACAGAGATGTTCACAATACTGAGTCCAAAACAGAACTGATTCCTTGGTGGTAAGATGGTAGCTGTAAAGGCCCATATAGGAAGTGACGTAATCTGAAGTACCGGAACTTCAGGCAGGATTTCTCAGGAAAGGTCTGCAGGGTACTGAGAATGACAGTTAGTGCACCCCACTGCCCCCTGGTTGGATGTGGTATTAACATTACTTAAGGCCTTCAGCTGCCCCCTACTCGTGCATGTGTGACAGCAGACACGAGTTAGGGGTAGAGAGAGGACATCTAGATCATCTAACCCCCCCACCCTAACCTTAAAAAAAGAAAAGGGGTCCTTTCAAAACAACCCTTAATCACAAAATTGCATCTGTACGATTCAATGGGCGGAATGCCAGGTATTATATATAGGGGAAACTAAAAATTCTCTTAGAGCGAAGTTTATCCAACATCTCAGGCTAATAGAGACACAGGCACCCTTTTATATTCATTTTGCACAGGATAATCACAACCCAATTGTGTTTGGGCTTGCTACTAAGACTTATTGGAATAAAACAACTAGGCTCAAAAAAGAGAGGGAGTGGACTGAGCAGTTGGACACATATGCCCCCAATGGGTTAAACGAGGGGTAGGGCCTTTAGCATTCAAAGGATTTAACTCTGTTATATTTTACTTATAAAATCTCTGGTTAGTTGACCTATGCATTATCTCCTACCTACTTAGGTATGTATATTTTTTAGTAACTCAGGGATTGGGGACTTATAAATTATAAGATTTTAGGGAGGGACTGATTATATATTTTTAGGAGAGGTATGAATTATTAATTTTATCAATATTTGAGGAATGTTGATTTTATTAATGATTCAAGATTTTTTTTAAAAAAATGTTTAGACTCTAGGAGATCTATTTATTTATGTAAGATCTTAAAAGAATTTTATTCAAATTTTAAAATCTTTGACAAATTCTAGGGGGGGTGGAGATAAAAACAGAAATAGAATTAAAATTTAAAATGGGCATAAAGTGTACCAGTGCATGCCAATAATGGCCATATCCCCTAACCTAATCCTAACTAAAATTGTGGATGTTGCCCAATCTGATACTCCCCCTAAGGTTAATAAATTTTTGTTCTAAAATAGTGGATTGGCGTCCAAAATTCCAAAAACAAGTCATACTTATTGCAGATGTTAATTTATTGTATTTGACTGAGGTTGATTATCCTGCCTTACAAATTGAGGTTATACATGATTTGACTTGGGAAAATCTGACAGAGTACTGTCAGAACTTAGAACCCAGTCCCTCTTCATGTACTTTTATAATATTTGCAGGACTTAGGGATCTACTTAGTCCAACCAACCCAAAAAACAATATGAGAGACTTATTAAATGCTTCTGCAAAAGCTTTTCAGGGAGCTAAATTTGGTTTGGCACAGATCCCCCCTACTTTACATCATGAGGGTTCAGAGCGAGTAGAGACCTTTAATAAGCTCATTGAACAGCTTCCAAATGTTTTACTGTGTCCAACAAATGGATTGGAGAGAATTCAGGAGGATGATTTTTATTTGACACCTCAGTTGGTTAACTTGTTATAGAACAAACTGGTCAATACATAGATTATTATGTCCTACCCCAACACAAACCCTTAACTTAAAGTCAATAAACAGGGACCCTAAAATTAATGATTCTCTTTAAGGGCCCTGATATTAAAAACCAACTTCAGGGCCCTTATGTTAACCTAACATTAGTTTTATGATCTTACATTTTTATAATCCCTAATTTTAAAATATTTATAACCCTGGGAATCCTTAGAATGGTGTTTTTTTTGGTAAATTTCTTACATATAAATATTAAAATATATAAATCAAGGTTACTTACCTGCAGTACCAAATCAGTAGGGGGCATTCTATTTGAACCCTTGCATCATGAGTCTAATTTTATGTAGTTTTTTAGTCAATTTTAAATATATTTAAAGTATTTAGTTATTTATTTGTTAGAAGTACATTAATGGATAATTGCATGGGTTTAAATTTTATAGAAATGTTAGTTTTATGGATGGGTACAAATAATTCAAAATTGATTTTGATCCACAGACTAGTGTACATGTACCAGTGTTTGCCTATATAGCCATATGCCCTATTTTAATGATTTTACAACAACATTATATTCGTTTAATCTTAATGGAATATCCTCAATGTTATCAAATACAGGAGATGGGGGTACAGAAGGCTATTCAATTTGCAAAAATTAGATATAGGAATAAATTGACGAAAACTTCTGTTGAAAAGTTTAGACAATTTTTACAATCAGGTTCTATTGCAGATTTTGGTTTGGATATACGTGATGGGCAGAGTTGGTTGGAACAAGATCGCCAAATGTTTGATTATACACCAGTACCTATGAAGAAAAAGGCACAGGTAAGCAGGATTAATCAACCAAATATGGCAAAGCATCCTAGCCCATCTTTGGGGCCTCCTATACAAATTCCTTTTCCTTCTACTACTGGTATTTCTCCTATTTTTTCTAAAAAACATAAGGTGAAGGGTAGGGGAATAAAGAACTTACCTGAAATAAAGAACTTACCTGATAAAAATGGAGGTGTTACAGTACCAATTTTGTCGTTGTCATCTTCTTCTTCTTCCTCTTCTACTTCATCTTCTTCGTCTGCTCCTTCCGGAGGGGTGGGGTTGGTAGAAAGTGAGAACCCGGGTCCTTCATCCTTTTCCTCTTCGGTTTTTTCAACCTCTACACAATATAATCTTCCTATAGCGAAGAAAATTGATGATCCTAATAAAGGAAATCAAGAGATTAAAACTAGTAAGGGAGGATTAGATCAAGGAAATATAATAAATTTTTCTTCTTTTTCTTCATCACCGTCCTGGGCCAAGGGTAATAAGGACATGGGCCTTACCGTTGGATTAATGGAGAATCTAGAAGTAGAAAATGGTTTATCATTGGAACCTCGGGTGGTAGATGGAGAAATTATAAAACAGCAAATACTTACCGATTTAATTAAACAGGATCAGGAACAATTGATGGGGGGACAAAAAGATTCCCGGGAACAGGTAATACTTACCGTGAGAGAGGATGTATCCGGAGATGGAGGGAGTGTGGCGTCTGTGGCATATTCTTCCCCTAGGTCATGGTGTCCAGCGATGGGAACAGATGGATCGTCTGAGGACCTGCAGGGAGAAAAAAATAGGTTAGTGGGGGAGGAGAATGGAGGAGGGGGTGAGAGGGTGGAGCCTGAAAGGATTAGGGAGGAGGAACAGGTGGAGGGAGAACAAAATATTAGGGAGGAAGGAAACTCTGATGTGGGGTTGTCATCTTCTTCTTCAGGTGGAATGGGGACAATGGAATTACATTTATCCGTGGATAGAGAGGAAGTGGATTGCCAAATAACTCCGGAGGGGGACAAGATGAATGGGGACAGAATAGTTTCTGTGTTAAATATGGATTCTATGTCCCAATCTGATCCCTCTAATATAGTAGATAAAAAGACACTTCAAACTATGGAGTTAGTGGATAAACCAAAGAGGCATAAAGGGAGTAGGGACCGTAATAGTTGGGTATTAGACCCACAAAAACCTTATGTGTTAGTGGGAGATTCCAACATTAGTAGGATTGTACATTACCGACAGGAACAATTAGAGGGGCACAGTTATCCCGGAGCTAAAATTGATGATATTAAAAATATAATATTAAAAATAAAGGGCCCAATATTAAAAGTACGTAAAATAGTCCTTTGCATTGGATTAAATGATTGTTTACCTGTTCGGAAGCCTAGGGAGGATAAATTAAGAAAAGGAATGGCAGGATTGTACCAGGTTCTTAGGAATAAATTCCTTGGGGCAGAAATATGGTTTGCTAAGATTCCGTTCTCCAATAAAAAACAGAATAGGGAGTTGTGTGAGACAATTTTGGTACTTAATAAAATCTTGGAGGAGGATTTTAGATATCAGGTATTGGAAACTCAAGGGCAGGGAGATGTGGAGCTTGAGGAGGATTTAGTACACTGGGAAAGGAATCAGGCGTATGAAATTATGGATAAATGGTTGGAGGATTTAAACTGTTAGCAGAGTCAACACGATTTGTACTCTGCTCACAAGCAAATATTATGAATTTAAGTAATTGGTTTAGGTTATCGGAGAGTGAAATGACACTTTTACAAAAGGGCCTGACATTTATTCCCACTCCTATGGAAACAGACGGAGAGGAACTTAAACGGGATATTTATAAATATCATAGGAGGCTTAAGTTATTGGATTTTTTTGGGTATGAAACTGAGACAGAATTAAGGAGGTTTACTAACCCATCTCATTGGACTCCAAAGGATGAGGATATTTGGGAAGGGATGTTGGAGTTTATTGAGAAAGATCGGGAAACCTTGGCCCAGGTTGGGACCGGGCCGGTACCCAAGGATAACTTAACAAGGGAGGAGAGGGAGGCATTGGAAAATCTAAAAATAAATAAAACCATTGTGATAAAACCCTCGGATAAGGGATCTATGTCAGTAATCCTGGACAGATCTCAGTATGTGATGGAGGCCCAGAGGCAGTTAAACAATAAAAAACATTATCGACCTCTTAAAAAATTGATGCAACCTCAGACTAAACTGAGGATTGATAAAATTTTGAAAGATCTTTATGCAGATGGTTTTATTAATGGGAAACAGAAGAGATATCTAGCAGGGCCTTCTGAACCGGCAGTTAGAAAATTTTATTTGCTTCCGAAAGTCCATAAACCATTAGAAAAATGGACAATCCCGTATCAGGTTCCAACAGGGAGGCCAATAGTGTCAGATTGCTCATCTGAATCTTATGCCATTTCTGAGTTTTTGGATTTTTATCTAAATCCACTGTCTCAACTCCATAATAGCTATGTCAGGGATACCTATCACTTTTTGAGTCTATTGAAACATAGGATTTTCCCTAAACAAGCAATTCTATTCTCAATGGATGTAGAATCCTTGTACACCAATATGGATACCCGTATTGGATTGCAGGCAGTTAAAAATATTTTGAGTATGAATCCGGACCGTAAACGACCAGATGAATATTTACTTCAGCTTTTGGAACTCAGTTTAAATACTAATGAGTTTGAATTTGATGGGAAACTGTATCTACAAGTCCACGGGACAGCAATGGGCAAACGTTATGCCCCAGCCTATGCCAATATTTATATGGCGCAGTGGGAACAATTGGCCTTTGAAAAATGTCACAGGTTACCGGTACTCTATTTGAGATATCTAGATGACATTTTCGGAGTGTGGACATATTCGATAGAGGAATTCCAAGAATTTTTGGGGATTTTGAATGCAGTTCATCCTATGATTAATTTAACAGCTGAGATAGGGCAGGATTCGATAACATTTTTAGATACACAAGTCTATTTTGAACAGGCCTCGCCATCCTTTAAAAAATTAAAATCAAAGGTTTATTTTAAACCAACAGATTCCCATGCCCTTTTATATAAAACGAGTTTCCACCCGAAACATACCTTTAGGGGTATTATCAAGTCCCAACTAATTAGGTTTTATAGGATTAATTCAAATATGCAACACACAGAGGAGGCTGTCCATTTACTATTTTCTGTCCTTAGGAAGAGAGGGTATTCAAGAACGTTTCTTAGAGATATAAATAAAGAAGTAAAGTCTATTCATAAAAGGTATCTAAAATATGATTATATTTCTAGAAATAAATTGACAGGAATACCACAGGTTCCGGGGAACGGACAGGAGGGATTAAATTCAACTGACTGTTCTTGGTTGACGGTACATTCGGCAGAGGTAGAAGGGATGGAGAGTCAATTAAGGAGCAGGAACCATAATGGATTGGGAAAAGAATGGGAGAGAGATTTGGATGAAAAAGGAACAAACGGGTGGAAAGGCACCTGGTGGTGGAATTTATTGCAGGAGTGGTTTAGGGTGCAGTTTGGGAAGGTTATCTCCTTTTCATGTTTCCTTTCTCTTTACTCTTCTGGAGCTCTGCCTATTTGGTTGGTTGGACCCCTGTTATACAGCCAAAAGAAGTGCCAAAAGTTGGTGGAACAAATAGAGGAAGTAGGATGGGACCGGCGGCTATTTTCATATTTTATTCAGCAAAATTGTATGATAGAAGGGTTAAATTTTGATTTCCCAAATGTTTATAACTTTGTGTGGGGCGTTGATGTTAATATTCCCCCTATGGTTAATAGCCCCTCTTTTGTGAATGACCCAAAGTGGATTAATTATACCAGCAAACCCTTGCCCAACCCTAACCTTAAAAAAATTTGGGAGGGGGACCCTGAGGTTAATTATCTTTTTGAGAGAGGGAACCCTGGGGTGATGATAGGGAGGAATAATTTTTTATTCTATCCTGAATATAACTTCAGTGGGGGGGACTTTGAGGATTATATTTTCTCCTGGAAAGGTAACTTGAGGGAGAGGGAAGGTATTAGCAACCCTATACCCGACCCTGAACTTAAAGTCTTTAGGGGGGGCCCTGATGCTAATATTTCCTTGTGGGTAGACAATCGCAGGGGAGGGGATTATACCAGTAATACTCCTTTGGACCCTGATGTTAATAATTTTGGGGAGGACCCTGAAGTTAATGATTCCCCTTTAGTTAATAGCCTTGGACAAGTTTACTATACCAGCAAACCCTTATCCAACCCTAAACTTAAAATGTGGGGGTGGGACCCTGAGGTTAATTACCCTTGGATAGGATGTTACCCTAGGGGTAGGATTGGGAGGGATAACCCCTTATTTTATCCTGAATGTAATTTCAGTAGGGGGGACCACAAAATTTATATTTCCTTGTCGACAGGTAACCCTATGGAGATGGAAAGTTCTATTAACCCCTTACTTTATTTGGGATTTAAAATCATTAGGGGGAGCCCTGAGGTTAACATGGGCTTTTGGGTAGATAACTTTAGGGGATTGAACTATACTAGCAATTTCTTTTTCAGCCCTGAATTTGATATTTCCGGGGGGGGCCTTAAGCCGATTAATCTTTCTCTGGGGGAGGACCCTGGGGACAGGATAGATATTGGTAATTCCTTTTCCGAACCTGAATTTAATAACCCTGAGGGGATTGATAACTTTTATTTAGATTATAGTTTGGGGAGTAGGGATAACTTGGATTTTCAGGCAGGAGAGGAGGGTATAGGACAGGAGAATGGGGGAAAAATCTTACCGGTGATTTTTAGATTCTCGGGATGGGCTTGTTTAGTAGTAGAAAAAATAAAATGTAATTTTATGGAGTTTCAACAGCAGGAGGAAGGTTTGAGGGATTGGAGGATGGTGGCAGCTTTTCGGAAAAATAAGACCTTGAGGGATTTTTTGGTGAGGGCATCCTGTACAAAAAAAAAGAAAAAGAAATAAATGTGCATGGATTATCCCCTTTGTGCAGAAAAAGATAATAAATAATCCACTTACAGGGAAAGAGAGACCCATTTTTCAGGAACTAGAAAAAAATGCAACTAACTGTGTATATGGTATCCAATGTAGATCATGTGGTATGATCTATATTGGTGAAACAAAGAATTCCATTAAGGCTAGGTGTGTTCAACATTTGAGGTTAATGGATAATCAAAATAAACAGACAGAGTTATATAAACATTTTCATCTTCCTGAACATACACCCCTGTTTTTTGGACTTGAACATCAATCTTACTGGAATAAAACAGTTAGACTCAAGAGGGAGGCAGAATGGATTAAGGCCTTGGGAACGATGTATCCCGAAGGTCTTAATGAAAAAAATTAATTGTTTGAGGATTTAAATAATTTAAATGTTGGTGTGATGTTTCTCAAACAATTGAGGAAAAGTGAAATTAATTGAAAAATCAAATTTTGGATTAGTGTACCAGCGTACGGCTATTACATAGCTTATATCCCCTACCCTAAACCTAATAAGATCTTAACTTAGGGTGACCAGATTTATGTCTGTGAAAAAGAGGACACTTGGCAGCTTGGTTTGGGGGACATTGCACGTGGCACCGTGGCCATGTGAATGCATACAAATATGCATAATAAATTTCTTTAGACTGGTGACCTGATCAAAGCACTTTGCATCATCAGCTTTTACCCCTTTTTCAGCTAGGTGCCTGATACAGCCTTCTACATCATTCCAGTCTGACATCTCACTCAGATCCATCTACATAAAAGAGGAAAACTCCTCCATGGGTGTCATCCATTTCTCTAGATAATCTAGACATACACTGTACTGGACCTGCATGTGAACAATGAAATGGTCACACCTTTCCCCAAATCCACCCTTCTGCTTCTATGCAAACATATTCTTAACTTTAAGAGGCATGAAGTTCTTGAACTTGTATTCATGAAGCATGGTGTGGATGTTGCTCAAAATCTTCCTTACTTCCACACCTGAATTGTTCTCCCTCTCCATCTCCTGAATGCGCAGCTGAAACACACAAATGAGTGAATGCATTTGCCAGAGGTAAATCTCACTGAACTCATCTTCAAATAACTTCTCGATCAGTGTGGGTGATATTTCCTGTGACAAAAAGAATGCTTTCAAAGCTGGATACTTCTGGAGCAATCTCTCAGTTCCTGGGAATAATGACAGCCATCATGTCTTGCTGTGAGAGAAGCGACTTCTACATTCTACATCAGCAAATTCACAGTACTCCTTCAGACTCTCCGTACGTACAGTATAGATGTGGAAGTAGTGATACATTTTGAAGATGATGTTCTCAATGTCAACATCTAGTGTGTCTGCCCCATGGTGAACACAATTGTTCAATATATGTGCTGGGCAGCCAACTCCAATAAGAGACTAGTTCTGCAATGGCTTTTTTAAGTTTGCAAAAACATCATTTCCCTCCTCATGACGCCGGATTCCCCCAAACATTGTATTGCAGTTGTCACCTGTAAGGCCACCCATCCATCCATCCTCTTCCGCTTATCCGGGGTCGGGTTCGGGGGGCAGCAGCTTGAGCAGAGAGGCCCAGACTTCCCTCTCCCCGGCCACTTCTTCCAGCTCTCCCGGGAGAATCCCAAAGCGTTCCCAGGCCAGCCGGGAGACATAGTCCGTCCAGCGTGTCCTGGGTCTTCCCCGGGGCCTCCTCCCGGTTGGACGTGCCCGGAACACCTCACCAGGGAGGTGTCCAGGAGGCATCCTGATCATATGCCCGAGCCACCTCATCTGACTCCTCTCGATGCGGAGGAGCAATGGCTCTACTCTGAGTTCCTCCCGGATGACTGAGCTTCTCACCCTATCTTTAAGGGAAAGCCCAGACACCCTGCGGAGGAAACTCATTTCAGCCGCTTGTATTCGCGATCTCGTTCTTTCGGTCACTACCCATAGCTCATGACCCTAGGTGAGGGTAGGAACATAGATCGACTGGTAAATTGAGAGCTTTGCCTTACGGCTCAGCTCTTTTTTCACCACGACAGACCGCTGCAGAGCCCGCATCACTGCGGATGCCGCACCGATCCGCCTATCGATCTCACGGTCCATTCTTCCCTCACTCGTGAACAAGACCCCGAGATACTTGAACTCCTCCACTTGGGGCAGGATCTCTCTCTCAACCCTGAGAGGGCACTCCACCCTTTTCCGGCTAAGGACCATGGTCACCTGTAAGTGCAAGTAGAAAATATCCTTTTCTTTTCCAGTGTTTCTTTGATGTATTGTGCAATAGTGTCAGCTGATTCATTTGGGGTGCTTTTAATTTCTATTAATTTACTTTGCACTCCTCCATTCTTCCAATCAAAATACTGAATGAGCACAGGGAATATTTTCACAGCTCCATGATTGATGCCATCAATGGACATGCCATTGTAAGGAATGTCTACAAGTGCTTCCAGAGCAACTTCAACAGAATGTGGGACTATCATGGCATTAACAATCCTTTCTGTCTTAGAGTGAGCGCTTGAGAATTTTTGAGCTGTTGCAGAATCTGTGAAAACCTTTCTTAATAAGCCTGATGTGCAGTCCATTGCCCTGTAGCAATTGCGATGTTTTACCATATAGAAAGCAAAGGCAACCTCTGCAGCATTAACAGCACAGTCTGTTTTGCTCACAAAATACTCTGTTAATTTACTCGATGAGCTCTCTCCCCTCGATGCAGTTTTGTTTTGCAGAACTCATGTGGGCTTCCAGATCTTTGGCACCTTTATTATTTGAAGTGTTTGAGGCTGAGGTAGAATGAAATCCTGGCCGATTTTAGAATCCCGGTCGGACACATTTTTTAGATCTTAAAAAGAGGACATGTCTGGGGAAAAGAGGATGTCTGGTCACCCTACTTTACTACAGTTCAGTTAATGCTTGTGCCTATATAATATCTGAAGGCAGGAGTGAGCAACATCGGTCCTGTGGCTGGAGGTTTTTGTTCCAATGCAATTTCTAAAAGAAAACTGAATTATTGGTGATGAAGAACTTATTTTTCAAGCAACATTTTTATGCTTCATTTTAGTGGTCTCGCTTATTAACATTTTCCACCCCAATTGCTTATTTTAGTCTTAAACAGCTGTATTCACTGTTTTTAATTGCTCTTTATTAGCAATAAGATGTATTTGACATAGGAACCAGTAGTTCTCCATCTAATTTGTCTTCATATACAATTGTGTATTCATCTGTCGGGTTTTATAAAATATTTGGAAGGAAACTGAAGAGAAAAATGTGAAAGGCTGAGAACCACTCATCTGTTTTAGGCTTAAAATCATTTGGATGATATCTTTGGAAAGGAAAACAAATCCATGACCTGACAAGGCAGAATAAAGCACTATTAACCCATAAAATTAAATAACACCTAATATTAGTGAGGTTTGGTTTCGAATTAAGCAGCTGGTTGGAACAAATACCAGCAGCCACTGTGGCCCTCCAGAACCAATGTCTTAAGGTATTATTCACTATCACCAGATTTGGATACTCTATTCCCATTAGATAGAATATCTTTGCAAAAAAGTATTTAGAAAAATCAATGTTCAACACAATTCATGCATTTATGGTTTATTCATCTATTATATGCATTTATTTGTGGACTTATCAGTTCTCAATTGATTTATTAGTGTTTTTTAGCATTAATTTGCATACTCAGATGTGAATCATTTAAAAATGTGTTAATGCATTTTTATAATGTTATTCACTTAATGGATTAAATATTAATTTGTGTAATTAAAAAAATGAAGGTATTATTTAATGTTTGCATGTCAGAAACAAAAAACTCAGATGAGCTTTTTTGATAGCTGCTGCCAGACCACTAATCACCCATCACTGTAATCTTTGAAAATGGTAGGAACTGTTAGTTAATGCAATGATATGCTTAAGAGTTCAAGGATCTAAAGAAAAAGGGCATATTGTGCAGTGTTGTCATATATAATGCATCTAATTTTTATTCTCTCACTGGCATGATGAGTGTCTTGTAATAACTTACAGTAGATGTTTTGTCTTTTCGTTAGAAGAAAATGTTTTATAATTTCTTTTGGATGGATTCTGAGCCAAGTTAAATTCAAAGACTTAGGACATTAAAACTTTATTAATTGGAAATTAGTTTGCCTATGATTGCCTTGATTTTTCTTCTTTCGGCTGCTCCCGTTAGTGGTTGCCACATCTTCTTCCATATCTTTTTGTCCTCTGCATCTTGTTCTGTTACACCTATCACCTGCATGTCGTCTCTCAACACATCCATAAACCTTTGCTCAGGCCTTCCTCTTTTCCTTTTCCCTGGCAGCTCTATCCTTAGCATCCTTCTCCCAATATACCCAGTATCTCTCCTCTGTACATTTCCAAACCAACGCAATCTTGCCTCTCTGACTTTATCTCCCAACTGTCCAACTTGAGCTGACCTCCTAATGTACTCATTTCTAATCCTGTCCATCCTCGTCATACCCCATGCAAATCTTAGCATCTTTAACTCTGTCACCTCCAGCTCTGTCTCCTGCTTTCTGGTCAGGGCCACCATCTCCAACCCATATAACATAGTTGGTCTCACTATCATCCTGTAGACCTTCCCTTTCACTCTTGCTGATACCCGTCTGTCACAAATTACTCCTGACACTCTTCTCCACCTGTTCCACCCTGCCTGCACTCTCTTCTTAACTTCTCTTCCACAATCCCCATTACTCTGTACTGTTCAGCCCAAGTATTTAAACTCATCCACCTTCGCCAACTCTACTCCCTGCATCCTCACCATTCCACTGACCTCCCTCTCATTTACGCACATGTATTCTTTCATGTTCCTACTGACCTTCATTCCTCTCCTCTCTAGAGAATATCTCCACCTCTTCAGGGTCTCCTCAACCTGCTCCCTACTATCGCTACAGATCACAATGTCATCAGCAAACATCATAGTCCACGGGGACTCCTGTCTAATCTCGTCTGTCAGCCTCTCCATCACCATTGCAAATATGAAAGGGTTCAGACCCGATTCCTGATGTAATCCCTTCTCCAACTTGAATGCATCCATCGCTCCTACCGCAGACCTCATCACTGTCACACTTCCCTCGTACATATCCCGTACTTCTCTGCCACTCCCGACTTCCTCATACAATACCATAGCTCCTCTCCAGGCACCCTGTCATATGCTTTCTCCAGGCCCACAAAGACGCAATGCAACTCCTTCTGGCCTTCTCTAAACTTTTTTCATCAACATCCTCAGAGCAAACATTGCATCTGTGGTGCTCTTTCTTGGCATGAAACCATACTGCTGCTCACTAATCATCACTTCACTTCTTAACCTAATTTCCACTACTCTTTCCCATAACTTCATGTTGTGGCTTATCAATTTTATTCCCCTGTAGTTACTGCAGTTCTGCATATCCCCCTTATTCTTAAATATCGGCACCAGTACACTTCTCCACTCCTCAGGCATCCTCTCACTTTCCAAGATTCCATTAAACTGGTTAAAAACTCCACTGCCATCTCTCCTAAACACCTCCATGCTTCCATAGGTATGTCATCTGGACCAACGGCCTTTCCATTTTTCATCCTCTTAATAGCTGTCCTTACTTACTCCTTGCTAATCTGTTGCACTTCCTGATTCACAACCTCCATATCATCCAACCTTTTCTCTCTCTCGTTCTCTTCATTCATCAGCCTCTCAAAGTACACTTTCCATCTGCTCAACACACTCTCCTTGCTTGTGAGTATGTTTCCATCTTTATCCTTTATCACCCTAACCTGCTGCACATCTTTCCCAGCTTGGTCCCTCTGTCTAGCCAATCAGTACAGGTCCTTTTCTCCCTCCTTAGTGTCCAACCTCTCATACAACTCATCATACACCTTTTCTTTAGCCTTCGCCACCTCTCTCTTCACCTTGTGCCTTATCTCTTTGTACTCTTGTCTACTTTCTGCATCTCTCTGACTATCGCACTTCTTCTTTGCCATCCTCTTTCTCTGTATACTCTCCTGTATTTCCTCATTTTACCAACAGGTTTCCTTTTCCTCCTTCCTCTTTTCAGATGTCACGCCAAGCACCCTTCTTGCTGTCACCCTTACTACATCTGCTGTAGTTTCCCAGTTGTCTGGTAACTCTTCACTGCCACCCAGTGCCTGTCTCACCTCCTCCCTAAACTCAACCTTGCAGTCTTCTTTTTTCAACTTCCACCATTTGATCTAAGTAAGCTGTAAGGAATGAGCCTGCCAACTTTCAGCCTTCTACCTACATGGGAAGTTGGAGAATTAGTGATGAGTGAGTCAGTGAGGGCAACAAAGACCATTGGAAAGTTCAATATGGCGGCCGACAGTGGCGTCATACCACCAAAATAAGTACGTACATCGGTTTCGGTTAGCGCAGGGAAGCTGCCTACCAAATTTCGTGAAGATGAGGCCATAAATAAGAAAGTTTAATGTGGCGGACGTTGTCGACCGTTATGACCATTACGCATAGAATTTCAAAATGAAACCTGCTTAACTTTTGTAAGTTACCTGTAAGGAATGAGCCTGCCAACTTTCAGCCTTCTACCTACACGGGAAGTTGGAGAATTAGTGATGAGTGAGTGAGTGAGTCAGTCAGTCAGTGAGGGCTTTGCCTTTTATTAGTATAGATAACTACTGTCACACACGAGCGACTAGGAGTGAGCTGAGTGGACCAAGTGGAGGTACTTACCCGCCAGGCAGGGGGTGGCGGGGTGCACTAAACCTACCTCTGTTATCTTTACATGCCAAAAATGGGAAAACCTGCCTTAACTACACTTCTGGTTCTGGCCCCAGGACTGAAGTCACTTCTGGTTCCCGGCCCCAGACTGGCGTCACTTCCGATTCCGACCAGATAACATCACTTCTGCCTTTCGCCTTATAAAGCCGCCATCTTTCCTACACCAGTCAGTTCAGCGGAGAACTCAGAAGAATGCACATGAGTGGTATAGAAAAAACCTTTTGCAGCCAAGAACAATATATGGGTGGCTGCCCCAAAGCTTTTTGCGTGTGTCAAGGCTATTCATTTAACACTACCATGATAGAGTATTGACAGTTTTAACATATGTAGTTTCACTTGGATGTCTTTTTGTCATCTACTTATAAGACAAGGTCATGTTTATAGGGTTTACATCAGTTATTACACTGATATTGCTGTAAGTCCAATCTTTAATCAAACATTTGTGAAAATGGATCATGAAAACAGGTCTCGATATTACTTGGTAAAAAGAGAGGAGTTACCCTATGTAAGGCCCATGATATACTGTACACTGCTCTGGCAGTTTATGTCATTTAACTTGCCTACTCATTCTTTCACTCCAGATCCTGTTACAGTGGTTGTGGAGTCTGCATGTCCAAGGAATCCTTAGAGCTACAGTATTATGCTGTCGTAATAATGCTGGGGTAATGTTTACAAAATGGCAAGGGAGTGGAGAAACACAGATTTGCAAGTATATTTGGACAGTGATTGTTCCAAAAAGGAAAGATTAAGAAACTCAGACATATTGCAATTTAAAATCCAGGCAAGTTTCACTTCATCAAAACAAGTGACTCTTGAATAAATGTCAGCTCGCTTGACTGGCATGGTTCTTTGGCAGCTGGAGTGTTCATGTCACAAATTTGCATGCCATTTTTTCCAAATATCCCAACTACTTTAACCACTGATGATTATCAGGTAGTTCAAAACATATGAGTGTGTCTAAACAAAAACATGTACATTAGGAAAAAAATGCCTGCTCATTTGGGCCATGCCCTGACCTTTTATATATGGTAATTATGCATACAATATATAAGAGGTGTACCATAGATGTACTGGCAGCATATGTGTAGCCTATTTCCATTTTATACCTTGTAAAAGTCTTAACTGATATGAAATGTGCCAATTCTTCCACTCTTGAATTTGCTAATCTACATTGCCAAATGTACTTTCTGTCCACTTCTTTAAATAAAGGATTGTTTCCAAATCACAAGAAAAGAAACCAGAAAGCCAAAGCCCTGAAATACAAACTAGAAAAATACTGGGAACCCTGATTTCTGAATGTCTGTGTAAGGAGTGTGCTATATGGCAAATATTTGTTTTGCAAGGTTTTATTTATTTTATTTTATTTTTTTTTTTGCATTTTAATTTTCTGCCATTTACTTTTATTATCTTTACCAACGCCTTTTGAACTATGGTCTTCAAACTCAGATTTGTGCTGATGGTAAGCTATTCAAATCGTAACAAGTAATTTGCCTGTTGAAGTGGTTTGTAATCTTTAAGCCTTGGAATCAGCACTTGTAACCTTTTCCAGTTATTTCTCTGGATTTGTGTATGTTGGCTAAAATTTAAAGGCAATTAACCCTTGTTAGTCTAATGCACTTTTCAGAATAGTTATTCTTGTAACTTAACTTTAATATGCATGTCATAAAGAACACATTTAACATAAGCAACTACTATAGAGGGAGGCACAGAGCAAGTAAGGCAAAAATAACAAAGAGTATCCTGTGCCATTTCCCTGGCACAGGTCTTATATTGTACATTTCTTTAAATGTTATGCAGCCCTGCTGTCCCAGCTAACAACTTAGTAGGAACAATTATACTCAGCAGATGCCAAAGCTAACATTTACAAAAATATTTAACCCATGAAGGACATCTAATTTAATTAAATCTAGTTTGATTTGCTAAGTATAAACCCGAAAAAGATATTTTATGCAAAATATATACTAACTAAATAATTTTAAAATCTGTTTCTTTAATAAAAATGGTTTATTTCTAGCTTTTTGTCTTACTTAATAATCAATAATTAATTTAAGAAAATACCATTGAGGCCAAATAAGTAGAAATCTTATGTCATAAAACAGAATATGTATTGATTTTTGACGCACCTAACAATCTTGCTGCTAACTTATTATGAACCTATATTGATACTCCCAATTATGTTATAAGGATAAACAATAATTAAATTCTAAAATGTACATTCTGAGACACAATGGTAATTGCCCTGTTCTGCTAAAAATGTCTTTCAATCGGATTAAAGCAGTATTAAGTGTGTATAAATTACTTTGATCAGCCCCATAATGACTATCAACAAATATATCTCATTAAATTCAATCTGTTTCTGCTTTTTCTTCATTTCTCCATAATCATCTGTTTCAGTGTGTTAAATGAAAATCAGAGGTCACATCCAAGAATTTATAAAACTGCATTCTGCATTCAGTTGGTGTACAATATAATAGTGAAGCTGTAATGATTGCTTAATATTCTACCTCTGTAAGGGGAACTACATTTTTCAGAAGATCAAAATTTCTTCATCATTTCCTAATAGTGAAATATTTATATTTGACTCCATTTAAGATAAATAATTTATTATTAAACAAAATAACACTGGGTTGTTGACACTATCCTGTAGTGTACCATTTTTCCATTGCTGTGTCTTCAGAGTATTTATTACCTACAGTAAAAAATCCCTAACATTCTGTTTTCATCCCACGTATTGCAACTTGATTACCAATTGCAAAAGAATGTAGGATGTACTTCAAGGCAGAAAAGCTTTTATCTGATGCTCCTCTACACAATAATCAACCCTCTCAAACCTACACAGTATTTAATCTTTAGAAAACACTTACAAAACTGTATAGAGATAAAATTTTTGCATCTTATGAACTACACTTCAAATTTAACTTCCCAGCGACAGTGTTTTTCCACTACTCTCAAATCAGACATTTTGCTAAAAGAAACTTACCCAATTTCCACTCCTCCCACCTATTTCTATTCCAGAAGAAACACTGATCAGTCATTAAGATTCACACAGCATCTCAACAGTATATAAAGATATCTCAAAGTCTCTTTCTTTCAAAGATCCTAGAGTACTGTGGGAAGAAGATCATTCAGTCAATATCTCAGAAAAGGACTGGAAGGCAGCCATGCATAGAACACACTCTAGTCTGTACATGCAAAATGCATTTCATAATTAAACTTAAATTCTTTCACCAATCAAATTTATTTCATTTAAAATTGTCCAAAATGTACCTAGGGCAAGATCCAACTTGTGTGCATTGCAATCTAGCTCTAGCCTCACTGTGCCACATAATTTTGGACAAAAATCTGCCAATGCCTATCAGACAGCCTTGGTGTCACAATCACTCCTAACCCATTAACAGCTGTGTCTGGTGTTTGGCCAATAGGCTTAAAATGTAGAAGAACAACTTGCATGCAATTGCCTTTTCTTCACTACTAGCAAGTAGACTTATCATGCCTAACTGGAAGAATCCCACCCTATGTGTTATAAGTCAGTGGATGACTGATGTTCTCTATAATTTAACGTTGGAAAAAAAATCTAATTCTCACTTAGAAGATCCGTTCAAAACATTTTTAAAAAATTACAAGATTTAATTAATAAAATTTTAGAATTAGCGTATATATATATATATATATATATATATATCAGGGGAAAAATTACATTTTCCCTTCTTTTTCTTTTTTTTTTATCCTGTTTTTGCCCATGTTCTTGTTTCTCCTGTCTTTCTCTCTGGATTGAATTCTGTTTTCTTAGGTTTTGTCTTTTTTGTTTCTGCTTTCTGTTTTTCAGCTTTCTGATTTTTTTTCTTTTATTCTTCTTTTATCTAGCTTGATTATGAAGTCATTTGTTTTATAAGTTCAACTCGATTGTATGCCGTGCTATTTTCTTCAAATGAAAGAAAAAAAATTTAAAAGCATATTGTAAACTTTTTCAAGTCTAAAAACATCCTAATGAAAAACATCCATATGACATTTATTTATTACTGAATGATTTTCAAAAAGTGATTTATTTTACTTCTATATTTTGTCAAATTATATGGGTATAGGCAAGAAGGTAATATATTACCTGCATTTTATTTTCCATATTATTTTGTTTAAAAATGTGTTTATAGGTTGTGTGTATATTAAGAAAAAAGTGTAATTCATACTGTCAAAAAAAGCTGAAAAATTGCTGATATTTGCAACTGTCAGAGTACTTTGCCAGGCATTTTATTTATTGCATTCTACGAGGGTTATAGACTCTATAGTTAGTTTGTTGTCCAATTTAAGATGTAACCATGTAGAACTACTGAAATAAGCAGATTATGTCCATGTTAAATTAATACAACGTTCAAGATATGGCCTCAAGCCAAAAACTGCCTTAATAATAAACCTACCAAAATATTAGTAAAATGAAAATAGCTTGCGTTAACATTAAATAATAATTGCAAAAAAGTTGATAGCTAATTTTTCACAATGTGTCTCAGAAAAAGGTTATTAGCGGGGAAGTCAATTATACTTGCTGTTAAAATAGTATATTAGGTAAAAAAAAATTATAGTGGAGATAGACCTTTGAGGATTTCTAAGATTAAGATTCTATCACTGCTTTACAGAGTGGGAAAGCCACAGACCCAGAAGGAAATCTAGCAGAATTTTATGAAAAAAGTCCCTCTAATAAATTATGTTTGATAAGTTTGTCTATGCTTGAGGAAGCTTATAAAGAAAACCTTCCACCTAAAACATTACATAAGGTGTCAGTCGCAGTGTTTCCAAAGAAAATTAAAATTCAAAAGAATGCACAGGCCAACTTTATAATTGAAAAATGGTGTCAAGAATTTGATGAGTGCCTTTGTCCTGATCTCTGAGTATTTCCAGTTGTTTTTCAGAGATTTTTTATGATCTGTGTCTTTCTTTTAACATCATTTTTGTATTTTATTAAACTTAAGCACAGCCTGCTCTTTGTGTTGCTGTCCTTGTTGTTAACATGTGATCTGCTATTTAAGATGATGGCATGCATTCCTCTGTATCCAAGCTTTGGGATGAACAAAAAAACCTTCACAAATACTTGACAATTCTTTTTTTTTTGGTTAGGGACTAAACCTTCAGTTTGTTGTTTTGAACTTCCTGAAACGTACTTTGACTTGCTTAATTATAGCACTTCCCGGTAATAAATTTAGACCTGCTTTGAGACAACTCTTTCATTTTCATCCTGAAAATCTTTTATTTTTCTTATCTACATTACCTTTTGTCCTTTTTGAACATACCTGCTTTTTTCTTCATCATGGCATTAACAGCCTTGGTGCAAACTACAGAAAAAGTCTTTTTGTCTCTAATGTATACTATGTAACTAGCTCAGTACTTTTCTGGAGTTACTTACTGGAGCTCCTTACTCGTGAATATGCTACATACAATTGCCCAACAGTAAAATATTTGTGCTGCAGATCAATTTGTGCCTTTTGTAGTGCCTGACTTCGGCTTTTGTTGATTGGAAAATTCAATTTGAAATGAAACTACTCTTTTTTTAAGCAGGTAATCACCAGGAATAAAGGAAATTTTGGGTACATATATAATTTCACCCTGTAGCATATCCTGTAAAAATCATAGCTTCAGTCAGATTTGAATGTAACACACTGATCTGTAATCTTGCACTGATACAAATTTTTGGATGGTTTAGGACATCATTAACATTTTCAGGTTGCACATTTAGGTGGCCAATGGAATGAATTGAACATTTTAGGCATTGTACAGAAGGGAACAGGTGAAAAGAAATAATATTATTAACTATGTACAATGTTCACCTCCTGTATGTTTTGTTGGGAGACCCCTTTAGTGAGCTGTGCAAACTGAGTATGTCATGCTGTCGCTCCTGGCTTGTGCTGTACCCTTTGCAAGCAGTGTTTTTGTTTTGTGATTCGGAGCATAGTGGCACATATCAGTCTACCCTGCATGGGAACACCATAATTCTCTGCCATATTCTCTGCATTATTTCAACACCAAGGTCCCCTCCATCCTCCACCTAGTTCTTCATAATATATGTATATAAGCATGCCCAACAATTCAAGAGAGCCAAGATCACCCTACTCCATTGAATTTTTATCCATCTTATATCACATTGACAGGCGTGAGAAGAAGATAACAGAATAGGAAGTACTGTGTGTACCCTAGGATGTAACTTGCCAAGCACGTCTTCTATGAGTTTCACCAGAATTTCATTATACACTTATGGTAGTGATCTTCATTTGTATAAGGCGGCGGCCCTGTTTGTCTGCACAATTCATTTTCTTCATTCTTAGCTGAAAAAATGATGCAGCAAGTGAAAAAAGGCTGCTACAGCACCATCATCAACAAATAAAAATGGTTTGGCTAATTTTCTTTTTTCTACAAAAATCACCAAAATGTCAATCAAATAAATGTGTTTTTGAGACTTTGGGGGTATTTAGTGTTTTTGTTTGTTACCCCTAAAAATTGTTTAATTAAAATGTCCTAAATTAGCAGACACCTAGGTGTACCATTCTGCCAAATTCCAGCTTTATAATTAAACCGGAAATGTTGTTTTTGATGATGAGTGAGTGAGTTAGTCAGTGTTTGCATTAAAAATACAGTATATAAATAGGTTTTGTTAAAGGCAGATAAATACTATCAAAACCTATAATACTTCAGATATTTAGTTTTCTGAGGTCTTACAGTTTCTAGTATAGTGCAGGTAAAAATGTCCATGGTGTGAACTATTAATCAATCTAAATATTTCACTTTAGGGATGCCAATGATATTGTTATTGATTGTATTGAATGACAACCAGTCATTCAAGGGATCATAAGGGATGGACTTTAACAAAATGTATCTCTGTACAGGTGACTTGACATTTTATGTTCTAAATGTATCACTACCACATGTATTTGGCTTATTGGAGGAATTCCATACAATTTCTCGATTTAAGATTAATGTAAATTAAAAAATATATTATTCAGTACACTTCAGCATGAATGTGATTCATTTTCTTTAATTGTCTCACAACAGTAGTTACAATTAAACAAAAAGTGAAAGAACTTTAATATTGGAAACTTAAAGTAAGATTTTAATAAATTTCATCTCAATACCTTACATCACCTGGGGTTATGAATATTGTTGAATGTCCTTCTAACGTTTCTATTCTTTTTCAAGAATTTCTTATATATAATAATAAATTCATCTTATAAAAATCAGACACGATCACAACTGTTATTTTGGAATGCAAAAATTTCATTTTGCAAAGACAAAGTAGAGGTTCACATAGTACTGCCTAACCTCCAGTTTTATTGCTGATTTGCAAGTATACATATTTAAAAACTGTGGAACAAGCAAAAAGAAATGAAATTGCGGTGGCTTGCAAAGGAAGGCCAGTTCAAAACCTTCTTAATACTGTATTGGCAGGACTGTCATGTCTTCTGACCATCCTTAACTTACAAAGCTTTAAACACATAATGGCATTGGAACCTTTAGAGATTTCTGTATTCATGATACATCTGCATTCTACAACCATTTATGTCTCAAAATTATGTTCCAGTAACCAATTTCTTCAGTTATATGCAATTTTGAAATTTTGTTTAAATATATCTTTTTGATTTTAAGGTTTAAATAACAAGGTATGTTTTGTAACACAGAAACAGAGCTTAGTTTAGGGTTTTGTGTACTACATAGGATGGACAGATTAACAGTAAAAATTGACATTCTCAAGAGTGCTGTGTGGCTTTATTATGATAGTTTATTGGTGTTGAAAGAGCAACTTGAAACCAAAAACAGCGACCAAAGTTTAATCACCGCATGGAACTCTGGGGAGTTTTTAACACAAAGTGGAGTAGGAAAAGCAGATTAGTTTTTTTGCACCAATACATGCACAGTGAGATAGTGGATTGGATTTTCTTCAGTGGAAGGAGACAGAGTATGAGATAGAAGTATGAACTATTGACTACTTCGTTAATAAGATGACTGTAAGTGAAAATGCAGAGCACCACTGACACCGTACAGTATTATGCCATTTATTTTACGGAGGTCTGTAAGTATTACTCTTAAAAAGCTTATTTTTACCTTTTTTCAATAATATTGTACCTCAGCATAATGAAACAGGCACAATTTACAAAATTCTGTAATTAACTATGTTTACGTCTGCTACTGTGTTTTTGTATAGTGTTTATTGTATATATCTTCCTTACTAAATGAAAAAGCATCTCTGTGTGTCCTAGTATCTGTGTGTACTGCGTCACACATGTGCATGTGGGATGCAGCTAAAGGGCTCAAGAAAGGATAATTCCATGCCGGACCAGGGGATGGCAGAGAGCATTAATCCTTTCTCTTTTTCTTCTCCAGACTGAACACGGTAAATTCCGCCTGGGCTCGATGACATCACTTCTGGTCCCTGTCCAGATGACATAATTTCCGGTTCTGGCCAGGATGGTCACAACTGCTTCCTGCCCAGACAATATCATTTTCCATGCCCAGCTTTAAAACCACCATGTTTTTGTCTACCAGCAAGTTCTGTTTCAGACTGATGTCTATAAAGACTTGTACAACTGAACCTTCTCTTTTTGACAGACAAATTCAATTATTTGGGTGGCTGCCCCCAAACCTTTTTGCCGCGTGGTCTGCCCTTTTACAACTCTCTGGAGCTGTGTTTCTGTTATATGCCATTTGGTTCATAAAAGCACTGCTAATGTTTGTGATACACCATCTAATTGAATGAAAAATGTAATGCAGTTTATTACTACATGCATTACAAAACACATTCCAGTAGACGGTGCACTGAAAACTTTAATACTGAATACACTGAGTTCTATGCTGATTAGCTGGATTTTGATCTACCTTAGACAGGTAACATGTATATGTATAACTAGCTGAAATACCCAGCGTTGCCCGGTAAGAAAATAAAGGTTTTTTTTTATTTGAGAAAAATATAATAAAAAAAACGCAACTTTAAAAATAAGAATAAGACTCACTAATGTGTTTGTCTTGTGGTTTTGTATGTATGTTATCATCCGGTTGACGCTTGGAACCAGACAACTCTATTTAATTTCAAAAGCAACAGGGGCACGGTGGTGCTCAAACAAAGAATGCTGGCAGTCGCCTGCAGTTCACCTTCTGGTGGTCATTCGGGGTGTCAGCTAGATGATAACATGTATATATGACCACAAGATCACCCCCCACCGTACCCAGAAGGGGGTGGGTTAGGGTTGATTTCACCCTACAGTATTTTAAGTCGATCAATGAGAAACATTTGTAGCAAGTGTCACGAAAATCGCTCCAGCCGTTCAGAAGTGATGCTGGAACATATATACATATACACACACACATACATTGACTTAATGAAACAGGAAAAACTTTAAAAATCATTAGAGGTTGGCACTGTATGTGATCGTGTTTATCTCTGAGGGGAAAGTGTTCCCCACGTGGGGAGAAAAGCACGTGGCCGTGATATCTCTGGCAATCAGCAGCTACCCTGTAAAACACACAACTCTAATCTGTCTCTCAAAAACATTAAATGTTACACTTTAGCAATCTGTAGATGATAAAGTCTGTTGAACAAACACTAAGCGGCAGCAAGGTACACTCCAACACATGGCGAGACGTAGACCAACTCAAATAGAGGTTGGCAAGGGAATGAAAAAAGGCCCCGCCACACTGCTCTCGGCCCACAGCCACTTTGTTGGATTTGCATAAATACATTGGTACCACAAGTAAACTATCGTAATTAGCGCGATGAGAGCAGTCACAAAATTAACCGGAAAGTTCAAGCAAATTATAGAAAACAACCACATCTAAATCCGTTAAGTAATTCTCTTGTGAAAAGCGGACATACATACAGACAACGCGCTTGGACCACGAAATTTTTAAAACCGTTTCTTAGCTAGCACCTATGGGCCAAGGGTAACCTACATTATAAATTTGATGTCCCAAGTCCTCATTGTTCGGGAGATTTCGTGATGAGTGAGTTAATGGTATATGGCTTTTATATATATATATATATATATATATATATATATATCTATATATAATCTTCATTTGGATCTTGATCTTTGTTTGTCCGTGAATGAATTAGAAGAAGCACTAGATGGCAGTAGAGAGACAGCTAAAACATAGACACTGCATTAAGAATCTCCTCCAGGCTTATACTACTGAAGACTGTAGTACTCCAGTCACACCTCAAAACACAGACATTCAAACTAAACAAATTGTTGTGCTTTAAATTAACTAAAGAGATCTTCATTTAGATCATGATCTTTGTTTGTCCGCGAATTCCACGCATGCGTAGACCACCTTCCAGTTTACTCACGGATGTCAACAATGTGCCAGAATAACGAAAGGGGTGGTGGACAGTGTTACGCTGGTTAGCTCCTGAGGCCTGGTTAGAGAATGAGATTGCCGAAGATAAAAGGTACGTGCCTACGTAACATATGAATGAAAGAAAGACAGTGGGTAAAATGAATGACAACATAACAGCACGTTCTGGAAATTATTATTGTTACGTTGTAGCCGGCAAGTGCTGCGCGTCTCACAGTTGTACCGTGCCTTGCTCACATGTCAGTGAAGTGATCCCTATTTATGCTTTAAAAAGCCTGGATATCTATGTGTCCCCCTTTTATAACCATTGCTCCGTGTATATTGCCTTACTCTTTGGATTGCCACAAAGCAACCTGCGAGATTGGAGAAAGGTTGAGAAGACATTGTGAGAAGAAACAATAGCGTTGTGAAAACGAGACGGACTGTGAACAGACAGAAGCAGAAATGCTCCTACACCACCACATAATTACTGTTCGGAAAGTGACTCCGAGTAGGCCGTTCCTATCGAATCAATGTCCAACGGTTTTCTTTTGTAATTTTGTTTCCCTTATAAAAAATCATAATGCTGTGTCGACGAACGGTCCAGTTCACAACTGACAGCCGCGTTTAAACAGGGAGCCCTTCACAGACAACTTTAACACGCGCAACGTAGTTGGGTGCACATGGCTAGTATATATTCACACACTAACTGTGCAAGCCGCACGGGATCCTAGAAAGTATTAAAATTGTCAGAACTACTCTGGGCATCTTTCTCCTAGGAGGATTTGTGTTGCTGACGTGCTCGCATCGTTTGTGCATTAGCAGCTAAGTAACTGTCTTTCTTCAAAGGTTTTGTTTTGCCGGTGTGCTGGGTTTGCTTGTGTATCCTCGGAGCTGGAGCCCTTACCCCGACTCTACCTCTCACTTCCGGGCCGGACAGAGACACACACTTCCACACGTAGACGTTTTTATATAAGATATATATATATATATATATATATATATATACAGTATATATATATATATATGGGTGTTGGAGTTATAAAGACAGAATGAGTCCCAAAATTAGTTGGGATGCCAACCCGGGAATGGTGGCAGTCACCTCCAGTTCGCCCTGTAGTGGTCGTTCCTAGTGTTAACTAGATGATAACATGCATACAAGAGTGCAAGATCACCTCCCACCCTACCCAGAAGGGGGAGGGTTAGGGCTGATTTCACCCTACAGTATTTTTAGTCGACCATTGAGAAACGTGTACCAAGTTTCATAAAAATCACTCCAGCCGTTCGGGGATGATGCTGGAACATACATACTATACACACATTGACTTTTATATATATAGATATTGCTCAAAATATTTTAAGGAAACACTTAATCGTCACAATCTAACACCATTTCAGTTAAGCTTCGGGGATATCAATTTATCCATTTAGGAAGCATAAGCAATTGTGAGTCAGCTTCACCAGTTTTGGTGCAAATGAAAGTGACAACAGATGCACTGGAGATGAAACAGCAAGACAACCCTCAAAAAGGGAATGGTATTGCAGCTGATGGCGACAGACAATTACTCTCTCCTTACCCTTCCTGATTGATTCTGCTCCAGTTTTGAGTTTTGCTAGTGTCCTTGTCACTACTGGTAGCATGAGGTGGTACCTACAGCCGATTCAGGTTGCACAGGCAGACTAGCTCCTGCAGGATGGCATATCCATTCATGACTTTGCAAGAAGGTTTGCTGTGTCTTCTAGCACTGTCTCAATGCATGGAGGAGATACCAGGAAACAAGCCATTACACGAGGAGAGCTGAATGGGGCCATAGAAAGGCATCAACTCAGCAGCAGGATTGGTATTCGCTCCGTTATGCAAGGAGGAACACTGCCAGAGCCCCACAAAATGACCTCCAGCTGGCTACTGTTGTGCATGTTTCAGACCAAAATGTCAGAAACAGACTTCATGAGGATGGCATGTGGGCCCAATGCCCTCTAGTAGGACCTTTGGTGACAGCCGATCACTGTGCAGCTTGACTGGGATTCACCAGAGAATACTACAATTGGCAATTTAGCCATTGGTGCCTATTCTCTTCACAGATATGAGCAGGTTCACACTGAGCACATGGCGTGCTTTTGCCAAATGGAGCCTGGATTGGCAGTGGTGGGCTCAAGAGCAGGGTACAGTGGTTCCCCATGCAACACCTTGAATTGAGCAGCAGGGACCTGGGCCAGGATTAATGGGTGTCTGCACCTGTTGGTAGACGTCTCTCCGTGCTGCAAGGTCCTAGAAGGATAAGCCGAAGAGGCATCGTGATTTTAAGAGGAAATACTGGGGAGTGAGCATTTTAAAGATAGACTCCTGTCTGAATTTTAACCTCGTTTTAATGGATGTATTATTCAGATTTTAACCTCCACTTGCACTTTGATGTTTTTATGGATTATTTATTTATTGAACCTTTTTGAGCACTGGACTTTTTGGACACTATTTGGATTTTTTTATATATAATAAAAGCACTTTTCACCATCCTCTTCCTTGGAGTGTTTTGTCCTTATTGGCTCAGCTCATCCAGTTACGTTATCAACGGTGTCGAGTTCAAGAGGCTTCCATTATGGAAGAGGAAGCAAGTAGCCAACCCGCAGCATCACAAATGGTGGCAGCGGTGGGATGAGCTGGCGATGGGGACCGAAGAGTTGGAGACAGAACAGCAAGTGGGATAGGTGTCTGACATTTTTAATGAACCCACAAACTCATGGCTCTTGAGGACATTTTAAGGACTAAACTCTTTAATGGACCCTTATTTCTTGATTGGTTTTATGTCTGTTTAAAATGTTCTTATTCTTTTAAGAGGGAGCAAGGAGCTAACCCACATCATCACACTGGCCCGCACATTCTCCAGACCTGAATCCAACTGAGAGCCTCTGGGACTTTATGTATCAGTGCATCCGATGCGGCCAAGTAACACCACAGACTGTCCAGGAAATCACTAGTGCCCTGATCCAGGACTGGGAGGAGATCCCTCCAGGACAACATCCACTGTCTCATCAGGAGCATGCCCAGATGTTGTTGGGAGTGTTACTACTGAATCACAGTATGAGTTGCCATGATGAAATTCAGATAGGCTGGATCAGCCTGTGATTTCAGTTTTTGACTTTGATTTTCGGTGTAATGTTGAATGCAGCCCTCAGTGGGTTGGTGATTTTGGTTTCCATTGACTGTTGTTACATTATTTTGTTCTCAATGAATAACAGACTATTACTCAGTAAAGATTTTCCGCTTGAATATTTTGACACATTTTCCCATCTAATCAGTTGGTTCTTTTGTTTTACTCATGGCGCTGCAAAACTGTTCATTTTTATCACTGACCTTTTCCAGATTTTTAACACGGTATTCTCTTTCTATGACAACCTTCTGGGTTCCAATTGAAGACTTATTTTATTAATATGATTTCTCACTCTAAGAATGTGTCTTGTTCATTCTTATTTGTTGAAATGTGTTTTTGTTAATGTTCCTTAACAATTCAGAATTTTCAATTATATTTGTCTAAAATATATGTGCGGTTTTCTGTTGGCTTCTGTTAACAATTACATGTAGACTGTTCACGATTACTTTAGGGGACTTCCATGATTTACAAATGTATTACAAGGTACTTATTACATCAGTACAAAAAAATTTTAGTCTGGTGGATAAGGATAATTATGATGATTTCTAAATTTTATTTAAGGGTCTGAAGATTTGATGCAGATTGATGTCCTCAATGTCAGACAAATCAAGATGTCATTATCACTGACTCTTATCAGACCGGATTTAGAACTCTAGCACAGACTGTGATTATCCTGGTTCTTGCCTTTGTACTAGATATAAGCAGAACAACCACAACACTTCACAAAACATATTTTATTTTTTAAAGCTTGCCTTTTTTAGATATTTATTTTTGGAGACTTGAATATTTAATTTCTCTGCTGGGTCCAATGTGCAAAATCTTTGGATTTCTACATAACCTAATATTTTATATTGATGAGCAGTCCTCAGTTGACACAAAAATGTAACAACAGCCATTTGAAGGCCACAATGTTGGCTACACGTCTCTCTTGCTTCAATGCTTTATAAACTTTGTACTATTGTACAGGCAGTCCTATTAAGTTATATTTTAGGATAAAGTAATGTGGTTTTTAACCTTGATTTGAATGCTGTTGCAGGTGTGTCATTTTATTAATGGATGTGTCCTCCCCCACATAAAAGCAGGCCTGCGCAATAGCAACACAAACGCATGTTATCTTCCTGTTCTATTTTTAGTGGCTTTTACTTTTTTGCTTATGTTTCAGCATACTAATTTCAATTTATTTTTTTATTTAATGTCTGTGAAAAAACCTCACCCTGTTCAGTGTGGTGCTCAGGTGTCACACACTGCACTCGGATCTCAATCCGGGTGGTTTGCTGTGTGGTGGGTGCAGCAACGTGCTGTAATCAGCGCATGCTCCCAACCTCTCCTCTTGCCACTGGTTTTGTACTTTTTAAGGGTTGCAAGTTTCCTTTTCAGGACAGGTTTAGGAGAAACACCAGATTATGTCAGACACCTTTGTTATGGCCTCCCAGTCACTGCTTTAAATTTGGTGATTCACTAGTACATTTTTGCACCATCAGAAAACATTTTATATGATGGAAAATCGTTCCATAATTTTGAGAGTGTTGCAGCTAAGTGCATAGGTTTTCTTTATTCTAGCAATTTAAGGTCTTCCTTTTGTAATCTCATACAGGTATACATCGGCAATACAATAAATTCTGATGAAAAAGGGCAAAAACATTAACATCTTAACCTAATCTGTCTTTTCTAGTACTTGGACCTATATGGGTCTCTATAATGTGTGCTTTAATTTTAATGTAAACCAGTCTGGAATAGTATACATTAAATTAAAAAGCAAGGTTACATTTATATAATGAGCATAATTTGTTTTTGTGTACAATGTTTTCAAAAAGATTTGAAGCTATTATTTTTTGCATTATTTCTTCAATGTTAGCACTCTGTTTTATTAACATATGCAGTAAATGCTTTCCTTTTAAATTTATTTCTGTATCTTTTTTGCAATTTCAGTTTTCTTTTAATTTTTAAACACCTTTGAATCTGATTTAATTTTAAAACAGGCAGGGAGTTCTCATAAAAACTACATAATAAATGCTTTAAGATTATTAATAATTCATACATTTTTGAAGGCTGTCTACTGTATCCTTTTATAGTTGTGTTTTTAGCTGAAAGTGCTTTGGATTTTCTATCAATTAATTAATTGTATTACAGTTAGTAAGTCAACCTGAAAATTGGTACTTCAGGGTTCAAAGGAAATGGGAAAAAGAATAAGTGGCTAGTTGAAAAAAAGTTTTTGAAATTTTTTTCAGACACTGGAAATTGGTTAAAAATGAAAACAAAAAATCCCATAAAGCAGTAAGCTCCATCAGCACAAAAAGGGACAGATCGGCATATGGGAAAAAAAAACAAGTCCATGAGGGAATTCATTATGATCAAGAAAATGTAAATACATCCACCACTTCAATGAAATGCATATTGCACTATATATGATACATTAATAAAAAAAAAGCCATGCATTAAAAAATAATGAGGATGCTGTATGAAAAAAAAATCATCTAATGTCTAGGCTTTCCAAAAATCCGAGCATAATTTACATTCATAAACATCACAGTAAGGTTGTCAACTCCAAGGATAACAGGCTGCTTATGTTTGGTTGCAAATATGCATTTTACTAAATTTTATAAACCATACAAAAAAGATAAATGTTTTATTGTTAACAAAGTGAAAAACTGAATGCACCCTCATTGTAATGTCCTTAGATTGACTGACAGATAGGTACATAGAAACTAACAAGTACAAACAGTTGCTTGAAAAATATCAAATCCCTTTTGTATGATCTGTTTCCACTTTATAGTGATATATAAAGTATATATATATATATGTGTGTGTGTGTGTGTATTTGCCCATGTGTACAGTGTATCACAGAATGTCATATATCATAGGGCAGCTTCACAAATGATACTTTCCTGTAAGCTGTACATACGCTGCCACTGACTAATGAAGAGTACTTGAAGTTGTGTATCAGATGTGATGGCAGAAGCATTGAAAGTATTCTGTGAATAAATTACACTTTCTCAGACTCTTCCTAATGATTTGTTCTATGAATATATATTAATACTTTGTAGAGGCTGTTGGGTATAGATGCTGTATGAATGACAAAGTGCTATAGTTTCAATATTACAGCCTTGTCACTCAGAAAATCTCCTTATTAGAGACAAAACCATACTGGGAGCAAAGATTTTCTCTGCACAGTACTGTGTAAGAACAGGGCCAACTATCTGTTTGTAGACAAGGTATAATAGGGTACAGTGGAAAAATGAAGAGAGTGAAAACAGCAATAGTTACCCAACTTCCATTTCCGAAAACAGACAGAGTTTATAATAGGCTGCAGAAAAGTCAGATGTCTAGTAAGTATCAGTGTGTCATGAAGGCGAAGCAGAAAGCCAGGAAACCTTGGGAACTCTTATAAGCAAGGACAGTACTGCACATTTAAATGTAAGACCAGAAGGGACTTGAAAGTATGTGTGGAACCATGCAACCCTTTTGATGTAAGAAGAGTGGCAGATGCCTGAGATGCTTTGCCCTGGTAGGAATACACAGAGCCTTGTTATCAAAATAGGCTACAAGTAATCTAAATGTGAACCTGGGCTAGAAATGAAAGTCATTTGAAACCAATGAATCAAAGAGTCTGGAACTGAAACTGAAAAGATGCAGTCACAGTAAGTGCAGACAGCTGAAATCAAGCATGTAAAACTGAAGGACAGGTGTCAGACCAGGACATTTTTTTGTACACTGGGTGGTTCCAATAGGCACCCATTGTTGGCACTGGGGGTGAGAAGTTAAAAGGCTGTCTGCAGGATGTAGGTATTTGCTGTATTGCAAAGGAATCACCACTTTGAAGTTTTTGGCTGGTTGAGATTACAAACAATACAAAATTGTGATAACAGACCTGCTCCTTCCTTGGAGGATGTTTGTATTTACCTGACTTGAAGATTACATGTCTGACAATATTGGTTTCTAATCAGCATATCTGTACTTATTCATGGTTGGTAACAATACATTTTGTTAACTTGTGTTTTCATTATTTGTTGAACCCAGGAAATTTAGATGTACCATTGTTTAATCCGATTGTCCAGAAGTGATAATGGCAGGGACTGAAGGAGATAAAAACTTATGGGCAGGAGAAGGCAGGGAGAGGGACAGTCCACTGAGAATGCTGCCAAGACACTCGGACAGGGCACAGGGGCTCGCAGGCAGACGAGGGTACCTGGCTGGCACGACGTGAGGCACAAGGCCGGCAACACTTACTTACAGGGAGGAAGAGACAGCTCCACAAGGAGACGCCGATTGTGTGTCCAGTGAGAGAGGAAAGCCGCATAAAAGGACACAAGCAAAGCTGACAGATGAGAAATGAGGCGTGCCTAGGTCACAACAACACAAGGAGCCCAGAGTGGAAAAAAAGGAACGATGAAGAGACGCTGACAGGGATTCAACAATTTGACACAACTTCTGTTGGGAAACGAGTGTCCGGTGAATACAGTGCATCGGTGGACAGTTGAACGATTAAGTGTTGGGGTAACACAGTGCGTAAACTGGACTCTGCACCACTAAAGTTTGTATCCTCCAATTCTGTTTTTGACGGACTTTTACAGTGTGGACTGTGTGTTTTCCTTTTAAAACAAGGAAATTCGTTCTTGATATTGTTAGATTTTGTTTATGTTCATTTATCTTTTTAATGTATTTATGATTGTCTGGTGTAATAGAAGTTACTGTTGCTTTTCCTGAAATTACTGTTGTGTCTTTCATTGTGTGTTTACTCACCGCCCAATTTAAAGAAACCTAATTCAGGAGTTCCCAGTCTCATAAAACTGGGTGGCGTAGTTGGATAATTAATGGTGTCTAAGTTAGATTTCCTGTGAATTTGACCAGACACCTGTCACATAGGTTTGAGAGTTAAGAGCTTATTATGAATTGGTATGTAAATGATGGCTAGTATTCACTGTAAGATCAGCAGCTAACCAGAATAGGCTGTGGTTAGAACTGATTATCTGGTAGCCAAAGCACAGAATTATACTTTAGAGATTATAAAACCAAACTGAGGACTACAGGAGTCAATATTTCTTTATTAAATATAATATTGAAAAATTATCCAATAAAATACAGTAAAAAAAGGCACTGGACCTATGGATACCTGCTTCAGTTATATTTAGAATAACTTCCATACAGTATTTCAGGTATCACAAAAAAAACACATAACCAAACCCTGGAAACAGGCCTCTGGCACTCCACATCCATCTTCTCATTATAACAAAACGCAGAGTGCATGTGTGGGAATGAATGCTCCTCAAATTATTCTAAAGTACTCTTCTGAAAGTTACTCTTGTTATGTTCATAAGAATTACTTATTATTATTTTTTTTTAATCTGGCACCTCCTGATTCACTGGTATGAGAAAACCTCAATATATGATATTCTGTTTAACTCATCTTGATGCCCAGTTATGAAAGACGTCTCACTTTTTTAGGTCTTCTCCTATTTTTGACCCTCTAGACCCCAAAAAACATTCATTTTCCGGCCCATTTTTAGACCATATTTTGTGCAGGTTATGAAAAAAGAGTAAACTAATGGGTGTTATCAGCAAAAAAGATTAGAAGGACTTGGGTTTGTCACATTAACTGACCCCAGGGATTCACCCCCTAATTGGATACGAGGCATCAATATTGCTGTTTTTCAAAAAACTCTGAGAAAATAGAGATCAGTAATATGGACATGTGGAGTATGATCTAATACTGTTTTAAGGTTACCTTTCTCAAATATATATTTTTTATGTGTTTCAATACTGTGGTCCTACCATCTATATTGGCCACTCCGAGAAGGATGTAAATGACAAATTTCAAACATAAGCATGTGGGATATCATTTTGGAATATTTCAAGGACAGTGATTATGAATATGATGGTATTTTTGATCCTGTTCTAGGAATCTATCCCTCTGTAGACCTCTATCAGAGGGCGAAAAAAGAATATTTTCTTTAACAAACAAGAATATTTAGTACTTAAACATTTACATTGAAACACACATTTTAGTAGTGCAAATGTTTAATACAACTATGTATGTTTATTATGAACTTCTACTTAATGAAATAAATCATAATTTCTTATGAACACCTGGTTGCCAGCTTTTGGGTTGTGCAGTTCGGACTCACCATTGTATTCAATGAGAAAGTGATGAATACAGTTTGCAAAGTGTCTCGTGTTCGGTCACCGTGAGCAGTTTAAGCAGTCAACATTGCTGCAATTCTCTGAGGGTGGCAATTAGCCAAGGGGGATGGATTAATGTTGGCATCGATTCTTCTAGGAGGGTATACCCCTACCCTCCTCAGACTTACAATCATTATGAATTGGTCCTCGAAGACACTAAATAGGGCAAAATTGGGTCGTGAGAAAAAAATGCTTAAGAAATACTAGATTATGCTAATTCAAACTTTTTCAGATTTTTTTAGAACTTAACTATAGAGACAAACCACTAAGCCTTAACTGTTTTATTTACCAAATGGTTTATTTTTCCTGGTTTCTTAATACCATATCTTTTCCATGCTCTTTCAACCAGCAGTTAATTTGATATCTTGATTTAAATTGTTTTGCAGCTACCTTGCTCTGTTTCCAGTTTTATATAGTACTTCAATCTTTGTAAAACCTCATGATGGTCCATGCTGTAAATTGTACCATTTAACATTAGGATTGAATTAATATAAGAGAAATGCACACAGAACACCTGTGATGTGACTGATTTGGTAATGCTGTCAAGAGTGATAGAAAGGAAAAATAGTTTGTTTAATAAAGAATTGACAGTCTGACAATGCCTGGTGATCTGTTCTGATGTGAATTGCTGCTCCCCAGTGTTGTTATCATGTCAAATAGCTCATCATTCAAATTGAAGGCATCCTGGCTTTCACTATCCAGTGGGAAATATGGCAACAAAAAGTGACTTAACTAATCTCTATTAATCTAGTTATCCTATATGACAAACTTTAAATTTATAATATAAATTGATTTTATCATATCCATCCATCCATTCATCCATCTACACATTTATTTGCTTTTACACCTTTCATTTGTTCTATAATCACAAATAGTAACTTGTCAGAAAATATTTTGGAAGCTTTAATCATCTGATATTTAATTATAGATTAAATGGTATCCTATAACTACCAGCTAAGGAGCCATACCACATGTACTTCAGAACAGGTCATCCACCTGAAGCTAAGCATATTCAGGTCCGGCCAGTACTTAGATAGAAGGCCAACCAGGAAAAGCTTGGTAGATGTGCTGGCAAGGCCAGCAGGGAGTGCTTTCCCTGTGGTCTGAATTCGGATCCCAATGGCCAGTGCCATAACAGGGACACTGTGCTGTAAAAATGGCGCCATCCTTCAGAGGAGATGTAAAATTGAGGTCCTGACTCGCTGTGGTCATAAAGATCCCCAAACCTTTGACAGTGTTTTTGTGCTTACATTACAGTGTATTGTTTCATATTGAGCTTGAGAGAGGTCAGTTCAGCTCGTACATTTTGGCTATAGTAATTTTTTTCTCTTTTATACATTTGATAGCTGCTCCTGTCACAAAAATATAGCGATTCAACATGAGTGATTGACATGGTAGTGCATGTGTGCCTAATGCTTATGCATGCTTGTACTGTCTATCTGTCTGTCTGAACAAACTTCCATCCCATGTCATACAGTATATGCCATTGTGACAAAATATTAAAAAACAAATGTGATATCTGAATCTTTGATGAAGTACATAAATAACAGAAAATGCTCGAAATATTAAATCAGTTAACTAAATCACAACTAACTTTTATACAATGTGTAAATTTCTAACTTGTTAAAATAGGAAAATGCTTATTTTGTCACCATTGAATGTCTTAGGGTAGCATATAAAATCAACATTTTTTGTCATTTAAATATTGTTAATGGTATTTGTGTACTATCTCATAATTTCAAAGTTTTAAATGTGTTAATGTGTGTGAGACAAATATTTTACTATGATGTTGAAGTGTAGAAAACAGTTGAGACTAACTAATGCCAGCCTAAATGTCAAACTTTGCAGATAGTTTGGGTGCAGAAAGGGGCCAGAATTAAAAGTTCAGAAAGAACCAAGAAACTAAAACACAAACCAGACTCATAGTAGAAAACCATGTAAAGTTCTGACTTTCTAGGAAGACTGTTTGCTGTAGCTAACACCACAAATACATTTTAAAAAACAGATATAGTTTGCTACCATATAACATCTGGAGGATGAAACATCTATCTACTGTTTAATAAAACACTAAGATCTGTGTGTCTCATCCCTCGGAGCAATCTGGTTGATCAGTTTGGCTTTGGTGACGCAATGAAAGAGGAAGCACGAGTGTGAGATGCATGAGGAAGATTAAAGGCATATTAGGCAGCCTTACAGAGTCGCATTCAAAGATAGCAATATATGACCAAACAGAAGGCGAGAAAGATTTGTCAAAAACAGTGATAAAGTCTGAGGAGCACTGTTTACGGGTTTTCGAGAGGCAGCAATGATGAAGAGATGTTCTTCCACACAAGAATAGAGAGGAAGGTAGCACTGAAGGTACACATAGGGCAAAAAATAGAATTATTACAAAATATTTGCTATTACCTGTCTTTGACAGGAACTGTGGCGAATGAATAATATGTCCAAAAAATACAAAGGAAAAACCTATAGTAGAAGAGCCCTCCAAAACATTCTCGACTTTTTTAATACTCTATACTGGGATCATGTTTAGTTTACATATTACTGTTTTGTAATTGTGTTGCTGTTCATGGTTGATGCCATTTTTTTCCATTTTTTGTTCTTAGTTGCAACTTCGACTGCTAATACATTACAACCGGAAGCTGCAATCACTGACATCAATGGGTCTCTATTATTTAAGATGGCAGCTTGCTGACATGATCAGGACATTATTTGCATTATTTGTGAATTTTTTAGGTTTTTTCATTGGTCTACGCTATAGTTGTATGAGGAGAATAGATTCAGCTGAACAAGAGGCTGACCTCTTAATTGTGTTTTGTTTGTATTCTTGTTTAATGTATTGGCTCTCTTCTTATTCAGTAAATAAAAGCCACAAAAGTAGAAGGTTGACTCCAGTCTGATCTGTATGTTTCACCATACAATGCAGAATTGTAGCTGTGTCCAATGTGGCTACACTTGGCAACTTTTTTTTCTTATTTAAAATGGATGTAGGTGCAGAAGTGAGGATTCAAGTCGCCACCACACGTACTCAACTTCTTGACTGATTCCCAAAAAACATCTTTATAAATAGCACACAGAATTAATATTCTGTAACATTTACACAATCTACTGTACTGGCTAAATATTCCAACCAAAAGCTTGCATTAACAAAAATTCCACAAATTCTCCAGCGCCTGTTTTTTAGTTTGGGTGACAGGAATTAGTTGGCAACAGTACAATATTACAATCACTTAACACTAGAATTCCTGAAGCCTACGAAAAAACTTGTAATCTTGGCCTTAAATCTCTTCATACCTCTCCATCAGTGTCTTTTGTTTTGTAAATGCGTCAATCAGCACAAGCAGCAAGCACCCTGCTGACCCATCCTCCGCCTTGAGAGAGCACAGCTTGGGCAAAAAGTTCTCCCAGCTCAAGCCAAGGCACTTTATCTGCGTGTGAGATGCCTGGACTGTATAGGGTAAATAATACATTATATACACAGTCAGATCTAAACACTAGGTGTGGTGAATTGCTCGCGTACTGAAGTGACTTTAGCTGCAGTTGGAAGTCCCATTTTAATTGTGGTGCAGAGCAGTCTATTAGGTAGTGAAAGTGGTGTGAAGAAGCTGTCTTTTGCTAAGGTCCTGCCTTTCTCCATTTTGATAGTGGTCACGCGACATTGTATCTTTGATTACCACTACAACAAACAGTTCTGAGCAAGCATCAGCCACAGCGCTGCTCTTGTGAAAAGAATGGAGATAAATGCCGTCAATTCAAAGAGGGAGAGGCAAGTTCGTTGTACCACGTGAACGTAACTGAGAGAATAAAACTGAATAATAAAAAAACAAGTGCTAATGTTTACAACTAGCCAAAATTTACACCGGGTGTTACAGACTCAAATCAAATGTATGTTTTTATTATATTGTAGAAATGATAATAATAGCAGCTCACTTCTCAAAACACGGAGCGCCTTCGGGTTAAGGCAGCAGTTCTTACCTCTATACCATTCAAGAATATGTGTAATCTCCCTGTCGATTGACATTTAGGCTTGAGATTTTAACTCATTGACAGCCACATGTATATTGAATGCTTTTTTTTCCTTTCGTTACATTCTTGAATAAAAGCTCACGTGTTTATTTGATATTTGGACTAAAGTCGTTATACACTTCTTGTCATTATTAGTATAACATGGAAAAAGTTTCTGCTTTAGGTATATGTTCAGCATTTCTTGCATTTCCTTTCATCCTACACTTACCCAGATCTTTGTAGACATGGAACACACATGAAATGCATGTATTCCAAATAATGATATACTGCAGGGATGCCCACACTTTTTCGGCTTGCGAGCTACTTTTAAAATGACCAGGTCGAAATGATCTACCTACATTAAAAATTATATATATATATATATATATATATATATATATACTGAGTATACTTTATACATAAAATATATGTTGTCGTACCTTGCATAACTGAATAACCTTTATGGCACAATAACAATTCAATACATTTATGGTCACTACAGTATTTGGATTTAATAATCTTCATGTAGGATAAGGCTGACTCGCATAAATAAGTAGACCCGAATAATGCAGTCAAGGAGGTAGCTCTTGGAAGGACTTCTTATGCTTAATGATCGAGTGACTCACCCGAAACGATGCTGCGATGTGTCTGCCTTTGTTTTTGAATTCAGCCGAGTGAAAGATGACGGCGCTCCGATTAACTGCGATTTTAGTTCCCTCTCCTTTCTCTTTCTCAGATCGCTTTTCGGAAGGAAGTCAGTTTCGTAGTTTTTATGAACAGTTCGAAAGTGCCTTTCCACATTTTCCTTCTTTGGAATAGCAATGATAGATTGACAGATCAGACAAACGCTCTTCGATTATGACATTGTGAGAAAAAAAATCCTCTTTCAATTTCACATCCAGCCCATACCCTCCCCAAACAAAAATCCCTTCTTTAGTCGATATAAATTGGAAGGCTAACTAGATGACAGCCAGAGTTTTGCAGTAGCTCGCGCGTTTGATCATGCGTGCAGGATGACCAGTGTGTTAGAAGAAAAGAGATCTCGGACTGGCCGCCCTGTATGTTAATCAAGAGGCAAATGCCATATAGAGGATATATGATAGACTAACGTTTAAAAAATTTTTTTTTGGATGCAACGCAATCTACCTGCACTACCTTTGCGATCTACCGATCAATTGCGATCGATGTCTTGGGCACCCTGATATACTGTACTGTTTATGTTATACAACTCCAGGCACATCACACGCAGATAAGGAGCATTGGTTTGAGCTGGGAGACTTTTGCCCGCGAGTTGAGTTCTGTTCAGGCAGGGGATGGGATAGCAGGGTGCTTGCTGCGTGTGCTGATCGACACATTTACAAAACAAAAGAAGCTGATGGAGAGGTGGAAGGAATTTACAAGTTTTTTACATTTTTTTACAAGTTTTTTCATAGGCTTCAGGAATTCTAGTGTTAAAGAGGTGAACAATATGGATGTACTGACAGACAGGGTGGCAAAGTATTCTTGTTTGAGTCATGGCAAACAGCACTGACAAAAATGAATTGGTGCAACCATGGCAGCATAATTTTGTGATTTTCTTCTCTTCTCTTTGTATCTTCTGTTTTTATCTTTCTTCCACTGCATTGTTCTAAGAATATACCTTTTGTGGAATGAGCAGTGATACCTGGTGAGGTATACCTTTGCTGACCTGTTTTAAAACCAATGTCTTTTTTATCCCCTTTAAAACTATGAAACACCTTTCTTCATCTTTCTTTTCTTTCTTTTTATTCAGTTTTTCTGTTGTCACTAGTCTTTCACCCTTCTTCCTCCATGCTTCCTCTTTGATGAACGTACTGGCCAACAGAGACTGGCATCTGCTGACTATGCAAATTATGATGTGGGATAGAGTTAGGGTGATTCTTGCATATTTTGCCAATACGTCAAATTGTGTCTGAGCAGCAGCAGTGATGAAATGCTATTTGAATGAAGGGAAGCATAGTTTTCTATGCAAATCAAGTACATCAGAGAAAATGTCCATTCATATTATATAGCACTAATGGTAATTATATTCACAGCTTTCAATGACTTCTTCATCTGCATCCCTGTACTGCCTGAAGGCCTGTATCCCAGTTCATTGGCAATTAGTGCCTAACTGTATGCAAAGATATTCTACTTATGTTTCCTTGCACAGTGCTAATGTATCCTTAGACCAGTATTTTGACTAAAAATAACAGCATGAAGGAAGTGTGGGATGGGATGAAGATCATCACTGGCTGAAGCTTGAAGTGGGGTGCCACCATCGAGAGAGACGTGGAGAGAGCAAACCAAATGAACAGGTTTGACCACCCTAACTCACTCTCACTTCGGAGTACTGCATCCTCCAACCATCCTTCTGCTGATACCAGCATAGGTGAGACTTCCCCACCCACAATTACAGCAGTCCAGATGAGCAGAAAGCTGAGGAGACTTCATGTCAGCAAAGCAGTAGGTCCAGATGGAGTATCGCCACGACTGCTGAAGGCCTGTGCGTTGGAACTGGGGAGTCCTCTACAGCGCATCTTCAACCTGAGCCTGGAACAGGGGAGAATCCCGAGGCTTTGGAAAACATCTTGTATCACCCCAGTCCCAAAGGTATCACGTCCTAGTGAGCTGAATGACTTCCGGCCTGTTGCTCTGACGTCACATGTGATGAAGACCATGGAACGGCTGCTGCTTCACCACCTGAGGCCACAGGTCCGCCACGCCCTCATCCCTCTGCAGTTCGCATACCAGGAGAAGGTGGGAGCGGAGGATGCCATCATCTATATGCTACACCGATCCCTCTCCCACCTGGACAGAGGCAGTGGTGCTGTAAGAATTATGTTTTTGGACTTCTCTAGTGCCTTCAACACCATCCAACCTCTGCTCCTTAGGGACAAGCTGACTGAGATGGGAGTAGACTCACACCTGGTGGCATGGATCGTGGACTATCTTACAGACAGACCTCACTATGTGCGTCTCGGGAACTGCAGGTCTGACATTGTGGTCAGCAACACAGGAGCACCGCAGGGGTCTGTACTTTCTCCGGTCCTGTTCAGCCTATATACATCAGACTTTCAATACGACTCGGAGTCCTGCCACGTGCAAAAGTTCGCTGACGACACTGCTATCGTGGGCTGCATCAGGAGTCGGCAGGAGGAGGAGTACAGGAAGCTAATCAAATACTTTGTTAAATGGTGTGACTCAAACCACTTATATCTGAATACCAACAAGACCAAGGAACTGGCGGTGGATTTTAAGAAGCCCAGGCCCCTCATGGACCCCGTGATCATCAGAGGTGACTGTGTGCAGAGGGTACAGACCTATAAATACCTGGGAGTGCAGCTGGATGACAAATTGGACTGGTCTGCCAATACTTATGCTCTGTGTAAGAAAGGTCAGAGCCGACTATACTTCCTTAGAAGGTTGACGTCCTTCAACATCTGCAATAAGATGCTTTTGGCGAGTACCCTGTTCTACGCAGTGGTGTACTGGGGAGGCAGCATAAAGAAGAAGGATGTCTCACACCTGGACAAACTTGTTAGGAAGGCAGGCTCTATTGTAGGAATAAAGCTGGACAGTTTAACATCTGTAGCAGAGCGACGGGCACTAAGCAAACTCCTGTCAATCATGAAGAATCCACTGCATCCACTTAACAGTGTCATCTCCAGGCAGAGGAGTAGCTTCAGTGACAGACTTTTGTCACTGTCCTGCTCCACTGACAGACTGAGGAGATCGTTCCTCCCCCACATTATGCGACTCTTCAATTCCACCCCGGGGTAGTAAATGCTAACATTATTCAAAGTTATTGTCTGTTTTTACATGCATTTTTATTACTCTTTAATTTAATATTGTTTTTTGTATCAGTATACTGCTGCTGGATTAATTGAATTTCCACTTGGGATTAATAAAGTATCCATCTATCTATCTATCTATCTAAAAAACTTTCAACATTTTAGAAACATCCTTGTATTACATCTTGTCTAACTCTCTTTTTATTTATCCTTCATCGTCACCAGAATCTTTAAAAATGTATTAAAGTTGAGTACTCTTTCATTTTGTCTTATGACATGTAAGGTAATACTAAGTAATTTTCTTCCTGTTATTTAGTGGATGATCTTTATAAGCAGTTCTTACTGCTTCAGCACAATAAAGCCTTGGTTTTCTTTTTAAAAATGTCTCAACAAATTACACGTATTACTCAGTTTTTAGCAGTTCTTAACCTCCTTAGCATCATGTTTTCCTCCAGAAAAATGAGTAAAAACCACTGAATATTTTTCAAAAAGAAAAAATGCTATTACTTGTAACAAAAACATGTACATTTCAAAACATCAACATAAATACTCTAGGAAAGGTATGTCTAGTGTCCACTGCTGTACTGATGCAGATTTATGTGACTTTCATGTGACCAACACATAACCCAAAGTCACAAATGAGACAGTAGAAGCATGTTTCTTTGCACACTTTTCTTATAGTATTTTTTCCCATTTTTTGCGCCTAATTAGTTAGAGTGACATGCGTATATTGCAAATAAACAGTGCTTAGGGGGTCTAATGCCTTTCTTGTCTTTCTACTTGATTGCAATCATTTTGCCTTTTTGCCACTGACTTACTTGCACCATGGTGAACCTTTAGCGACCAAATTCATGGCTCAGTCCTACTGTGTCATATGCATCAGTTTCACTATTCATGTCTGATGACCAATTCACATTGCCAGCACTATTGCTTGATTCAACTAATTGTTGAGTTTCAGTTTCTTCTAAAACTGGCTTTACAGCTTCTCGTTTACACACCATTGTGTTTGGGTTGAATGCTCCACCTCACTTATGACTATTGATGAGTTACCTTAGAGTGGCAAAATGCTTCAAAATATTCATGAGTTTTTGCAGAATAATTTTATTTTATTTACAAGATGACAGAAGTCAGAAGATGACAGAATTTTCCTTAACGGGACACTGATATACAGACTTCCTATTTTTGACCCGTTGTTTTGGTCCAAATGGTGTTCTCCTTGAACAGCCATGTTGTTATTCTAAGGGCTTGTTTATACTTCACGCTCAGAACGTATACGCGCACGCATCACGGCTGCAGCACATTCCTAGCGTTCATTTGATGCATCCTCTGAGCAGGTCCTCAGAAATTAACGCGATGCGTGCGCAAGTTGCTGTCCCAGCAAAAAGTCAGGGGATGCAGTGTGATAAAATGCCAACATACAAATGCATTTATGGGGACTTCCGGTTATGGCGGCAAGGTGAGCAGACGCGTTTTCCTCGTGCTTAATTGCTTTTCAATAAATCCTGCATAATATTCCAGAGAGAGGTCATATAAAGAGACAAAATTGTAAGCACAAGAGTAAACTACTTCAAACATGCCAAAAAAAGCGGCTAAGGAGAAGAAAGCGATGGAGAGCTGCGAAAATGCAGGTCAGGAGCTAGATGAAGGGGAGCCATGCTCAACGCAGCAGGCACACACTGACGTGTCCGCGGACGCTGAACAAGTCATAAATATGGAAAATCCATCAACAAAGGACCTCATGCTTGCCATAACCTCATTCAAACAAGACTTTAACACAAAAATTGACGGTGTACTGACGGAAATAAGAATTGTTCAAAAGGACGTGAAAGACTGTAGTGGGCGTATCATGGAGGCCGAAAGGCGAATATCTACGGCAGAAGACGAGATACAAAACCTGAAAGTAACAAATGCATTTATGGTGCTTTTATATTCAAGTGTCGCATATTTACATTTTGAAAGTCTCACATAGAATCTTCTGTGCTTTTTTTTTTGTGCACCTTCACAACAACAACATAATGTAAAGCGCTGTATTTGAGCCACAAAGAAAAAAATGAAGGATACAGTGAAAAGGTGTATTTTGTGACTAAAGTGGAAACTTCAGCTTTAATCTCGAAATGTCCACTTTAATCTTGTAGTTTACTTTATCATTAAAGTAGACTGTCATAAACCCAGTTGTTTATCGCTACGTGCTTCTGGGGCTTCCTCCTGACCTGACAGCAGCAGCAAGCAGAAATAGATCACCACACAGAACACATTAAATGTATGATATTCCAACTCTCTGCACATTTAGAAGCCTTAGATTTACAGTATACTTGATACCACTTTCATGATGAAATGAATTAGTGTATATGTTACATTTTACAGATAAATCGTTATTTCATTTAAATAATGAATACTGTTAATAATTACACACATGGGGATGAGACGGTGGCAGAGCGCTAGCACTGCTGTCTCGCAGGGAGTCACGTCGCTAGTGTTCCCTGCCTGGAGTTTACATGTTTTTCTGGTGGGTTTCCACACTGTGCTCTGGTTTCCTTCCAAAGATATGCAGATTTGGTGACACTAAAATGACACTAGTGTATGTGAATGCTTGTATTCACCTTGTGATGCATTGATACCCCGTCCAGGGATTGTTTCTGCCTCGTGCCCAATGCTAGCTTGAATGGGTGCATCCCTGGATTGATGGATTTAATCATTAAACATCCTTTTCAGACATATTGCGGTAAGGTGTCCTCAGAATTTAATGGATGTTTCATCAATTCTCAACACAGCAAAGTCGAATGTTTTCTCACCGTGATGATATCTTGCACTGCCATCTGGTGGAATCTTCCAGATTTACGTAAAGTATGCTTGCAAGTATAAACAGTAAAACGCTTGCGTAGCAGTAGCATCCGCTGGGGCATGCATTGCGTCACTTGAAGTATAAACTTGGCCTAATTGGTCATCTACCTTCTGGTTCTTGGGTCCTTTTTATTGAATACTTAATAGCCAAACCTCAGATCCAGGAGCAAAGTGAATTCCACCCTAGTCTTTAAACAGAGTCTCAACAGGAAAATGTGATGATGCAAATCATTAGTTTCTAGTAATACTTTTCATTTTCCAAGATTCAGCATGCAGTCTTTTCTAGTACACAGTTTAACTTTGTCAAATGTTTGTGCTTTCTGTATTAAATATTTTTATTCCAAAATATAGTAAAAACAGTTTTACATATGTTACTTGATTCAAGTGTTTTGAACCATTACATTTTTCTAAGTTGAGCTCAAGCACCTACTTTTCAAATATTCATGAACTGTGATATAAAATAAGCATTAAAAAGACAGCATATTTTCAGAATAGCTAACAGTCAAACTTTGTGTTAGGTAAACGAAGCTTGCTGGCATTTTCAAGCATAGTACAAAATGAATAATACAACATGCAAACAGTGTAAAATTAATATTAATGTTATCAAATAAAGTTCTTATTTATTTCCATTACTGCTGTAGAGTATGCAGTAAATGTCTTATGACAGCGGTGTAACGCCCCTGGTGATTAGAGGCAGCTTAATTATGTATGTGCCGTCTAGTTAAATACTCATTGAAAATTAGATAATGATATATGATAAAGATGTAAAAGATTTAGGTAGAAAATTCACCAGTGTTCAGTGATTTTCCTGTAGTATTATGCATATAAAAGTAAGACCATTTCACATATCTGAATTATTATTTTAAGACTAAAAACTAATCATAACTCTGATAAACTATTCAAAATAAGCACTAATATAATCAGTAAGCACCATTTTTTTAAACTTGGGTTCAGCTGGAGCTGAGTCCATTAACTTAACTCCCTACAAATAAAAGAAGACAGGAGTTAAAGACTACTTTATCCATAGGGAGGAACAGAGTCCAGCTCCAAAATGTAACTGTTTGCAATCTGAGCTTTCCCTTAGGAGCAAAAAAATATGTTGCTCATTTATTATACTGTAGTTGATGTGGACCGGTAAAAGAACAGGTGGGATATAGCAAAACAAATAACAGTCGGTGACATATAAAAAAATTAACTTGTTTTATTTTTGACCTTCAATATTATAAATATCTCAGCAAGACCTGGGAGAAGTGGCAGTATGCACAAACAAATCAATGCAATAGTGTATGTACAGGGATATGTCATCTTCCGCACTGTTTTTACAACATGATGAATTATTTACTCATTTTTATAAGCAGAGTACTTTCTCAATGCAAGCATGGGATGATAAATAGTGTCAGCTGTGCAGTGGTGCTAAAGTTAAGCCAAGGAAAGGACAAAGTATAACTTCAAAATTGTAAAGCCATGTTGCCGGGCAGGTATGGCTTCACAAGAAATCACCTCCACCTCATTTTATTGCCTTGCAGATAACAGTTTGCAAAAAGTGCAAAGCATTGTGGTATTTTATGTGATATAATTTCATGTGATACACTTGGGAAACCCATGGAAATCTCAGGATTCTTCATGTAAGCATAAGATTTAGTTTTGTTAACTAAATGCACACTAAACTCATGTCAGTGTATTTTTATGAGGCTTACTTCAAGTTTTGATTCCAATTAGTATACAAAAACCACATATTCAGTTTAATTCAGTATCAAACAGAATGCTAAATGGGTTTGTAGCAGAATTCTAAGTTGCATTTTTTCTCACAAAAAACATTTTATTTATAAAAAGGAAAAATCTACATCTTTAGAAAATTTCTTAGTGGGTATTTAAGCATTGAAGAGATTTCTGAGTTCACATCTTCCTTGCACCCAGAAAATACATAAAGACTTAAACAGCTGTGCACAATAACTGGGTTTGTGATTGTGTGCTTAGCTATCAAATTCAAGAACTTGCAATTCTGACAGAGACCACTATTTCTTACTTGAAAAATCCAGAATGCTTTATTTAGAGACAACAGAGACTATCCGAAAGTTTTAGTATTTGAAAGTAGTTGTGTTAGTTTCTTTATTAGCTAATCATTAGTCATTATAAAGATACAACCTTCTAGTCCACTTCCACAAGCATTAATTTCATTTTTTCTTGCTATTTGTTATTATCAGAGTGTTATTCCATGCAGTGTTTAATTTTATGTGGCACTGTTTCTAGCTGTAGAATTCAACTCCTGGCCAGGTCATAGCCTGACATGAGTTTGAATCCTGTTCCAGGTCCCTTGCAAGTTTTCATCGTGGACCCTTAATTCCTCCCACAATGTAAAGGCCTAATTGGCTTTTCGTGAGTTAGTGTAGGTGTATTGACTGTACACTGTGATGACTAATTTCCTATCCACAGATGGTTCCAAACTTACACATTATTTTGCCAGGATATCATTCAATGGAAAATGTGGGTTAAAAATGGATAAACAGTTGAAATGATTTAGTTTTGCAGTCAGAAAGGCTAGAGAACAGGAATGGTTGCTACAGTGAACAGGGATTACCTGCACTTTAGATATAGATATAAACAAAATGTGTTATTTTTCTATTTTACTTAAAACCAGATGTGTATAGTGTAGGGTAGACTGGCATTACCCATTTTGTTTTGGCAAACAAGTCATTTTCTTAAGAAGCTATCAGCTACCAGACACTCTTAACTTCAGCTCAAGTGTCAATTCTCTCCCCACAGGGTCTCTTTAGATAAGTCACTGATCAATCACAGGCAAAGTGACATCCGTAGATGCCTCCATGGTGCACCATTTAAACACTTGGTCAGTGAACAAATGGCCAAAACTCAGCGATTTGCAACTTTAATTGACAAATCTTTGCACCATTTGTCAAACAGAAAGTTAGGCCTATGTGCATCTAAGAACCCAAAGGCAAATGTTAAGTTCTTGCTTTATAACCTGTTGCAAGCACTTGATCTGTGCCCTGTATATTATGTCCTTCTTGTCAGCCTGGCCATAACTCTGCTGCATAGCTTGACTCCTGGTGCCTTGGGAGTGGCTGCAACAAAGACTGGAGCCAGTAATGTGGGGGGCAAACACGAAGGGTTGGGTCACAAGGAATTTTTTTTGGAATGGCTGCAAGAGGCTTTCGTTCCCACCAACTAAACAGCTAAAAACACCAGAACCCCAAGAAAACACCTGAAGGAAAACACTTCATGCCAGAACGTTTTCTTGGTGGTTTTTGTATTACGGATTTTTCAAAAGTTAATTTTTCAGTTCGTAGCGTGAATTGTTGCAATGTTACTTTTCTCTTTTTTCAAATGTTTGCTTTTTTCCCTGTGCTTAAAACTCATGAAAGTGTTTACAGATGGAGTTGTTCATAGCGCGATTAGTTGCAATGTTACTTTTCTCTTTTTTCAAATGTTCCTTTTTTTCCGCTGTGCTTAAAACTCATTTTAAAAAAAGTGTTTACAGCGATCTGGCTGTAAGGCTATTGGCATGAACTCCTGCAATGTTTTTTTGGTTGCTTGTGGTTGGTTTTTAAAGTTCAGATTTGTTCTAATGTAACTTTTTTTCCGCTGTGCTTAAAACTCATTTTATAAAAAGTGTTTACAGCAATCGGGATGTAAGGCTATTAGCATGAACTCCTGCAATGTTTTTTGGTTGCTTGTGGTTGGTTTTTAAAGTTCAGATTTGTTCTAATGTTCCTTTTTTTCTGCTGTGCTTAAAACTCATTTTATAAAAAGTGTTTACAGCGATCGTAATGTAAGGCTAAAATATTGTGATCTTGTTACTTTTTTGGTTGCTTGTGGTTGGTTGGTTTTTAAATAAATTTCGGATTTGTTCTAATGTTCCTTTTTTTCCCGCTGTGCTTAAAACTCATTTCAAAAAAAGTGTTTACAGCGATCGGGCTTTAAGGTTAATAGCGTGATCTCCTGCAATCTTATTTTTTGCTTGCTTGTGGTTGGTTTTTAAATACACTTCGGATTTGTTCTAATGTTCCTTTTTTTTCCGCTGTGCTTAAAACTCATTTTAAAAAAACTGCTTCACATGCTGCTGACAGAGGAGGGGGGGTGTGCTACAGAGAGATTAGAGAGTGCGAGCGAGCGCGTGCTACAGAGAGATTAGTGAGCACAAGCAAGCAAGCGCAGAGAGAGAGAGAGTGCAAGCACGTGCTGCTGACAGGGAAGGGAGGGGGGTAGGTTATGTTTGTGTGTGCTACAGAGAGAGAGAGAGAGCGCGAGCAGGCTGAGCAGGGAGCCTGGGTGTTTTGTGTCAATGTTATTCATGTTTTTACATTAGTTTACTATTACACTGTGCATTCTATGGTGTAATTAACTATATTTGTGCTTAATCTTTACATATATTTACATATTTACATACAGTTCGTGCGGTCTGGAACGGATTAATTGTATTTACATACAGTCCTATGGGGGAAACTGCTTCAGTTCACGACCAACTCAGTTTACGACCAAAGTTCTGGAACAAATTATGGTCGTGAACCGAGGTTCCACTGTAGTTAGAATAAAGTCAACTAATGTGTTCTGGTTATTGGTATCACTGTAACTGAAAAGTAATAAACTTTTGAAAGTTTTAGCTATTTTATGCTTCTCTTCAATAGAAAGATTTACAGCAATATCTCACACACACACGGGAATGGTGCAATCACAATGAAGGCACGGTAAACATAACAACTAGCTAATGATTTTGTCTATCTTAATCACATTAATTGAAAGATCAGAATCCATAAGTTATCCACCTTTCTTTTTAGGAGATAAACAGTTCAAACTAAGCCAAGACATGTAAGTTATGTGCCTTTTCCCAAACGGGAATAAAAGTTCAAACGAAGCTAGCCTAAATTTTCTGGAATTTTCTGGAATCTGTCAAACCACCCCTTGCTGGCTTTAAATTCAGTAGGTTTGGCTGCAGATTTCATTGTCGATGGTCCTTCTTGAGGTTCTTCAGAAGCATCGGGGTCATCAGCATGGTCGTCACCTCCTTCAGTAAATGTGGAATACAGCTGTCTGCCTTCTGTCTAATTATTTTTGTGTCCAAAGGAATTTTTTTCATCTTTTTGCAGCTATTGATCCAAAGAGCCAACGAAGATTCCATTTTAACAATGACTTTATTCCGAGGAGTTGCTACCCTCTTTCATGTTTGACTAAAGAAAAGTGATGCGGTGGCTCTTATATTCTTTTCATCTGTCTTGATGTAGCATACCATCAATTCATTCAAGCCGTAATGGCGAGCAATGTCTGTGTAATGCTTTTCTTCACTAAGCATATCCAGGAGTTTTACCTTCTCCTGAATGGTCAAGGTCTTCCTCTGGCATTTAGGCTCACTACTTATCAGGCTTAGAAGAAGAATGACGTTTGGGAGCTATCATAGGGCTTAAAAGAAAACGAAAAGCTCACAAAAAGTTTGTTCACAACAATCGGACCACAAGCAAGGTACGCGATACGCAAAGAACTGAGATGCGTCGGGGACCCACGCTCACTGTTCTTGCGAGAATACACTATGTTAGTAGCAGCCAATCAGAGCCCAAGACAATGAAAATCCCGCTCTGATTGGTTGAGTCTCCTCTTTCAGCCAATAACAGGCCTTGTAAGAAATGATCTAGGTACTGTAACGCTAAACTCTTTGTCTACCATAGTGACTGCTGAAAACCATATGCTTTGTTATGAATTGGCTGCAAAGTACACTACAGGTAGGATGTGCTTATTGACTTTTTCCGCAATTTTGCAGGGGCTCAATAGCTGAGCCACAATAGATCGGGGATCACTGTACGTCATTACAGTTTAGCTTATACCCACACAGCCTGTATATACGTTGGCATTTAACAAACAAACCAAAAATAGAAGTGAAACAGTATTCATTCACAGAATACAATAAATTGTGTGAAAGTTGTGTTTTAAGTTTTCACAAGAAAACAATACTTGAAACAAAGAATATCAGGATCAATTTAAAATTTTTGTCCCGCATTATGAGGAAAGTTCAAAAACAAAATTGGGATTTAGTCAGTTTATAGTAAATTTCACTTCATGCTACATGAAGTCAATCATCTACTCAGCTTTTTAATGGGTATGTTTTCTCCATTGGATATTAGAATGAAATTAGCTGTATTAATACTTTCAAATGGTTTATGGTCAAGTTAATGTATTATTTATGCATTTTCTTTCCATCCACACCACTCTGTACCAATGGGACTCCGCCTTTTATATTCCATATATGCAGACAACACTCTTTCAAACTTACTGTATAATTAACAATATTTTTGATGAGAAAAGGCCATTCAGCCCAATAAGCTCACCCATTCTACTCCCCTCGATTCTTCAAAATAATAAGTTGAGGTCCCTAAAGACCTACTCTCTACCATGCTACTTGGTAATTTATTCCATATGTCTATGACATTTCTTCAAATGGCAAACTTTCTAATATTTGTGAGAAATTTACCTTTAAGATGTTTCAAACTGTGCCACTGTGCTCTTGTTAAGGAATTTACTGTATTTTAAAGTACCAGCAGGGGTCCACTTCATTAATCCCCTTCATAATTTTAAACACTTCAATCATGTCACTTCTTAATCTCAATTTGTTTAAACTGAAAAGGTTAAACTCCTTCAATCTGTCCTTATAATGCTCATACCTCTTAGTCTCAGAGTCAGCCTACTGGCTCTTCCCTGGACCTTCTCTAGCCCTGCTATGTCTTTTTTTGTAATTTGAATACCAAAACTGTACACAGTACTCCAGATAAGGCCTCATTAGCGAGTTATATAACTTAAACATAACATTTCTAGACTTGTGCTCCACACATTTTGATTACTGATGTAACATCCTTTTAGCGTTCTTGATGGCTTCGATACACTGTCTGGATTAGATACTGATGAGTCCGTTATGACTCCCAGGTCCTTTTCATTAGGTGTAATTTCAAACCATCCATTTTGTATTCAGATATAAGATTTTTATTTCCTGTGTGTAATACCTTACATTTATTTGTATATTCTTTTTTCTATAATTAAAATGACCGTATTTTTCGGACCATAAGACGCACTTTTTTCCCCCCAGAATTGCCCTGTGCCCTGTGGTAGTAGTAGTACCGTAACTGCTTCCATGATCATTCCTGCTGGCTGCAATGCTCCATTCCCGCCCCCGCCGGCACCGCTCACTGGAGTCAGGGGACTGGACTCTAACTGGTACAGTGTAGTGTACGGTGACGGTCCCTTCCTTGATCCTGCAGTCTGCATGCATCATCATTCATCGATTCCCATCCGCCTCAGCTGGTGTCCGCCCGCTTCCGGGATCGGAACCAGCGTGAGGCGCACATGTGACCGCCCTCCTGTGAGAACACGTGTGCGCCTCACGCTGGTTCCAATCCCGGAAGCGGGCGGACACCAGCTGAGGCAGGACAGGAGTTGCGAGTCGAGCGCCACCACCGCACACACCAGTGAAATACGAATAGAGGTAAATGACAAGTGAAATGACTGAGTGAAGGTAAAAGCGCAAGAATATGCATACAAATAGAAACCCTAATACAATTAAAAATACAACTGAATATGCATAAATAGAAACCCTTAGGCCTTGTTCACACGGGCGTTAAAATCGAGCGTTTTTTTTGCGTTCGTAGCGTCCGGTGAGCGCGGATCAAGCGCCGAGTGTTTTCTACACGTAGGAGTCAATGAGAGTGTTCACACGGGCTTTGGTGACGTGCGTTTGTCAGGCAGCGCGTTTATACGGCATCAAAAAAACGTTGCATGCAGCTTTTTCTTGGCGTTCAAAACCCAACGAACGCAAGGAAACCGCTTCTAGTTCGTTTTCTGCGCGTTTATTTTACGCTTCGGAGGACCGGATATATATAAGTTTACATGTTGTATATGAAAAAATATTAATATTTTTATGTTTTCATATACAACATATATATATTCATATTGCTTATTTTATTTTATTGTCTCATGTAATTTGTAAACCATGAACCTATTAATTTATGTTCTAATATAATATTTGATAACGATTATGTAGGGGGCAATCCATGGCGGGGGGGGGGGGGGATCATTTCAGTGCATAACACCGGTGTAAGCGCACACTCGACTACTGTTTCCTTACCTCAAAGTGACAAGTACCGGTAGTCTCTCTTCGGGGCTAACACCAAGTCGCATATTGGTTGATCGGCGTGCAATGTGGCATTGCACCAGCTGCAGCAGACAATCAAAAGTGGAAACCGACATCCGACAGTAATTAAAAAACTTGCGCAGAAATTTTCGCATTTCTTCATAAAGCACAAAAAAAACTTCCTTTAACCCAGGGTTTCTCAAATAGTGGGGCGCGCCCCCGTGGCTCCGTCAAGGGGGTCGCGTTTGACCTCGGGGAACATGCTTTTTTATTTTTATTTTAAATTTTTTTTTGAATTTAGAATGCACTTTAAATCTTTTCTGTTACATTTAATAAAGCTATTCTTTGTTGTAAATTGGTCCATATTTCTTTCTTTTTTTATTCTCTTATACGTTAATAAGGATACAGTGTTATGCAGAGGTGTACTTATAACAATTTTATAGACAAATGATACTATTTATAGTCGCGCGGGGGGCGCGAGATGTTTTCTTCTTCCTAGGGGGGGCATGACAGAAAATAATTGAGAAGCACTGCTTTAACCCGACGTTGTGCAGTCAGAGGATGAACCCAGTAGCGGCGGCGATTTTTTCTCTCCCTACGTCGCCGTATTACGAGTATTTTTAAAACAAGAAGATTAATAAGATTAATATTTACAGATTTTATGGACTCTACTTTGATTGGGAACAGCTGAGTCTGTGGATCACGGGATGAGACCTACGAACATTTCTTTGTACCTGGCGATCTAGGACCTCGGAATGATCTGTCTCCGTGATTATATTCTCTATGCTGATCTGCTCCCGATTCATTTCACAGTACTCTACGACTGGGATCTGATCTGATGCTCATACTAACCTGGCTTATGGCTCCGGGGCGATCACGCATGAAATTAACAAGCGTTACTGTTTGTGGCTGTGTATTGGAAACTCCAAATCCTGCTACCTCCTCCTGCTATGCTTTTGCTGCTTTGCTATCGCCGTTCACCTCATCTACGCTACCACACCCGCCTGTCCTAATGGTTCCGCTATGCTGTGCTACTTCTCCACTGCTTTTCAGATAAGTATTGTCAAGTATTATGCTAAAATACTCTCATGACAAACTCCTTCTTATTAAACAGCGTGTCCAGAGCAAATGGTCTGATTGGAACATCCTAAAAGACGCCGGTATTTTGCAGCTTATTTTTTATTTTTACAACTGAGACAAATTCAGAACTAGTAGTGACAGACTGTCACAGTCTCAGTCAGCCTGAGCCTGGAACAAAAAGACCATACATATCATGGCAAATAACACTGAACTTTGCTGACAGCTTTTAGCCTTGTGAGAGGCTGGAAAGTGTTTTACACTGTGGGACAGTACCGTAAATGTTACCACTATGGTAAATCACAGAAAGTCTCTGCATACAGTATACGGGCAATATTGTGAACTACGGTACAGCTTGCCCCCCACTATACTGGTAACAGTGTTTAGGCCTGATAGTAATAAAATGTGTGTGTGGGGGGGGGGGGGGAAGATATGAGAGCACTGGATGGAATGAGGGGGGATATGAGAGCACCTGATGGAATATGGGGGGGGGGATTAAAAAGACACCGTATTGGTATTACTGACAGTTCTTTAATTACGATTTTGAAGGTTTTGCAGAAATACTGTACCAGTACCACCTCCTCACTAAGATGTCCAAGCAGAAGAGATGCACATATAAAGTTGGTTTCAAACTGGAAGTTATAAAATATGCCAAGGAACATGGCAACAGAGCAGCAGAGAGACACTTTGGACCACCTCCCTCTGAAAAGATGATTAGAGAGTGGCGGAAACAGGAGGATCAGCTGCAAAAGTTGGACAAAAGTAAGCAAACTTTACGTGGGCATGCTGCAAAGTGGCCAGAGTTGGAGGTGGACATAAAGGAGTGGATCACACATCACCGTGAAAATGGCTTCTCAGTCTCCACAAAAATGATCATGAATAAAGCCAGACTCATTGCTGTAGAAAAAGGAATTCAAGATTTCACTGGCTCACCATCATGGTGCTACAGATTCATGAAGCGATCTGGCCTTGCTATGCGCACCAAAACAAAAATTGCTCAAAAAATGCCCAACGAATACGAAGAAAAGATTTTGTCTTTTCACAAATTCGTCATTGATGCCAGAAAGAAGAATCAATTTGAACTAAGCCAGATTGGAAATATGGATGAAGTCCCGCTTACTTTTGATGTACCATCCAATAGAACAGTAGACCACAAAGGAGCAAAAACTATAACCGTTAAAACCTCAGGGCATGAGAAAACCCATTACACTCTTGTGTTGTCCTGCTGTGCAGATGGTACTAAATTGCCACCAATGCTCATCTTCAAAAGGAAAACTTTTCCAAAAGAAGCAATTCCTCGCGGAGTCGTGGTGCATGTCCATGACAAAGGATGGATGGACGAAAAGGGAATGAGGCTCTGGATTGAAAAAGTATGGTCCAAACGTCCTGGTGGGCTTTTAAAAAAACCATCCTTGTTAGTGCTTGACCAGTTCAGAGCACATATCGCCGACACTACAAAAAAGAACTTTAAAGAAGTCAAAACTCATTTAGCTGTAATTCCCGGTGGTCTTACCAGCCAGCTGCAACCTCTGGACGTGTCCATCAACAAACCATTTAAAGTGTTTATGAGGGAAGAGTGGAACAAATGGATGGCTGCTGGTAATCATGATCTTACACCTACTGGAAGAATGAAAAGGCCCACTATTACCCAAGTTTGTGAGTGGGTGAAAACCTCATGGGACTCAGTTAAGGATGAGATCATTGTACATTCCTTCAAAAAATGTGGCATCAGCAATGCCTTAGATGGGACTGAAGATGATATGTTATATGAAAATACCCGTACCAGCACCAGTAGTGACGAAAGTCCTGTTAGTGATTGTGAGGATCTGAGCTTTCTAGATTCTGACTCTAGCGATGAGGAGTTCTTGGGGTTCTCATAAAACAAGCAGAACCTAAAAGAGCGTAACTGTTCAACTTTATTCTATTTTATTACTGAAGTCTCTCGTTATTGTGTTTTACAGTAATTTTGTCTTTTGCTGACTGTATTTGTTAATAATGGTTCTAAATGCTGCTGTTCACTTTACAGGGTTGATTACATGTGTTTATGACTGTGATGTTGGGTTTTAATGCACATAAAATGTTTTAAGACATCAGAATCTTTTTTTTCTTCATTTCCCTTCTCTAAAAACTGGTGCGTCTTATGGTCCGGTGCGTCTTATGGTCCGAAAAATACGGTAGATATTGTGTAAACTTTTTTTTTCGCTATTAGTCTTTATATATGGTTGGCTATCTAAAGATATAACCTAATTCAGATCTGTTCAAGCATTTTAGATTTTTGTGGTTGGAAAAATACCTGGTTAATAAATGACAAATTGAGAAGCTTCAAGGGATATGTGTACACAATATTAATACCATAACTCAGACATAAATGTATTTTGATCAGATGCAATTCCAAATACAAGAATTAAGAATTAATCAAGAATATTAAACATTTAATGGAATTCACTTGAACATCAGGGCTTGTTATTATTATTTATTTTATTAATTTCATTTACTCATTTACATTTTTTAATTACAAAGGATATATAAATACAGGCTGAGAATCCATCAATCCATCCATTATCCAACCCGCTATATCCTAACTACAGTGTCATGGGGGTCTGCTGGAGCCAATCGCAGCCAACAGAGGGCGCAAGGCAGGAAACAAACCCCGGGCAGGGCGCGCACACACACACACCCCCACTCTAGGGACAATTTAGAATCACCAATACACCTATCCTGCATGTCTTTGGACTGTGGAAGGAAACCGGAGACACGGGGAGAACATGCAAACTCCACGCAGGGATGACCCAGGAAGCGAACCTGAGTCTCCTAACTGCGAAGCAGCAGCCAAGGCTGAGAATCCCTAATCTGAAAGTCCTGGGGCCTCATGTATAAACGGTGCGTACGCACAAAAATGTTGCGTACTCCCGTTTCCATGCTCACATCGCGATATATAAAACCTAAAGTTGCCGTAAAGCCACACACATTTTCACGGTCGCTCATACCCTGGCGTACACAAGTTCTCAGCTCAGTTTTGCAAACTAGCAGCACCCAGCCTCAAAGCAGTGCTTTTGTTCCAGTGTGGTTTCCCTTTCTTTTTTAGATCCACATCCCTGACGAGGCTTTATCATATATTCTGAAATTAACCACATATTGTTTATTAGTTTAAGGCATCTGATTGTAATTAACCAGTAACAATATAATGGTCCACGGAATAGCCTAACTATTCCAAATACCATAGCTGCTTTAGCGTTGTTACTCTTACTGCACCTTCTTCTTCTTCTTTTCAGGTGCTCCCGTTAGGAGTTGCAACAGCGGATCATCTCTTTTTCCATATTACTCTCACTGCCCCACTCAGAGTATTTATATCACTGTATCTGCTCTACAGCAGCTGATCGGAAAGAGAATCATCGGTATACAGCATCTAGCACACGCTGCCTCAGCCATGCTGCATGAACTGCTCTCATGCGACAAACGCTTCAGAGCCTTTCCTGTACTGACCTTGCGGTTCAGAAAGTTTCATCCCAAGAACTAAAAACGCAATCAATCAGTCCATCAAGTGCTCCTTGTAGAACTTTTTGTACTTATAAGTACAATTACCTCACTGTAAACTTGCGATACAGTTATAATATTGCACAACCTGAGCCACTTTATAAAGTGCATATTTACATATGATGATGATATCATTTTTAAGATATAATGCAGCAAATATGTGTATTACTTTATACAGATAAAACATTAACTTCATTTAAATAATCTATATTGTTAATAATTAAACATGTGAAGACACAGTGTCGCAGCGCTCACAAGGAGCTGGCGCTCCGTTCACGGATGGTTCCTGTTTCGCTCTGTATTCTTGCTGGGGCTGGTGCGACAGTGGAAGGATAGATGGATAGAATAATTAAACATGTACTGCAAAGATATTTCAATGTTCCTTAAAAGTTTTGAAGAATCAGCGTTCTCAGTTTACAGATGGCTTAACGTCTTTTACAGAGCTGATTGTATGGCGATTGGGTATTTGGAGAAAGAAAAGGAAGGACAGGAATTGGGGGTTAGTACGTTTGAAAGAGACAGTACTGCTGCAATAAATTATTTCATCAAAGGTTGTGCACGGCGCAGCAAGCATCTTGCATGAGGTATGAACAATCACTGCGCCACCGTATTCTCATGTTTTAATACATGCTTTAATTCCTATCATCATAAAAATTATATCAAGTATACATCTCAGTATTTAAATTATTCAGAGAGCTGGAATATAATGAATGTAATGGATTCTGTGTCCTGTCGGAGGAAGAGAAAGCCCGTCTAAGAAGTACGTTGTGATTCACACACACAGAGCACATAGAAGAACACATACAAACAAAGCATTTAACATGCCACTTTAGTTACGATGGGATTTAAGTTTATGATGTTCTACTTTAATGACAATGATTTGCATATTCAAAGAGGCATAATTCTGGGAGGAGTTTGGGGAGTAGCAGCACACTCATGTACATGCATTACTTTTCACGATGGCTGGGATTTATGGAGTGGAAGAACGTGGAAGTTAGCGAACGCACAGATTTATGCATCTGGATTTTTTTGTGCGTACGAACATTTCCACTTTTGTCCGTACGCCGTGTTTTAGTGTGAATTCTACGCATGGTGTTATGCATGAGGCCCCTGGTACTAGAAATATTTTGGATTTCAGATATTTTCAAATTTTGGAATATTTGCCTATACATAATGAAATATTGTGGGGACCTCCTTGAACAAGTATGGAAATGCAGCCAAACCAGCTAAAAGGTAACACATGTATATTATAATTCATATCACAGAGTCTTTGTGATTGTAGTGACTTCTAAGTGCATAAAGGAAAGAAACACATGTAAGACAGAAAATCTAGAGGGTGATAAGGATGGTGAGAGGCAGAACTGGTTCTGAAGAAATAGCGAACTGAACTTTGTACAGTCTTCCCCACTATTCTGACCGCTACACCACGGCTTGGATGGTAGTCATTGCAGGGTCACTATATTATAATGTGCATTTGCATGAAAAGCATATTAAATCTCAAAAGTGATATATAGAATCTACCGGGTGTCCCAAAAAGAATATCAGAGTTTTAAAGAGCTGTAGCTTGGCGCCCATTCGTCGGAGACCGCAGAGCAACCTAGTGGCATCTTGAGGAATTAATCTAATTTTATTTCATTGCCGGTAGATGGTGCTAGTGCTTATCAAAAAGCTAACAGTGTGTTGTTTCGATTAGTTACGTTTGCAGTTATGGCTGTGCCACAACAAAAAGCTTTTTGTGGTTGTGAATTCGCCAGAACTCATTCGGTTGTTACTGTGCAGCAGGCATTTCATCAAAAATATGGGACTGACACTCCAAATGACAATAACATCCATCGATGGTACCGGCAATTTCGGGATGCTGGGTGTATCTGCAAAGGTAAATGCACCAGGCGACCTTGAACTTCCTCCTCTGCTGAGAATGTCGCTCGAGTGCAAACTGCGTTCACTCAGAGCCCATCAAAATCAGTTTGACGAGCAAATCATGAGTTACAGATACCAAAGTCAAGTGTATGGAGAATTCTCTGACGCTGGTTAGTTAAGAAACCATATCATCTGCAGTTGGTTCAGGCCCTTAGACGAGGGAGTAAGACATGTCGAGTTGAGTTTTCAACTTCCATTCAGCAAAATTTGGAGACCAATGAAGACTTTTGTTCCTTGATTATCTTCAGTGTTAAGGCCACGTTTCACATTAGTGGGGAGGTAAATCATCATAATGTACGAATTTGGGGTGAAGAAAACCCTCATGTAGTTATCGAACATGAACGAGACTCCCCCAAGGCTAATGTTTTTTGCGCGATTTCCAAGTCGAAAGTTTACGGGCCTTACTTTTTTGAAGGAACCACAGTAACAGGGGCTGTGTACCTGCAAATGCTGCAACATTAGCTGTTTCCTCAATTGGAAGATCAAGAACAAGCCAGTTTCATTTTTCAACAGGATGGGGCACCACCTCACTGGTTTCTTCCAGTGCAGTATTTCCTAAATGAGACCTATCCACAACGTTGGATAGGAAGATCTGGGAATCAAGATTTCTCACTCCACCATTGGCCTCCAAGATCCCCAGATATCACCCCATGTGACTTTTTCCTTTGGGGATACGTCAAAGGATTAGTGTTCCAACCACCAGTGCCTATAACTTTGGACGAAATGAAGTTGAAGATAACAGCTGCCATTCAGAGCGTCAATCCCGATATGTTAGAGAGAGTTTGGCAGGAATTTGTATGCCACCTTGATATTGTTACAGTTACTCGTGGAGGGCACATAGAACATTTATAGACAACTAGCAATATACCCGCGCTTTGCAGCGGCGAAGTACTGCCTTAAAATTTTTATTAAGAAGAAAATTTAACCTTTTTAAACTGAGGGAAAATATGCCAATAATTATTTGTTAAGGATCTCTTTGTATACCATGTTGTCAGTTCGGCCCTCCGGTTGTAACATGACCAAGCTGTGCGCTGAGCTTACTTCTGAGCATGTAACTTACAGTTGGCCATGTGAACAGTAATCTTGTCTCAAATCTCACAGCTTGGATTGCTGCTGTCATAATCGGTTTGAGTTTCACGGTTTGTTTCAATTACGATAGTATTTGCAGGATTTGTTGTGTTGAAGTGACAGAATTTCGAAATGAAACCTGCTTAACTTTTGTAAGTAAGCTGTAAGGAATGAGCCTACCAAATTTCAGCCTTCCACCTACACGGGAAGTTGGAGAATTAGTGATGAGTCAGTGAGTGAGTGAGTGAGTGAGTGAGTGAGTCAGTGAGGGCTTTGCCTTTTATTAGTATAGATGTGGGAAACAGGTGAATATAACAGTTTTTGTATTTGCTTGTATAATTCAATAAATATAGCTCTTTTAAACTCCGATATTCTTTTTTTATATATACGAAATTAAACTAGATTAATTACTCAAGACGCCACTAGGTTGCTCTGCAGTCTCCGAAGAAATGGGCGCCAAGCTACAGCTCTTTAAAACTCAGAAACTCTTTTTGGGACACCCTTTCTTTTAGTTCCCTTTTAAGTGGTCCAAAGATACGTTTTTGCACTGAAGAACTTTTTTGTTTTTTTTGTAAGTTTATATTGGCTAACTCTTGTAATTTTTCAGAGAACCAACCAACAAGTCTGAAATATATATTAGGCAACCTTAACTCCATTTTTCCTGCTGCCCTGGAAACCATTAACTGACTGCCTATGGTGTTACATTTAGTTCTTGTAGGATTATGGGTGTACATACATACAACATAGCATGATTTTGCCAATATAAAAAGTTAATTTCTAGAATGGCTTAGTTTTTTCAACATAAGTGGAGCAATTTACTGAGCTTCCATTGCAATAAGGGCACCTAGCAATAATGAAGCTGCTTTTGTTAACTGTAAGCAGTGACATTCTATTAATTCCATGAACACAGAGGAGAGGCACTCCAATCTATGCTCTCTTTAAATGAGTGGGTGTATGCCAGTGCAGCAATTTTAACAGTGCCACACAGTGCTTTGGAATTGGCATGCAGGTGTTATTGTGCTGAGCATTTCACAGAAGACAAAGCTTATCAACTGTGTTTCATTGCCCAATTCTTTACTTGTCCCCAATCCCTCAGACCCCCTGTTGATCATGTGCTTTTTTCCTCATAGAATATCCTGACCCCCTGAATCATCAATCTGAGCTTCACTGAGGACACATTTATAAGATGATTGAAATTTATAAAGGTAAATTGTGCAGAAATATGTGCATGCTGGATTTGATAAATATGATTTCTTTTGGGATATGCATTTTCATGTTTTTTGGTGTATGCATATTTCCACACTCAAATTCAAGTAAAGTTTCACAAAAAGAGACCTCTAGTGTGGAAATGTACATTTTGACTGTGAGACACTTGTAACCCCAAGTGCGCTGAAACTCTGTAAATGCAGGCAGGGCTTGCTTGTCTGCCGCTGGTGCAATTGCAAGTCCGCAGTTTCACTGCATAATGCATCTATTGACCAAAGGTTGATGCGGGAAACAGTTAAAACCAGCCACTGACTTGGCCTTACTCTCTTCTTCTGTCTTCTCCCCTCCAGAACGAGCTGGTGCCAGCCACTGATCAACAACTACTGAATGTACCTGATGAGTGAGTCTATTCATTCTTTTAACTGAAGAAGAGAGTTAAAGGAGGATGACCGAAACTGTCATTGCCGGATTGCTGTATTTGTGTGTGTTGAAGTGACAGCCTGCGTGTAAATAAAAACCCTGTTGCTGTTTTTTTTTTGCCTGCAATAAAGCTGATTTTCTTGAAAACTTGGGCTCATCTCATCCACTCCGGTGCAAGTTGGTGACCCACACATTACAAGCTAATGTCATCTTGGCGCTCAAAAAGTTTTGGATTTTGGAGCATTTCAGATTTTGGAATTTTGGATTAGATGTACTCAACTTGTTATGCCTTCATAAAGATAAGCATTTCATACATTCCTTTTTTTCTTATATCTTTGCCTAATCTCTCCACTATCTAGAAAAGGTTGTTTGCTGCAAAAGTTGCTACAACTCTCACTGGATATTTGCCAGTTACCTTTCCCTCTATTTCTGAAAGTCTTCCGTTTTTAATTTCACTTTACTGAAAGTCACAGCTGTGAGGATTAATAGGGCTTCTGGCATCTACACTGAGAAATGGTCCAATTTATTATAGTTCATGCAAGTGGGTATACCCTGTGCTCCGTGCCATAGCCCTGTCCCCTAGACTTTTTGTTAATGGTAGTGGTACGTGTTTGCGGTTTATGGATTTCTAAACCTTGCAGGGCTGGTTTAGGGTTGGGGTGGGCACTATTTATAAGGTTATTATTTTATTATAAGTAAAAGCAGCTTTTGTTTTTTTTTCAGGATGCTTTGTCTCTTTATATCTTTTCAACAAAAACTTGAAAAACGTTAGTTTGCTAAGCCTAAGATACATTACTCATTCAGAAGCTTGTGTGAATTGGATAATGAAATATAATTAAAACAGGCACATTTAAGTTATGAATTACTGAGAGGGTTTTGTACACTAGAACATTTCATGAAGCAAATCAGTGATCATACATGTTCTTCATATTCTGTGCATTTGGCATACTATGGCTTAAGCACAGAGATGATAAAATAAACTTTAAAAAAACCATAAGACTAAAATTAGTTAAGAAAACAAAAAAAAAAGAGCTGAAGCTTTAAAGCGCTTTAGCCTTCAGGTGGATTCACAATTGGAGCCTAATCCATGTGGAGCTTTTTCTCAAACCAGTCAAACTTTGTTGTGAAAAAATGCTCTCATACCTATTCCCAATTCATGAACGTTTAGGTGGTATTTGACGTGACCCAAGAAGTTTAATTGTTTCAAACATAGCCACACATACACTGTTCATAAATAATTGTGTAAAATCCTTGTGATTAATGTTTTGTGTCTTTTTGTATTTCATGACTAGGGATTGCCTGTTACAGAGTTATAGATAATAGTGTTTTACAAGCAAGCCTGCATTTTGTCTTTTTTAATTGAATTGGGCATCAGGGAACTAAGAAGAAAAACAACACATTATTTTTAATTACAGGCTTTCACTTGTTGCATTTATAATAGCAATATTTCATGAGGTGTAGCTACAATGCATTAAACATCTAGACTTGATTTTTTTTTTTGCTGTTATGAATATTAAAGGATTTCCATTTGCAACAAATCAGTGTGTTGTTTTTGCACAAACAGTGACTCTGATCCATGAAAGCAAGTTTATAAGAGGTAAAGATGAATAGTGTATGAAGCTTCCAATTTCAAGAGGTGGAACATGATTTTATGACTTGTTTGTTTTTCAAGAATTGTTTACACTTGTTTTTATCCAATTAGACACATGAAATGCATGTGTTCCAAATAATGATATATTATTTACCCAATACAACTCCAGGCACCTCACACCCAGATAAACAGACTTGAGCTGGGAGAACTTTTGGTCCGACTTGAGCTGCGGTGGAGGAGGAGATGGGACAGCAAGCTGCTTGTGCTGATCGACATTTGCAAAACAAAAAATGCTAATGGAGAGGTGCGAAGGAATTTAAAGTGTTCCAGGATTACAACGTTTTTCGTAGGCTTCAGGGATACTAGTGTTGAAGAAGTACACATAACATAGAAGTCAGATAGTTCTGTTTTGCACTGTCTAGTGGGGACGAAGACCCCATAAATGTGTTCTGTAGGGACCATAGATTAGGAGGAAATTGTGCAGAAAGATGTAAAAAACATTTAATATCAAAAAGGTGCACACACCTGTGAGGTAATCACGGCTGTATTGTGTAGCAAATCATAATGTATTTTACCATTTAAATATTGTGTCTTGCTCTTAGCTTTTCTGCTGAACCTATTCTAGATACATATACTGTAAAATGGAGTTGGGACTGGGTTTCCTCAGGGTGCTCCAGTTTCTTCCAACATTCCAAAGACATGCAGGTTTGGTGAACTGGAGGTGCTAAATTGGCACTAGTGTGTGTGTCTGCCGGTAGGTGTGTGTGTGCGTGCTTGTCTGTGATCATCTTGCAATGGACTGGTACCCTGTCCAGGGATTGTTTGTGCCCAAGCTTACCCCATCTTTGATCTACAGTATATATTTGATCAAACTTGCTTTATTTTCATTTGACACTATGGTTGAGTTCTGGCCATTCTGCTTTTTATATTATTTATCTACACTGTCATATCAATTATTTTTTTCTATATTGGTATTCCAGGAAGGAATCCTTGTAATACTTTAATCTTACCTGAAACTACATTTTATTGCTGCCTCCACCTCAGTTTCATCAGACATTTTCCATATTTTTTCCTATATGAGTCATATCTGCATTCCTTCAATTTATTTTTAACATTTTTCACGTCCCTTAAGCAGTTTTTTATAGTTAGTACACTTGCATTTTACTAGTTATTGTACTTTATGATAGTTTCATAAAATATTTTGCCTTATTCCTCTAATAACTTTAGGCTTACACATTCTACATCCCAGTTGCTCTTTAATGCCTTTCCTTTAAATTGAAGATGAACTTATAGGAACAAAATAATAATAAATGTTACAGTGAATACAGTCTGTTAAAGACAAATACAATAGTGTGTTATATATCCCAACATACAGAACACAGCCTTAGGGAAAGCTGTGCATAAAGTGTATAATGCTCCACATAATGCTACAAATGTTTTTGTAAAAGGCAATTTAAAAAATGTGGAATCGGATGCCTTGCGCAGTGTTATAAAGTAGCACCATAGAGACCTTTGATTATTAGTTTGATATTGAAGCACCGTGCCTTTGTTCTCATGCTTGCTCCTCACACTGAGTTGTTTTCTTCCCTTGAAAATTACATTTTTGTCCAGACAGCACCAGCTTTGTTTACCAAGCATAATTCTGTGAGCCTGTAGGTACTTAGACTCTGCCACTTGAAGCCAACAAAGAAAAACTGACGTAAGAATTGGATTAATGTGATCAGATTTTTAACAAATCCTGTTCTAGTTTTCTTTGTTGTATACTGAATTTGTTGTTGAACAGAAAGAGAATGTCAATAGCTGAAGATAAAATATTACAATTGCCAATTTCTGTTTTATGTTGTCCTGAATGCTAAAAAAAGCTAGTTTAGTTTCAATACCAATTAAGGCAATTTTTGATGGTTAATAAAAGAAGAAAATTGGTCATAAAAACTATGCTTAGAATTTAGATACCTAAAAGGGAAAGTTGAGGGTAATATGTTATACTTTTAATTCATATCATTCTGTTTTCTTCCATGCAAATCATCTCACAACCTGTGCTTTCAGCCAATAAGTCCCTCCCTGAGCACTGAATAGACAACATGTCTGGAGAAACGTTAGCATGAAAGGCATCTTCAGCACCACCATTCAGCATGTGATGGATTCTGTATGTAAGCATCATTTGATTGTGTTTTCAAGGAACCCATTGATGTATTATTAGTTTTCTTCTTTGATAAAAAATAGCTAACTGAACATTTTGAAAAAATAAGGGTAAGAACTTATTATCATTCTGACTAACAGAGTGATGGACTTCAAATGGTTAAATAAGTAAACGGGCTATTGAACAACATTCTCTCAGTATGTGCTGTGCTGTTTTTGCACAGTATCTTGATTTACTTATTTTGTTTAGTGGCAGAGATCTAGAAAGGCTGCAATGTCATGATGGCATGATCCGGGAGTTGTGATAATTGTGATTGACGTGTTGTAACATGTAGGTGTGGTCACATGGTCACAGAATCCATTTCTTTCTGATATATAAGTAGACCTGAAAACACGGTATAGTCCATCTTCTTTTGGACTTGCCAGACTCTTTTGTTATTTAGTTTGTTTGTTCTGTTCAATTTGTTACATTTTCTCAATAAGTGTGGTGTTTTTATGCCTATTGGTTTCATGTAGAGCTGACATTTATCCTTCTTTGTATATTGCTTCAACTTTAAAATGTGTTCATTGCTTTGTGTTATGGTATAACCATGTTTTCACCCTTTTACTCCATCTTTTTTGTTAATGTTTAAATATTATTTAGTAAATTATATAGATTATGGTTTTGTTCTCTTTTTTATATATTTCTTAAGTAATATTGTTTTGTTTATTAATTGCCTTCTGTTGACCTAATCATGCATCTATGTGTTCTTTGTATTATGTGTCTTGCTCTCTCCTAGTTAAACCTAAGGGGGCAGGGTCCCTTGACGTTGCAGCAGGACTGTCTTTGGCCTTTATAATGAGCTGAATGGCTGGAGTCTGTCACTATGGTATTATTTAAAACGTGTATTGTTCTTATCTTTCTTGAATTTATTGGATTCTAACTCCTGTAAGTGTTCTTTTGATTTTCTGCTTTTTTTACATTTTGCTTTTGTATCTGTTTTTTTGAGTTATGGACTCTTGGGCTTCAGGTATATCCTTTAGTTTTTCTTTTTTCTTGTTCTTTTTTAAATAGTTTTCCAAATAAATCTTTAAATATTGGGTGGCACCGTGGCGCAGTGGGTAGCGCTGCTGCCTCGTGGTTAGGAGACCCGGGTTCGCTTCGCATGGGTTTCCTCCGGGTACTCCAGTTTCCTCCCACAGTCCAAAGACATGCAGGTTAGGTGCATTGGCGATCCTAAATTGTCCCTAGTGTGTGCTGCATGTGTGTGTGCTCGCCTTGCGGTGGGCTGGTGCCCTGCCTGGGGTTTGTTTCCTGCCTTGCACCCTGTGTTGGCTGGGATTGGCTCCAGCAGACCCCCGTGACCCTGTAGTTAGGATATAGCGGGTTGGATAATGGATGGATGGATGGATCTTTAAATATTAGGAAAGTTTGTTTTTTTCTACTTGGGCAATAGGTTTTTCACGATTCCCCTCTGTGTATGAAGTTTCTCGATTTTTGTGGAAGGGTTTGATGTTAGACTTCACTCTAGCTTTGTGGCATAGATTTTTTTGAGGTATAACCTGCTTTAAAGTTTCTTTTTCCAAGCATGATTGTAACACACATACTATGTTCACTTTACAAGCCTCATTGCTTAGTTCCGATTTTTTTGCTCAGATCGGATTAGCCTATATTTAATGTTTTACATTCATAAGTACAACTGACTTATATTTAACTGTAATGTGAACACTTCTGTCCTCCAAAATGGCATGCATGTGCACATTGTTTGTGCCTTTGAAACAACAAAAAATATCAAATTGTCAGCAGTCATACCACATCCACTTCAGAACAGATAAACTACCAGAAGCTAAGCATGTTTGGGCCTGGTCAGTACTTGGATGGGAGAACAACCAGGAAAGGTTTAGGTTGCTGCTGGAAAAAGTGTTTGTGGGGCCATGAGGGGGTACTTACACTGAGGTCTGAATGTGGATCTCAATGCCCAAGTACAGTGACAGAGACACTGTGCTATAAAAATAGCACCGTTCTTTTGATGAGAAATATAGTCGAGATTCTTATTCTCTGTGGTCATTGAAGATCCATGGGCATCCTTCATAAAGAGTAGGGTGTATCCAGATGTCCTGACTAAATTGACCACCATGGCCTTGTCATTCTGGCCTCTGTCTCAAATTGGCTAACTATCTATCACCCCTACACCACCTAACAGCTAATGTGTGGTTGGGTGTACTGCTGCAAAAATGGCTGCCATCGCATAATCCAGGTGGATCAAGAGATCATTTTTTACATTTTACTTGTCTTGTGCTTCAGCAGTTGGCTAATTCACAACATATGGCACCAGCTGCCTTCATATTTCTTGTCTGCTCAACTGATCAGGCAACAGTTGCCATATTTGTTTCCCCTGTTAGCTGACCTGGTAGATGGCCATTAATGTTTTGCATTCTCATTTCTTCCTATAAGTTGTCCTGACCTTTAGTATTCTCCTGGATTTAGACCCTTGCTTTCTATGTTCTGCTTACTTCTCTTTCAAATAATGATTATGATTCTCTGAAGCTGTTACATTTTTATTATCTGTGATTTTGTCAAGAACCTATACTGCTGGAACAAAAATAATGACTGCAATCCAGGAGGCAAATATGAAAACTTTCAACTTTCACCTCTGTGTGTGTGTGTGGATTGGGTCATAGTGGATAGAGCTGCAGTCCCACAGACTCAGCACCTTGGATTCAAATCCTATGTTTAGTCACCAACTAAAAAGCATTCACTTCATTCTTGTCATAGCATCTGGTTTTTACTGTGGAATAAAGTCAGACAGACAAAAACCCAGGCAGGAGGAAGCTTGTCAGCGTGCATTTATGTATTTTCTTCTCATGAGAAGGGAGCACCCCTGTGGCCAGCTATCTGGAGGACGGGATGGTCTTTAAAAAGAAGCACAAAATCTTATTTATAACCTCTTTGTTATCAGAATAGGCTTACAAAACACATGATATAAAGCTAACATTTTTACTGATTGGTGCTTTCAGGAGAATGGATTAATCATGCTGCACAATACTTCATTGATTTTGCTTATTTATTACATGGTAGTCATGATCAGCATTGTACATTATATCTAATTGGTTAAAGTCCATTTCCTATTAACATTCCAGTCTTTCTTATCTTGCACGATACAATTTAAGAAGATGTTACATTTTAACCTTACAATTTCCTAGCAAGCTATCACTCCCATTAGGTTTAGGTTTAGTTTATTTATATAGCACATTTACAACAGCCACACGACTGACCAAAGTGCTGTACATTTTAAAAACATCAACATAAAATAGAAATATACGATTTAGCCAAAAAAATCACAACAGAAACACATAAAAATAATTTGTATAAATATATCTATACATATACATATATCTACACATACACACATCTAGGTAGGCAAAATAAAGCCTAGTAAGCCAGAGAAAACAGATGTGTTTTTAAAATAGATTTAAAAATAGTCAGACTAGGAGCCATTCGGATTTCAATAGGCAGATCATTCCAAAGACGAGGCCCAATTACCGAGAAAGCACAGTCACTTCTACGCTTGAGTCTGGAGTGTGGAATTAAAAGAAGGTTCTGATCACAGGATCTCAAACTTCTCAGGGGGATATATTGGTGAAGCAATTCAGATAAATAGATGGGTGCTTGTTGGTGTAAAGTTTTAAAAACAAATAATAAGCTTTTAAAATGTATTCTAAATTGAACAGGCAACCAATGAAGGGACTTCAGAAGCGGAGTCACATGATCCATTTTTTTCTTTTTTAAAAGAAATTTAGCAGCTGCGTTCTGGACCAATTGAAGACGGGCAATTTGGGATTTGGAGATGCCATAATAAAGAGAGTTGCAATAGTCGAGGCGAGATGTAATAAAAGCATGTATGGCCATCTCCAGGGTCTTGTCAGTGAGATAAGGTTTAATTTTTGCAAGCGTGAGAAGCTGATAAAAGCTAGATCCGATCACGGCAGAGACTTGTTTGTCAAGTTTTAATGAGTCATCTAACAGGACACCCAGATTCTGAACCTGTGAAGACCTGAAAGCTGATAAAGGTCCCAGGTCAAATTCCAGGGCCTTCATATGTTCAGAAGGGCCGAAGACTATCACCTCAGTCTTCTCTTCATTTAAAGATAAGAAGTTTTGGGATAGCCAAGATTTAACTTCATCTAAACAGGATAACAAGGCATTCATAGCCAGGGGATCATTTTTCTTAAAAGGTAAATAAATTTGTGTGTCATCAGCATAAAGGTGAAATGATACCCCATGTTTTCTAAAAATAGAGCCTAGAGGTAGCATATACAGAGAAAATAAAGTGGGAGACAACACAGAGCCTTGAGGAAGACCACAGGAGAGAGAGGACGTCGAGGAGGAGAAGTCTCCTAGCCTAACCACGTATTTCCTATCAGATAAAAATGACTGAAACCATTTTAAAACTGTGCCAGAAAGACCCACCCAGGACTCTAGTCTATTTAGTAATATCGAATGATTAATAGTGTCGAAAGCAGCTGACAAATCTAATCGAACAAGGACCACAGAATCCCCCGTATCAGTGGCTAAAAAGATGTCATTTAACACTCTCAAGAGGGCTGATTCGGTACTGTGGGCCGCCTTGAAACCAGACTGAAAATGCTCAAACAAATTGTTTAAAGCAAGAAAAGATTGAAGTTGGAAAAACACAATCTTTTCCAAAACCTTAGAAAGAAATGGTAGGACCGAGATAGGGCGATAGTTTTTTAAAACTGACAAATCGAGTGAAGGCTTCTTGAGGAGGGGAGTAACAGTAGCCACTTTCAAATTAGAAGGAACCACGCCTGTTGAGAGGCACTTATTAAAAAAGGACACTAGGCCCGGTCCGATCGAATCAATGATTTGTATTAAAAATCTAGGATGGATAGCGTCATATGGAGAGGAGGATGGCTTCAGTTTAGCAATAGTATCTTTGAGTGACTGTATAGAGACTGGTTCAAAAGTATCCCAAGACATAGACAACGGCAGAGGAGCAGGCTGTTTGGTAGAGAAGATATGGGCTCCCAAACCAGGTTTACTTACTTTGTCTTTAAAAAATCTCGAGAAGCTTTCACAAAGGGCAACAGAAGCAACTGACACAGTGTGTACCGGGGGATTGACATTAAGGCAAAAGCACTAAACTTTTTCTTCCACAGTACCTCAATGGTCTCAAAATGGCTTCCTGTAAAATTTATGTTTTCAGTAGCACTTCCTATCACTTAAAAATACACTGAAATGCATTTAAGATATCTCTGATTGCACAGGATGTTATTTTAACATATCTGGAATACATTTCAGATATCTTTAAAAGGTCTGAATGTTATAGCTCAAAATGTCAAGAGTTCAAGAAATCCTAAAATGAATTTCAGATATTTTCACATTAGCTCACATTCCAGCTATCCTGAACATATTTAAGCACATCACAAATAATACGCCTGCTTCTTAAAATGTGTTTCTGTGCCATTTGAGATAAGTTAAAAATGGATTTTAGCATATCTGAAGTATATTTTAAGATATCTTTATAAATAAATAAAGTTATTTCAAGATATCTAAATATCATTTTCAAATATCTAAAATATAATTAAAGAGTGGAGATGGTCTCAACACTTGCCTGGCCATTTTTCATGAAGCAGCACCATATCAGGAGAAAGACCACCTCAGCTCAAGAAGTCGAATAGTGTGTAGGAGTGAGTCTAACAATGTTACACAGGCGTTTTATAACCTGCTGTTTTAACTTCTTCTGAATTACTGAAGTCTTTCCTAATGTAGGTTGAATTCTAGGGCACAACCACTGAGATGCATTCCAACATCCCTGTGAACCTATAATTGAATGATAACATTCATACATACTGTAAATAAGTAAACGTTTTATCAAATTTTTTCAAACATATTAACATTAGGAGGAGTTAATAAACACTCCTTGGTTCACATCACACTAGCTTCAGGATGGGGAGAATCTTCAAGAGAAATGTATGTTCTTCTAGGTGATTTTCTAATATATGTTGGTAAATTCATTCACATAAACTTTGTGGAAATGGAGTACACTTTTCAAACTATTCAATAATAGTATCAGTACTTAACTCTTCTTATTTCTTTGTGAATGTTTTTCAATTAATGCAGATATAACATGTGGATTGAATAGATGAACTGAACACTGGATGTCTGTACATATCTGTATGTATAAAAAGCAACTCTAGCAAGTGTCCATGTCATTTCTTTACATAAAATCAGTAAAGGCATATAACTCATTTATTTCTCTACAGAGGTTCAGGTGCCTGACAGGTGTAGGTGTTACAACAGGGCCAATTTAAAGGCTTTAGTCAGCTCAATACACTGGTCTTTGGGATGTAAGAGGAAATAATAAAGCCGGCAATAAGTGTACTCTGACAAAGGGAAAGCATGCAAAGTCCTAACAGAAAGACATCAGGCTCCACTGCTTTTGCACATCTGGACAGAGCTTTTTCAGATTGTTATAAAACGAATATTGAACTGAATTCTGTAAATTAAAGATGATCAGACCAAAATGTTTTCACTGCAAATATTATTTTAAAATTCTTCTCAGGACTCAAATTATATTAATTAGGGAGCTGATATTGTGCAGTTCTGCATATGGCTAAAATACTAAGGGTATTGCGCAATCTGAATTGTGATATTCTATTATATTCTAGGTTCATGAATTAATTTAATTTCAAAATTGCAATAAAATTAATAAAAAATTTTTAAAAAATTCAATATTCAAATATTTGTATTGAATTAGTCTGTGTATTTTTTAATTGGTGGGAGCATAATGGTGAAGTGGTATGGTTTCTGTGAAAGGAGGCATATGATCTTACTTTAACTTTGGTGCACAGTCTTCTTTGAAACAGTGAAATAAACACATTCATGTAAACAACAATAATATAAATTTTCTGAGCAGCAGATCTCATTTTTATTAAAAATTACAGAAACTTTTTGTGAGTGAGATCAATCACAATGAGAAATCACAAGAGAATATGATAAAACAAAATAAATGAAATACAACTGCTGAACCTAATAAAAATGTGATCACAAAAAAATAATACCAATGCCCTCTCTTGTCTAAAAGAACTGCCTTCAAAGAGGAACTGATATTGTACTTTAAATAACAGAATATTGAATGTGATCAACCCATAAATATTAAAACACTAACTCTACTTAAATATGTATGTTTTTTTTAGATTTTTGTAATATTTTATTCAGATCACACCTAAACTAATTACTCCCCATTCATGTAGAGGTGTTTTATTTTAAACAGGTAATTACATTGATCAGCCACAGCATTAAAGCCACTGATAGGTGAAGTGAATAACATTGATTATCTCGTTATGGTGGCACCTGTCAAGGAGTGGGATATACTAGACAGCAAGTGAACAGTTAGTTCTTGAATGTGATGTTTTAGAAGCAAGAGAAAAGGGCAAGCTTAAGGATCTGAGCAGCTTTGGCAAGGGCCAAATTGTACTGGCTGGACGACTGGGTCAGAGCATCTTCAAAATGGCAAGTCTTATGTGGTGTTCCTGGAATACAGTGGTTAGTATCAACCAAAAGTGGTCCAAGAGTGGAGAACCGGTGAATTGGCAACAGAGTCATGGGTACCCAAGGTTCATTGATGCGTTTGGGATGTGAAGGCTAATCCATCTGGTCTGATCTCACATAAGAGCTACTGTAGAAGAAATTGGTAATAAACTTAATGCTGGCCATGAAACAAAGGAATGAGAACACACAGTGCATTGCAACTTGCTGTGTATGGGCCATGTAGCCACAGACCAGTACACATGCTGACCCCTGTTCACTGCTGAAAGCACCAACCATGGGCATGTGAGCATCAGAACTGGACCATGGAGCAATGGAAGAAGATTGTCTTGAATGATGAATCATGCTTTCTTTTAGATCTTATTCTTTTAGATCTTATCTTGTCATTTACCTGGGGAAGAGCTGGCAGCAGAATGCACGATGGGAAAATGGCAAGATGGCAGTGTGATGCTCTGGGCAACATTGTGCTGGGAAATCTTGGGTCCTGGCATTCATGTGGATGTTACATTGATACATACCACCTACCTGAAGATTGCTGCAGACCATATACTGCTCTTCAAGGCAGTGGTACTCCCTTGATGGCATTGGCCTCATTCTGCAGGATAAGGTGCCCTGGCACACTGCACAAATCATTCAGGAATGGTTGAAGGAACACAATAAAGAGTTCAAAGTGTTGACTTGGCCTTCAAATCCCCCAGATCCCAATCCAATCAAGCATCAGTGAGATGTACTGGAAAAATAAGTGTGATCCATGGAGTCCTCACATCACAACTTACAGGACTTAAAGGATCTTCTGCTAATCTCTTGGTGCCAGACACTATAGGACACCTTCAGAGGCCTAATGGAGTCCATGTCTCAATGGGTCAGAGCTGTTTAGGCGGCACGGGGGGGAACTACACAATATTAGGAAGGTGGTTTTAATGGTGTGACTGAACTAAACTAAATTATAGCAGTGGCCATGTAAGTTAAAGGTTTCCATTCTGTTTTTTCCAAATTCTAGGGTAACTTCTGCCCGTAGTCGAGCTATCCTAGTTGTCCTGCGTAGTATTTTAAACTGGAAATCCTGACTGCTCATAGGCTTGGTGCATGAACAGTGTACTGTATTCTGAGTTAGAGCATTGGGCAGTAAAGGAGTGTCTGACTAGCTACAATGTTTGTGTGTTGCTGACTGCTTCTGGATACTACATAGCCATTAACTAAAAACTCCTGGGAGATTCCTTCTTGTGGACTTGTTTATGTTTACAGATTCTTCTCATTCAATCTAACAGAGATTGAGAGGATCTGCCAAGAACAATGATATAAAATGCCCACATCCAGGTGTGAGACTGGCCCAAGAAGGCTTGGAGTTAGAATTGCTGCCAAAGGGGCTTCTACAAAGTACTAAATTAAGGGATACTTCTAGGAATCTTAGATTTCAGTTTTTGATTTCTAATAAATTTGCAAACTTTTCTGAAAAGATGTGTTCGGTTTGTCATTATGGGTCATTGAGAGCAAGTTGATGTACAAAAATGTCAAATGTATCTATTTCAAATTAAATCTACAACACAGTAAAGTGGGCAGAAAGTGAAGGGGTCTGAAAACTTTCTGAATTCAGTGTATGTAGGAGCTGTTCCATCCTTACAGTTTGTGATTTTCATATTTTCTACAAATCATGACACTCTCATACTTATGTTCAGCATTTTGCTAATTTCTAGAATCTAGCCCTCTTTAGGAAAGATATTTAATTAACTTTTTTTCAGTTTTGTTTTGTTTAAATAATTATGTGAAGGAAATGGTTAGTAGTTGCCTTTGATCACTGCTAACAGATCAGTTTTAATGGTGGTCTTGGCTAGCAACAGCAAAATGTACAGGATGGTTCCAAAAGAAGGGTTTCAAGACATAAATTAATTGTTTTTTAATTGCATCTGCTTTTTAACAGGTTCTAACTTAAACAAGATATCCTAACGAGGAGCTGCTGAAGCACACACTCTAGGGCACATGAAAGTTTACTGTAGCACTCAAGAATCTGTTTCATAAACAAATTCATCTTTCTGCTATTACAGGAAACAGGAGAGCATATTTTCCATGTAAAAGTCATATTTGACATGAAAGATTTATGTGTTTTGATTTTTGCAGATTACATTTAACCAGAATATTTTGCAAAAAGAGACTGTCAGAAAGAAAGCATGCAAGACCATACAAGATAAAATATAATTTTAATGAAAATGCTCCATTCATTGTTCTCAATTTAAACCAGCTCTAGTTCAAGGAGCAGGAGCAACCCTGCCATGTGAGTGCCATCCTCTTGCATTTCTCAGGGCCACATTGTCGACCGCCCGCCTAATCCCCATAGCAGCACTGGCTCAGCCACCATTCTGTTCTTTTTGATTTCATTTCTTTTGTTGTTCTTTTCAATTTTGCCTGCTTTCTTTTTTTCTTTCTACTGCACAGGGTGGTGAAGTTAGTTTAGAGTATTAGTCATACATAGTTTATTTTTGTCCAGGACATACAAAATAATTAACAAAGCCATCCTCTCACATTTTTCCCTTCTTCACTATGGAAAATAGTAAATGAGGATCACTAACAACACTAGATTCAAGAACAGATTTTATACATAGGTAATAATGATACTCAACAGCCACTGAAATGAGCAAGTGCACAAGTGTTTCTTAAATATATTATCTGACACTCTATTTAATGTATGGTGTATTCATCCTCTGTTGTTGGTATTTTATTGTTGTAATTAGTCTATGGGGGGTATTCAAGTAAGACTTTTATTCTACTACGTACACATGACAATTAATTTGTACTTAAATTTGAACCTGAGGCAGGTGTTTCAGAAAAAAATGCATGTCTCTTGATATAACTAATAATTTTACTTCATTCCTTTTTTCTGCATTCAGTATGTCATCGAAATTGCTTTGGTAGTGAATAAAATCTTTATAGCTTGATTTTAATATGCCTGACATAAATTATAATGCACATTAAAATAAATAATGAACACTAAAGTGGTGCTATTGTTTAATTCAAGTCTATAAAGAGTGTAGAAAGCTTAGGATTCAGCATTATTATATAAAGACAAGTTAATTTTTCTTGCAGAATCAACTGAGGAATAATTTTCTGAAGTTGTATGGATCTTTAGCATTGAAGAACAGCAAACTGAACCTTTGCATTATTTAAAAGCTACAACAAAATATTTACTATAAAATGCAGATTTTTTTTCTGGTAAAATGTCTAATTCTTAAAAGATGAGGCAATATTAAAAGAACTTAACATTTCCATATAGTTACTGGTTTGAATGTCATTTGTACACAAGTATTCTAAATATAAATCATAAACTAGAAATAGTTAATAAAAGAAATGCTTAATCCATTTAAAGGGTATTCTTCTCCATATTAGGAAAGAACAAAGAATTACTGACACAGATTATTACAAAGAAGAAATTTTAGAAAATGTGCTCTGGAAGGTTTGTTTTTGAATAGGCGGTCATTTGACATGAGTAATAAGTTAAGACTTGTATTTTGGCAGTGGCTTTTGCCTTCAACAATTTCTCCCAAAGATGGTGTCATTTATTCTGACTTTTAAATAGCGAAGGTACCTTGTGGTTCTTTCTTTACAATTTCTTTATTGTTAATTTGTTTATTATAAATGAAATTTGCTGTTTTCTAAGTAAAATACTTTTCATAAATAGTTAATGATTAAAATCTAACTTGTAATTAGAGAATTCAAAGATATGATTAATCCTTACAGACCTTGGGGTTGGGTTTTAGATTGTTTTGCTAATTCCCTGCCAGAGGTTTTTAAAAGAAAAAGTGAAAATATAGGAAAGGAACTTTGTAATTAGTGCAGATTGGGTTTTATACTTCATTGCTTTTTCTTTATAATGCTGCGGGTTATATGTTCCTTGTACAATGTGACTAAACCCTGTAATCTGCTCTTATAGTTGGCTTCCACCCTAATGGTCAATTAGTTGAGTATAAGCATACAACAACTATTTATTTCTAGTATAGCCCAAAATCAAACAAGGAATGCCTCAATGGGCTTTAATAGGCCCCGTTTTTTGACAGGCCTCCCAGCCGTGACTCCCTAAGAAAACAAGAAAAAAAACTCTCAAAAAAAAAAAAAAAAACAGTAGGGAAAAAAATGTAAGAAATCTTGGAAAAGGCAATTTAGAGAGAGAGACACCCTTTCAGGTAGTTTAGGTGTGCAATGGGTGTCAAAAAATGGGGTAAATACACAAAACAGAATACAAGTAATCCTTTTCACAGAGCTAGTTGGCTACTCTATCATTGCCACCTCAGAAATACCGTAGTAAAAAGCACTACGTTCAGGTGCAGAGAACCACAACAACTCTCAAAGCAAAATGCAAGAACATTATTAATATTCTCACTAAATACAGAACTGTTACATGTGAGGGTTCAAATTTGTTCAAGTACATCAAAAACAGTAGAAACTAATTAACACAAATGAAAAACAATAACTGCCCATCACTTAATTGTAGAACCTTGGCCAGATTGTAGAAAAGGAGTTAGAGACAAGCCAGGCACAGTCAGAGTCCTGGAGACTTCAGCCAACAAGCTGCTTCCCTCTGACTGGCCATTTTACAGCTGAGTCAGTGCCGGACTGGTCAGTCTGATGAAAGGACCCTTTGATGATTCCAGTGCTCCTTTATCTAAGATGACTTTTCCATAGGCAAGCAAACAACTTGGCAGTAGAGAAGAGAAATGGAGAAGAGGAAGGGTGGGTTAGTAACAGTTTATAAACATATTACTTATATTTTAGTACTAATGACTATCAACATAGATGCAGTGTGCACAACTAATCAGCAGCTCTACTCAGGGTATACTAAACTGAAGTCATGAGTCTTCTGCCTGGATTTAAAGCTGAGACTGATGGGGAACCTCTTATAGTAGCAGGCTGACCACTCCACAACTTTAGGGCACTGTAACTAAAAGCTTGAACCCCCATTGATATTTTATTAACCATTGGAATCATACACAGGCCAGCATCTTGCGATCTTAATGTTCACTCTGGTTAATAAGTAATCATAATACATTATTTCATTACAAAACGCTGTTATGATATAGATAATAAAGAAACTTATGGCTTATGTCTCTTGCACAAGTACAATATTATTCAGAACAAATAACTGTTGTTTCCTGCTGTCAGAAATCACTCAACTGGCTGAATGTGTACTTTTTTTCCATCTAAACATATACAGTATAAAAGGGAATTAGGGATATCAGTAGATCATTGTTACCAGATAGCATGTTTATTTTTATGTATATAGTGGAGGTTGAATAACAAAGGACCAGCATGCAAAATGCCACAAAGGAAATAAAAATTTTCACTTCCTTTAACTATTCATGAAAAAGCACGTGTGGATAAAAAAAATCTTTCATCATTGAAGTTTCTAATGTCTAACATTGTTACTGGAGTGTAAAAGAGGACAAGACAAAGATAAAGAGTTGTTGCAATACCATGTCCCTGTATATTATAAAGGCAAAATAAATGCAGCTTTTCAGAAAAAGAAATGTCACTAAGGATGCAAATCTCAGATCAGACTATCCAAGATGGCGACACTTACGGTTAAATTCCAGCCAGGCAGGAAGAGGAAGGTTGAGGGGGATGGACACCGGATGTGATGTTAGATGTAGTAGGTTGTCATTTACCCGGTCTGTAGAGAGAGGAAGAGAAGAGATGTAAGAATACAGCGCCATCCTGTGGACTGGCAAGGAATTACCACCACCAAATTCTTTAAGCTGTCCCCAAGGCGTACGTGTGTGACAGGATATAAAATGGGATGCATTTAGTCCCTGATTATTGATGTTAGGGAACAGCCTTTAAGCTAATTGGTTGAATCTGAATAACAGTTCTGGAGTGACATTTGGTATAATTTCAGATATAAAAGAAATCCAAGGAAATCACATTGAATGCAAAGGTACCGACTGATCTGTAAAGTGACAAATTACTTCTGTACCTTCTGTGTTCCAAAGTCGGCCCCTGCATTTTGCAAGATGCCACTGGACTAAGATGCAGCCCATCTAAAATTAGATTAAGTGGACTCAAAAACTGAACAGATAGTTTGCAGAGATATTTTCTCAATGGAGAAAAAAAATGCACAGCAGAAAGTCATTAAAGTAAATTAAATCCCAGCAGAGTAATTATAAAGTTAAAAGAACAGCTGTTCCTTGAGAATACTGTATCTTTACCCCAGCTTCCAAAATTCATTTCTATGATATCAATTTCAAATTAACTGCGTGAAATATATATTCCAAATTCACATTTAAAAGCAGAATAATGAGTCATCCTTCTCAGATTGAAACATTCTAAAATGAGATATTTTAAGAGAGTGAACTATGTCGTAAAGCATGCATTAAAATGAGAAAGTAAACATTAACAGGAAATGATATATTTCTTACTGAAAGAGAGATTAAGTCAAAAATCTAGTCTCCTTGGAAACATTTAGGTTTGAATGTAGACTGCAGTAGCTTCATGAACAAACATGAGAGGAGAGCGCCAGAGATAGATATAAAGTGCCAAAAAGCTGAATTAACACTTTATATGGGTTGAAAAGGCTTTTAAAAACATTTTATTTGTTTAAAAAATATGAAATATTTTGTGCTCAATCCATGCTTTAGGTGACTGTATAGCAGCCAATTACAAGATGGACCGTACATCATGTCTTCATTAAACATTTTCTACTTCCATTTCATTATTTGTGTTATGTACTGTACTTTGTAGGGTTTCTCCGAACTGAAAATAAAATTCTTTCTTTGGTTGTGCACTTTACTGAGCTTCAGATAAATGCTGACTGTCATTCAAAAGTTTTCAATATTCATAATTCTTTCCAAAAACCTATACAATCTAGTTGGATTATAAATATGAATCGTCTCTAAACATGTTGATTAGACATTCAGTAATATTTTTAGCTATAAAATGTCTTTTACCTCAATTCTCTAAATATCATGCCAAATCCATGATTAGTATCTATACTAATAAAAGGCAAAGCCCTCACTGACTCGCTCACTCACTCACTTACTCACTCACTGACTCACTCATCACTAATTCTCCAACTTCCCGTGTAGGTAGAAGGCTTAAATTTGGCAGGCTCATTCCTTACAGCTTACTTACAAAAGCTGGGCAGGTTTCATTTCGAAATTCTATGCGTAATGGTCATAACTGGAACGTATTTTTGTCCATATACTGTAATAGAATGCAGCTCGATAGCCGTGGGAGGCGGAGTTTCGTATTAAAATATTTAACCAATCACATTTCAGCCGTCATTTGTTGCCAGGCAGAGAGAATAGACTGCAGCTCGATAGCCGTGGGAGACGGAGTTTCGTATTAAAGCATTTAACCAATCACATTTCAGCCATCATTTGTTGCTAGGCAGAGAGGCTTTCACAATCTGTTGTGGAGGCACTCTAACACAGAATAAATGTCAATAAACCTGTTGCTTCAACCAATCAGATTTTGAGTTGGTGTCAGTAGGGCCCTCTAGCAGGCGTACGGCAACGTCACCGTATTCAGACTCATTGATTGGATAGAAGCTGATATGAGGAACTCTACGAGGCCACTGAACGCAAACGCTCCGAGCGAAAGATCGTCACGTGCACTACGGCCAACTCCATGGCAGGATTCTGGACAATATTATTTGCCAGACACAGACCAGATTTCAAGACCACGAAAACCTGATGTTTGGCACGCTACTCGAGCCCCAGAGGTTTCGGGAATACAAGAAAAATTTTGTGCATGCAGCCTTCTCCAGTTTAACACTAGAGCCACGGAGCGCTTTTTGATCTGTCTCGGCTAAAACAGAACTAACTGTAATGTATGCCATGGATGATTTTGCAGGAATATCTCCCACTGATCTCCTTGACTTCCTTCATCAGAAAAATCTGAATGAGAGCATGGGGCAGCTGTTCACATTGGTATATTTGGCGGTGAGCATTCCTGTGTATACTGCTTCTGTCGAGCGGACATTTTCAGCCCTAAAGTGAATTCAAACTTATGCCAGAAATACCATAGGGCGGGTTTGCCTTTCAGCATTAGCTTCAATGGCGGTAGAAAGTGAGGTTTTGATGGAACTGAAGTGCTCGGATAATCCGTACGACAGAGTAATTGAACTGTTTTTGAGGAAAGAGAGGACGATGGATTTTGTTTACAAATAATCCGAATTTTTGGTGAGTAAAATGTTGCGATTTTCCTAAATAATATTGCAAGTTTATGAGTTATTATTGATGTTTTTTATGTGTGTCACGGCTGTGGCTGCAGTAGAAAGGAACTTGTTCATCCCTGGTTTGTCTATTCAATAAAGGCATTCATTGTGGCTACAGGAGTTATCTTATATATATATATATATACTCCCCGATCTACATACTGTCAAATAAACGAACCACACGCCGTGGTGCAACACGAGAGGCTTCGCCTCTAGCGCTGACGTCCGAGGTTCAATTCCTGAGAGGGGGTGCAGTGAGTGTGTATGCCTGATGAGCCCAGAATTAGGGCGAAACACATGCCATGTACTGTTTGCATTATTTGACAGTAAAACTATTTCAATATATTCAATATATATATATCAGCGCTTCCCGATTCATTTTACCCTCGCACCCCC
>JANRMT010062819.1:59774006-59831903 GCA_026402145.1 Polypterus bichir lapradei
TGTGTGTGTGTATATATATATATATATATATATATATATATGACAGCAACACTCATAACAGTGACAAAACAATTACATTGATTGCATTGACAATCATGTTATGTTATTTTCGAAATGTTTCCTTTTCTTTTTCATTACTTCTTTAACACACTACTTCTCCGCTGCAAAGCGCGGGTATTTTGCTAGTTTAGTATGAATTAATTAGTACTCATCATTATCACCTCAAGATTAAATGTTCCATTAGGCTTGCATCTTTAAGGTTATGAAACCTTGTATGGCTGAGTTTCTTCCATCAGACTATATCTTGGGCACAGTGGATTAGGGTTTCTCAATCTACTGTCTGCCTCCCTAAAACCTGCAGCCCAGATAAGCTCTTAGATATTACTGACATGAAATCAGATATTATTTGCTTTAGACATTCCTTTGTGTTTATGTTTAGGTGATGTTTAACACAGCTTTATATTTAAAGTGTGTCAGTATCTCATAATTTGTATGTCTGTCAGATCAGTTTAATACAACAGTTCATGATGCCTCAAGTGTGCTTTTCATTGTTAGTTTTTCTCTTATTGTCATGATCAGGCTCTTCCATCCAATTTTTTATAAATTTTCCTTAACCTGTAAAAAATATTTAGATCTTGTTTTGGGAGTTTTAGAGGGCAAGAAATCTGTGATCACAAGCATTTTATTGCTTTATATGATTTTTACAATGTTGAAAATAAGTATCATTCTCCCACAATACCATTTTATTTTTTTTATGGGCGCTGGCATTTAGAAAAGTGTTTGTTGGTGGTTGCAAAGCCATTTGCAAGCTGTTACGAAGCAGGAGTTCTCCTTAAGTAAAATCTACAGGAGCCTCCACACATGCCAGGCTCATTTGGCCCAGCCCCATGAGAGACCAGCTGGCTTCACGGGGAACAGGCCTCTAAAAAAAGAAACTGTCCGCCACAATAAATCACAAAATTCTGTAGCCAATGCCCCCAAATGAGAAAGTTTAATTATCAACCTATAGCTGTATATTAGGGGCAGATGAAGACATTTTATTAAAATAAAAGAAATATTTTCCAAAACCTTTGTGACTGTGAATTGCTCTGAAGAGCACAAAAAAGGAATAATTTGCCCAAAAGGCAATTCGAAAAGCAAGCAAAGTGTCAATACAGTAATCCAAAGAGAGTAGTCAAAAGCAGAGCACAAAGTTTGAAATCCAGTAACCATAGTGCAAAGTCAAGAATTTCTGCAAAACTCAAAAGAACTCACCAACATATAAGCCAATGAACCACATTAAACCAGTGGGTCACTTATAGGGCTGGAGACAGTTTAAACATCAAAAGAGACAGGTGGCCACACCTCTTGGGAAAGCACCCACAATGCACAAAGTACTTTCGTATGACCACATACGAAAACATAACTACACAATAATCAAGAATTATACACATTACGTAAATAAGTATAATAAACTGAAAGCTAATACAGAAAATATTTGAAATTAAACAAAGAGACATAAAAAAGGAACTTAAGCAAAGAATACAGAACATAAGTAAGTGGAACCATGACATAGACATGGTCAACTGGAAGTGTTTGGCAAATAACATAATGTAAACTGGTTTAAGAATATAAAGGTTATGCTGTACACGTTGTGGTTGACCTTGATTAGATTAAACAAAAACTTGAATCTTTCATTTCTTTGTTATTTCATAATACAGATCTGCCCTTGTGATTCGTGGGTTTATGATTCAAGGATTTGCCTATTCACATGTTTGTCATCAATAATTAATTGGAAATTATTTTACTTGTTGTAGAAACTTACAGATGACACAATAGCCCCTCTACTTGCTGTAAATCCCAGCACTCATGGGAGTATGGCATCATTGGGCAGCTTCGACTTTTGCCGTCTAGGTGAAAGATGAAGGCGCTAGCTTTAAAAGTAAGTAATAACAAGCCGGCTGGATCGCAAACTGTGTTGTGTTTTTGCTTCAAAGTTTCAATGCTCAATTAGATTAAAATTACACCAATCACATTACAGATTTCTCTGGATTTATATTCTTGTCCTGTGCCCATTTGTTTGTGTAGTTTTGTCTGGGTTGTAAAATGTCTATCTTTGGGAAGTGTTCCAGACTTCTACAAATGTTCACATACATCAGCATCATGGTAGGACAAAACTTTACATAACTTTCAGGAGGCTTCTCACATTGGACTTCATTTTATATCTAAACCACCATCTTCTGCATTTGTGAAACTGGACTATTTTGTATGTGTTTATTGTTTTATGCTTAGTGTTTGATTGGGGTTCCTTTCTATCTGTAATATTAATAATTTTTGTCATTTATTACCATAAATATACACACAAATGTATTATAATAAGTTAAATTCCATAAAAAGTTACAGTTCACTAAAGAATTTCTAAACTATGCACTTTGTCTGGAGAGCACCACACATCGTGTCTTCGTGGCCCATCTTATACACGTGATTTAATTGTGCAGTGATCATTCTATCTCTTGTTTCTTGCAACTTTTTGCTTATTTAGTACAATAAACTTATAAACAGTAATCATGGGTCCAAAACATGTTTGCAGATTTTTGCATTCTTCAGGGTCCTACGCCCCAACATCCATGAATCTCAAGGGATTACTGTGTGTCTGTTAAATGAATTCAGAACCTGCTTTTTAACTATAATTTAAGATTTACATTTTGGCCCCTGTTATGTTGTGTTTATTGATTTTTGAATTTCTGCCCTCTGTATTTGGCTATGCATTTTGTCACACATATTGAGCTGTGGTTAATTATTTTTTGAATTCACAATTACAACCCATCACTTGTTTTTTTGCGTGTTATCTGTTCACCTAACATCAATGATATCAACTAATCCCTTTGGTTCTTTTTTTAATAGGAGATAGGAAAAATTGTCAAAATCACCTATGTAACTGTTATCTTTAACTTCTTACCTATCTTACAACCTATATTGTACCCACTGTATTCAACCCCTGGGACCCCTAATGGCAGGCTGCTCACTGACTGACACTGTCTTTTATTTTCAAACCATTACTTGAACCTAGTTTTACCATCAATAGAGGGATCCCCTTGAACCCATAGGGGTCCAGAACGACACAAGGAATGCACATTCCAGCCCATTAACTCGCAAATTATAATAATTAGACAAAGGTGTGGACTTTCAAGCTTTTACTTTTAAATTATATTGATTTTAAATTAAACCAATAACACCACATATATGGCGAAATATAGAATCATACAACCTGGGTGCTTTAAATCTTCATTCAGTCCAAGCAGAAGTAGTAATATGCTGATGATCCTTCCACGCCAAGGCATCGTTTTTTTCTTCAGAAAAAGCAAGGATATAGCTAGAGAGATATAGCTAACATTTTGGCAGTACTTTAAACAGCAGCTGAGAGACAGAGTGGGAGACGAGGGTAGTATCACCTCTGCTCTTGTCTCACCCAGACACACACCTGTAGCCGAGCATGTTGACATTATGTTTTGCAGTTTCTCACAGCACATGAAGATGCCTCTTATATTGGTATCATCTTATTCCTTTTCTAACTAAATTCTGTTGCTGTCCTGCACAATCAGCATACTTACATGCTATGACCAAGAAATGCAAATGAAAGGCAAGTAGGAAGTAGGGTGTGCAAAACAAAAGGGCTGATGTCAGTGAAGAGGCGGTGTGTTCTAAATCTGAGATTCAGTAAATTAAAAGATGAAGTGAGCTGCATGAAAATAGGTGTTAGTGCTATGAAAGTGGCGATTTCATTTGCTGTCACTGATACAGGCAACCATTGCTATATATGAGTTCAGTGTCTCTGCAATGTGCCAAATTAATTTACATTTTCAGGGATGCCCAACTTACAGTAATCTGTAATCACAATTTCATTGTGCCATCCTCCCTCATAATTAATCTTCAGTCTGCATCAGAAACCTTACTAATGTAAGCATTTGTTATTTACAGAAATGTAATCATTTTATCTACATCACAAGTAAATTGTGTTTTTAATTGTTAATTAAACAAAAGGGATGGGATTTGTTCTTAGTACTTGTGAAAAAAAAGGTGTTTTGCTATTTAATAGGTGTTCTAGTGGTCTTCTTCATTGGTGTCCTATATAAAGACTTGATCTCAAAAAAGTTAGCAAACAAATATTGATGTCATCAGGTAAATATACATATGTTCTGTTTTATGTGTAAGATTAACATTTCGTACCCTTTTCAATTAAGCATGTTAATTCTTATTGTGTGGCCTTCAGTTAAAAAAGGGTTGAGATCCACTGCAGTGGGAAGTAAAATGCAACTGTGGTGATAGCCAAGTACATCTGAGAATGTGCTCTGTTAAAGCAGTGGTTTCCATTTCTTCAATAGTATGCCAAAAATCAAAAGAAGTCCTGGATTTGCCTCAAGTTTTTCTTTTAAGCTAGTAATAGATGACTTATACTTTGCAAGTGTGGGGCTTAGCCTCACCATTATTCACCACATAATCAAAATATTTTAGCTTGTGAGACCGAAAATAGTATGTTTTGAAATTATTACACAAATCACTATTTATTAAGGTATTCGGCACTGTTACTGAATGGCATAGGGTTTCTTTAAGTATGAGTAAAATGTCACAGAAGCTGCAGATCATCTACAACTTGGCACTCTTAATAAATGGCCTAACCATTTCATTTTTCCTTATCAGTACATAGGCCTTTCTAGTCTTGTAGCTGGGTCAATACCTAGTCTTGCCTAAGGCAAGCCAACTTGGCAATGAATAAAGAAAAATGCAAAAATAAAAAAGCATACCAAAAAGAAAAGGGGGTAAAAGAAATAAATGCTTCATTCTCTCCTTCTTCAAATTGTCTAAAACAATCTGTGGCTTATCTTGCTGTACACACATTGCTTACTCAGCTGTCTTCTTTGTGCCACAAGAGCACTTTCTCCTTTACTCTCCACCTGCTGAAGTAGCAATCCTTACTGGTATTTTGCTGGATTTCCCAAGTCCCCATTTGTTCTCTAATGGCAGAGCAGACACAAACCAGTCATGACCCCTGCTCACTTCAGGTTCAGCTGGAGTCAATGAGGTGACTTTAAAAGACCACACGCTGTATTTTACTCCCACCAAAAAAAAGAGCATAAGACCAATGTTGTGCTGCTCTGAAACTTGGGGACTACAAGCAAAAAAAAAAAGTTTCAAAAAGTTGAAGTGCTTTGTACTTTATAAAAGTCTCTTGAGGAGACATCTACTGCATTTTTGTCAGAACTGCAAAAAAGTTTGATTCTTTGTGATCTGGGCAATAGCAGCACAAAGCATACATAAAACTTTAGGAATAATGAATTATCCATTTCAGTGACAGGTGTGGAAAGCTCGAACACGACATACAGAGGCAGACACAGAATGTCTTAAAACACACACGTTTATTTACACTACACCACAACACAGTGCACCAATCACCATGAAATAGTCCTTTCGACTCCTTTCTTCTTTCACTACCGCCTCCAACACCTCCCAGGCAAGCTCCGTCTTCTTCCACCCGACTCCGGCTCTCCAAATGGAGTGAGGCAGCCCCTTTTATAATGCCCTGGATGTGTTCAAGTGCCTGATGATGAACTTCTGGCAGCACTCCCTAGTGTGGCGGAAGTGCTGCCCTTGCACCCGGAAGCACTCCGGGCATATACTATCCCCGGTCTGTCAGCACTTCCTGGTGTCCAGGAAGCGCTGTCCCCCAGGGATCAAGGACCATCCAGGTGCCCAGGGAAGAGAAGTGCTGCTGTCCCGGTCCCTCCTTCCTCCAGGTGTCCTGGCGGGGCAGGGTTCCAGGCCATCTATCACACAGAATATATTAGACCCAAAACTTTCTTTTTTACTTTTTTGTAAATTAAAGTATTGTAATAGTCCAAAGATTTGATGTCGAGATTTTGATGAATTTCAACGTTTTAGACCTCCCTGACTTTCTCATATACACAGTATAAGGAAAGATTGGAATCCTCAAAAAGTTCCATTTCAAGATTTTGATGAATCTTGACGTTTTAGACCTCCGAGTCCGAAAATACCATGTCAGTGTGTGTATGTAACCAAAATAACTTGAGTACGCTTTCACTTAGGTCAACCAAATTTTGCATACAAGTATTAGGTGCAAAATGTAGATTTCTATCAACTTTTGGGCTATTTCCGTTACCTAGAAGTGGTGCTTTACCTTTTATTCATGCAGCTGCAGAGTCTGATTTATTCAACTTTACTTTTATAATAATTGTTCAATATATTATTAATTTGATTTGATTTGTTGTTGATGGATCTTTAATGTACATAATATAAAAATATTATATATATATATGTTGTCTTGTGGTTTACTCCTCAAATATCCATCCCCATATCTGAGTATACGAGAAAGTCCAGGGGAGACCACTCCCGATTGTTTTATTAATAATGATTTTAATAACATAATGTCAGGTACAGAAGTGGCATCCCTCCTTGGTATACAGAGCAGGGGAATACACATCAATTAAAGTGGCACAAGATATTCATGGAATCACATCTACTGAAACACACATTGTCCATGTTTAAGTGTACAGGAGATTTTTGTAAAGCTATTTCACTTTCTTTTCAGGACAAATACACAAAAAAACAGCCTTGTGAAAACATTTCGAGTTCTTTCTTTTGTGTGTTCAGATTTTGTTGAGTTCAACAAAATACAAAAAAGTGAAACAATTCCAACTAATTAAACAACAAAAATAAAATCCCTCAGCACCCACTTCCACCACAGCCCTATGAGGAAAGGCACAAAAAAGAAAATTAAAAGCAAACAGGAAAGGTGGCAGATACACTTCTGGTCCCTCAAAAGATAAAAACACTGGAGAAGTCTACCCATAAGGATTAAAATCTCTCCACATTGCTGACACCCAGCTGTCCACCCCCCAAGCAACTGAACAGTTGACTCTTACATAAGACTCAAATTGGATGAGCCACTGATCTGCAATATAGAAAGTTTGATTAGAATCAATTTATAGAAAGAGACATTAGAGAAAGAGAAAGACTGAGGATATGTCCAGTGAGGTTCCAGAGCCATTTTGACTACAGTGCTGGCTGATAAGTAAAGCTGCCACTGTATAGAGGTGTGAGAGGTGCAGGAGGTCCAAGAGGAGGAAAAGGATGAGATGAGAGATGAATAACTATAGAAAGAATTGAGAAAAGAGACAGGTGGGCAGTACCAAAACATATGAACAAAACTATTAGAAACGTTTAGTGAATAAAAGTGGCAGCATGGGTCAGTGGTCAAAAAGCAGAATTCTTTTGAGGTTTAGACACAAATGGGGTACAAACTGGGTATTCTGGCCATTATGGTTTTAGTGCTACTTTTAAAAATATTATTATAAGATAAGAGGGAGAGGATTCCATTTTGTAATTATGATAGCCTGCAGGCAGCTTAACACAAGGCAGCACAACAGAGACAGGCTTCAAATGAGGAGACCTTGAAGATGAAATCTAAAAGAGAATGGAAGGGATAAAGAAAATGTAACAGAATGCCACATTTCTCAAGGATTGAGCTTAGCTGGAGGTAAAGCAAGAAAGAAGGGCAGAGTATAGAGAACCCGGACTGGAGCCATTGGAATGTCCTGGGCCCTGAAGCATTAAAGATGTGTCGATGTGTGTACTAATGTCCCTGATGGGTGCAGGAAAGGATGGATATAAAGGGTCTAAATGTAAAAGAGATGTGGAACTCTTCCTGAAATTATATTTTAACGTAAGCATGAGATAAATGCAGGAGATTAAAAGTTGTGGCTTCCAAATTTCATTTTAATAAAGTAATCACTATACGACTAACATTTTGTCAATGATCATTACAGAAAAAAAGTATTATTTTTTAAGATCAATATAATTTTTTTCTGTTTATACTTTTTTTTTTATTAAACTGCTGTAAATCAGTTTATCCTTTGACATTAATTACTTAAACATCAGTTGTTTTTTGGTAGATATTCAATGCAAAGCCAATCTGCTGTATTTTATGCTGTTCTTTTTCTTAGATCCTAAAGGTACAAATACTGCATCAAACCTCATTGATGAAGAAAGCTAGGTAAATATATATTGGTGTATGTGTCATTTTCTTTTTAATTATAGGAGGATGCAAAATGGAATACACAAATGTCTGATTAATAGCTACAGCTGACTACACGTAAACATTGAATAAGTGGGTGAATTCACCAGCAAGCAGAACAGTGTTTTACACACATCATGGGATAAAGAGAAATGCAAAATAACACACAAGCATGATGAGATCAGAAATAATTACACATTCTGCACATAAGAGAAATCAAATGTGTCTCTGGATTCCATGGGGAAATTATACGAACATAAAAGGGGATGCATGGCAGCACAATGATTGGGCTGCTGCTGGCAGTGAGTAGGAAGCAGCAGAACAACTGATGTGAGACCGAAAGACAACTGATGGCACAATGGCTACCATGCATATTACATAGCATGAGTGGCTAAAGATGTACTTATGGGGAGCACACATTACAACACAAAGGACTTTTCATAAAACATATAGTGAAAAATTACTGTTACATCTGCCCAACAATACAGCAGGTCAGGATTAACAGTTGAATAACACTGGATTGACAATAAGCAACTATTATACAGCCTCAGTCTAAGACTGCCACCATAACTAAAAGTTCAAATTCAGCAGTAAGTATTCACAGCAGATACAGCATTTTGGTAATCCTTTACAGTTTAAATAGTGTACTAGAAATATGTATTAAAGAAACTGTATAAAAACAAAAACAAACATGAAAATATGTAAATGAAATGAAAATATACTTAAACTGAAATTAATATCCCATGAGATAAAAAGAAATTTGAACTCAGTGTTAGTTTAAAAATTACTTGTTTTAATTTTACAAGTGATAAAAATAAATGTATTCAAATGAAGTTGGACTTTTTCTTCACAATTGCTGTAAGAATTGCACAAGTCCATTGGACTTTTTGAATTTTGTTTTAGCGACTAAAAAATGAAGGACTCTCAAGGTATTTCCAAAAGAGCAGTCTAAGGCCTAGCTAAGATCAAAACAACAATCCAAGCTTTAATTAAAGAACTATTTTTAATGGGTAATTTCTTAAATTCACTGCTGATCATTCTTTATATTTTTGCAATTGTAATTTCTTTCATTCCTAGGCCTTATCTCATTAACCTGCTTTAGCTAAGCACACTGATCATTGAAGACCCAAAGAGGTGAACACCAAAAAGTAAAAAAAAAACAAAAAACTAGAAAATGGAGTTTGGAGGCTTACACACCTTCTGTGGGCTCCATGTGGTTCCTCAAAACTTCACCATGTCTTGTCATTTCATGTACCTCTCCATAAACTTGCCATAATAAACACGTGCACCTGCTCTAGCTTGCTGCCAGGCCAGACACTTTTTAGGCCTCACGCTCTCATGGTTAAACCTACCTGCATTTTCTCTGTGCCAGACATTCAACTAACCATGGCACATTAGTGTATCCTTCTGACCGTTGTTGCCTAAATAATGCCATCACAAAGTGAACAGGCGTACAGTACTAACCCCTAGGTGGAGGTATCCGTATGATCCTCTTTTTGTGCTACCATTTTTCTACACAACCTGCATTTGTAAAGACACCATGACATACAACATGACTCCCTGTAGCTTCTGTCAAAAATAATTAACTTGCAGCTCCTAGCAGCTCCATTGAACCCCTGATTCCCATCGTCTGTAGTGACAGAATTCCATGAAGACCACAGCATCCCCCCAAAAAAAGCTTTCCCCTTTCAAGGAGATCCTAGCCACTTGTATGTGTCATTACAGGGCTACCCAGCACTCTTACATAACAATACTCACTGAAAACTCCTGCATATCTCTTGATTCCTCTCTCTCTCATGATAGTCTTCTTCTTCCTTTTCATCATTCTCCAAACATCTCCTCTTCAGTCAAGCCCTTTTCCTTCAGATCTTCTATTACTTTATCTATCCATCTACACTTGGCCTCTTTTGTTTTCTCTTCCCCTTCTCCTCTATTCTCTTTTGTTCACATATTCTTGGTCTCTCCACATCACATGTCCATGCCACTTCAAAAATTCTTATTCTGTCCTTTTTAGAAATGAGACCATCAGAGGTAAAGTAGGTTGAAGTAGTACTTCTAGCAAATTTTCCAAAAAAAACTTGTGGTTAGTTTCTGGTCAGTCTTACTACTTTCTTAATATGCCAACTCTACTTCAGTCTAAAATGTAACAACAGAGACATGCGGACCAAAGGAAGGAATCGGCTTTTGTTGTAGCAATTCTCTTGAGTCTTTCCAGTGTCTATCAAATTATTTTTGTAATCACTTCATTTATGACGTTTTGTGTTGTTGATGGACTACACAGGAAGTGTGACATCTCTATGCAATCCGATTTAAGGAAATCATTTGAAAACTGTTTCATGCTGTTATACTCTGTTCCTTTGTAGTTTGTTTCATAGTTTTCACATTGTTTTCTGTAGTACAAAAGCATGAATGTAATGCAACATTACTACGGTCAAATGCTGTCCCTTAGAGCTTAGTTGATTTACTACCATTAAGAGATATAGCTGAGCAATGTAATATTCAAAAATCTCTATTTATCAATGGTAAAATAATTATTTTAAAGTGTTACTACATTGGATAAATGATAGCTTCACATTGTTATTATAAAAATCAGTTAAAATTCTGCATACAGGCACTAGATACAGTGAACATTTAATGTAAAAAGGCTACAAATTAGTTTTTTTGTCTGCATCTAATTTATTTGTTATGTTATGACACTAATCTACAGTACAGTTTCATGCATACATCAAAGCACCACCCAAAAACTGCAATTCTAAAAAAAGAAAATAATTGGGTTGTTTACTATGCAGAATAAAGAAAATTTAATTTTTGCATGCTTTTCAAATAGAGTTGACTGCCACAATGCTTCTTCTCCAGGCTGCTCGGAAAAATTCTACATTCAACCTGCAGTCAATTCAAAATGCCACTGCAGTGAGCTGATTAGAACCAAGAAGTGTAACATTTAAACTTTTTTTTTTAAATCTCTGCATATGGTTCTAGTTAAGATAAGGGCCTTCTAACATAAAAAGCTTTGCATGTATCACAGCAAATTAGTGAAAGAAATTTTAGAAGACAAGATAGAAAAGCAGCTATCCAGTATGCATATGTTAGCTGGCAGGACACATACAGTAGGTTTATACAGCAGAGGTTTTTAGTAATATGCTGGAGCGTTATTAAAAAACATGATAGCAATAAAATATATGGTGTTAAACCTACACTTTCAAAAAGGTTTTGATAACATATGCCAAGGTGGTTTATTATTAATGCTTACAATATGGAAATTCAAAGCAGTTTGTGTGTGTCCTTTTATAGGTTTTGAATATTTTGAATATTGTTGTGCATTGTACTAGTTGAACTTGAATTAGCAATCTTAATTTTACAATATTTTAATCTAATACCCAAGAACAGTCCAGGCAGTGATTGCTGCCAAAGGTTCTTCTACTAAATACTAAAGAAAGGGTCTAAATGCTTGTGTCAATTTAATATTTCAGTTTTTGTATTTTTATTAAATTTGAAAAAAATCCAAAATTCAGGAGTATTGAGTGTTGCTTGATGTGATTTTTAGCACAAGACTGCAACTTAACAAAATGTGAAAAAAGTGAAGGGGCCTGAATACTTTCTAAATCCACTGTATACATTGTTTTTTATTGTATAATATCACTTAAAATATTTGATAATATGATTGGCTGTTCAGTAACCTTATGGCCTGTTGATAGAATCTGTTCCTGAATCTACTGGTGCAAGTGTTAATGGTCTTGTACCATTTAAGAAGGAGAAGTGAGATGAGGTCTTTATTAACATTATTCAATTTATTAAGACAGCAAGTGTAATGTGTCCTGAGTAGGAGGCAGTTGGATGCCAGGGATATTCTGTGCCAGCTTCTTCACCTACTACAGTGCTTCACAATCTTGAGCCAAACAAAGTGCCATACCAGAAAATGATACAGCCAGTGAGGATGGACTCTACCATGTGCCAATCAAACTTCATGAGAACAGATAAAGAGATCTGCACTTTCTTCATAAGTCTGAGGAAGTGGAAGCATTGGTGAGCCTTCTTGACAAAAGACAAAATGTTGTGCCCAGTTTAGTTCATCAATGATAATCTAAGAAATGTAAAGCTGTTCACCCTGTATACAGCATTTCCACCCATGCAAACAGCACTGTGGTCTGCCCTGTTGCCTTCTGAAGTCCATGGCCAGTTCTTTGGTTTCCTCACATTAGTGGTGAGATTGTTGTCCTGCTATAATTTTGTTAGAAAGTAAACCTTTTCTCCAAAAGCTGTCTTGTCATTATTTGGTGATTTTTTTAAAAGGCTGCAGTGTCTGTAGAGCCATGAAAATGATAGTAACTAGACCAGTGTTCTAGAAACAGCTAGTGGTTATTTGTTTATGAAGTTTCTCAGTCTTCAATGTTAAATGAAAGTAAATTCCAAACATAAAATATGGAATGCCACTTTTAGATTTTACATTACCGTCCTTATTTTTTGTAATGCTAAGCATTCTTACTGAAAGAAGTTCTAAAAATAATGAAACAGTTACACTATGTTAAAACATTAATATTTTGACAATTTCTCCAACCTTGGCTCTGAGATCTTATTAATATATTTTTTCATTATATTATGGCATTTCAGTAATAAAGGGCATGTTAACATTTTTTTTCTTAATGATTTAAACATTTATTACATCTCTTAACAAGTAAAAAAAATTGACATTTTTTGGATAAATATGAAATACACAATGGATTATTATTATTATTATGGATAATAGAAAAAATATAAGTCCATCCATCAAGCTACTAAGACCAGAATTAATTCATTTTTGTACATCCCCAATTCCAGTTTTGGATCAGTAAAGTTTACAGCCTACCCCAATTTAATGTCCCAGTCCATTGTATTACATTACATATCTTTGATTAGCAGAAAAATAAACCCACAGAAGCCTTAGAGGAACATGAAAACACCACACAGTAGGTTCTTTACTTTACCTTTGGTGCCTTTTATTTTTGTGAGGGTTACAGTAGCAACATGCTAAGCTGGCCATACAAGCTTCTTCTGAGGAATTCTTAGATATTCTCAGTTGAGTGGAGAAATATATTCCTTCCAGTGTCTCCTGGGTCTGCCCAGGGTTCTACCCCTAGTAAGTTATGTCAGGTATACCCAGTGGGTGGGGTGTCTAAGAGGCTTCCTAACTGCATAGCAAAACCACTTCAACTGGGTCCTCTCGATTCCCAGAAGCAGCAGTTGAAATTTTGAGTTCTTCCCATACTGCTCAGATTCCTACCCTATGAAACATTTCCCATTGTTGTACCTTCTGTAGATTTATGGATTTTTATGCACCCTGCAATATAGTTTATGGTTATGACTGTGATGTCAATGTGGCACCATCTTGTTGTTTGTTTTTCTTGTGGACGCCACCATATTCTGCTAGTTTTGTTGTTTCTGACAGAGACTTCATTTGTTATTCTTGTGATTGGATGATTGCCATTATGTGTGTCTATATCATATATTTCCTATTTAAGATGGTGGTACATGAAGGAATTTATGTTTTGGATTCACTAAAGAAATAATATTGAAGATCTTTTGTAGTTTAGTTTGGGGAAAAGAAATTCAGATAGTGCAAAGGCTTTTTTGCTTGCTTTCTTTCGATTTTGATTTCAGTGGATTGGGCTTTTGAGGATGTATACCTTTGAGTTCTTTCTGGAATTCAGGATATTTTGCCTGTCCCTGTCCTTGTCTCTGCTCTGTTCTGTCTTTTGGCCCCTCCATTAGACTTTAGTACTAATAGCAGAGGAAAAATGGGGGAGCATTGTTGGGGAAAACAGCAATTTACTCCTTATCTATCCTTTTTCTCCCCACAATTGTATGAACCAACATAAAGACAAGCTTCTTAGCCATAACAACTTGCAATATTGATATGAAATTAAGGTTAAAAAATTTCACTCCGGATATACAAAGATGTGTGGATATCTTAACACATAAAGCAATCTCATTTGTAGCATCAGGAGTAATATCTGCTCCTGAAGGGCAGTATTTTATGGTGGTAAATATTTATGCACCTAATGTGGATGATACACATCAGAATACAAAGGATTTTTTGCTTTTATCCAAAATATATGTGTATCAATTGCTCAAGAATTCATAAAATTATAAGTTTTTAATTGTGTTTTAAATACAACCCTGGAAATATCATCAACTACAGTGACAAAGACATCTAATACCATAAAAGATAATCACAAAGTTTGTAATAGATCTTAATTTATCAGACTCATGGATATTATTAAATGCAAATTTAAGAGAATCACCAATATATTCTAGTTATTCAAGAACTGATTATTTCTTCATCGATAATGGTTTATTGCCCGCTATAAAATCTTTTAAGTACGATACTAGTATTATCTCTGATCATGCTCCTCTGATCTTCGAGCTTGAATAACTATGACTGAAACACTCATTTTGTAGTCAGCATCTTAAATCACTTTGTAAGCAGATGTGAACCTTATTGAGTTCATCTCCAAACAAATTGATTATTTTTTAGAGACTAATGCATCCTTAGAGATTTCCACAGGAATGCTTTAAGACACTCTGAAGGTGCTTTTAAGAGAACAGATTGTTTCATATCTTTCCCATAAGAATAAATTGGAGAGCAAGAAAGCATCAGAGTTAATCAGCGAAATCTCCAGAATGCAACAAGACTATGCAGGGTCACCAAATGAGGCACTCTACAGGAAAACACAGGCTCTACATTAACAATTTAACTTCTTGATGATAAAAGAAACTGAACAACTCATCTTTAAATTACAACATCATTATTATGAACATGGAGAAATGGCAAATAAGATCTTAGCTCAACAAATCTACAAACAGGAAGTTCACAACACTATAACAGAAATAACCAACGCAACTGGAGATAAAATCCAACCATCCATCCATTTTCCAACCTGCTGAATCCGAACACAGGGTCACGGGGGTCTGCTGGAGCCAATCCCAGCCAACACAGGGCACAAGGCAGGAACGAATCCCAGGCAGGGTGCCAACCCACCACAGGACACACACACCAACAGATCCACACACCAAGCACGCACTAGGGCCAATTTAGAATCGCCAATCCACCTAACCTGCATGTCTTTGGACTGTGGGAGGAAACCCAAGCAGACACGGGGAGAACATGCAAACTCCACGCAGGGAGGACCCGGGAAGTGAACCTGGGTCTCCTAACAGCGAGGCAGCAGCGCTACCACTGCTCCACCGTGCTGCCCGGAGATAAAATCATTGACCAAAAAATGATAACTTACAATTTTAGGAAGTACTATAAGTACTTGTATTTTACTCAGATTAAAAAAGATGAGACACAGTCTAAGACTTTTTTTGACATGATAAAAACACCACAGCTGGATACACCAGTGCAGAGGAACTGGACAAACATCTGACTCTCAGAATTACTAGATGCTATACACTAACTCCAAAGTGGGAAAGCAGCAGACCCTCATGGCTATCTAGTGGAACTTTATAAAACAATTTCATCTAAGTTAGCTCCACTACTATTACCAACATTTACAGAATCTAGAAACAGCAAAATTCTTCCTCAAACTTTTTGCCAACCATTAATTACCATTTTTCATAAGACTTTAGTGCTAAGACCCTAACCCGTTTCATTCACTTTGACTTTGTTACATCTCTCTGAATAATTAACTTATAATATCCTGCTCCCTGGAAATACTCTTGCCTTTTTGACACTGATTATAATACTGCTCAGAGCTCATGACCATAGGTGAGGATGAGAATGCAGTAATTTAACAGTTTCATCTGAACACCTAACTTTACCACCATGATTTGGTATTAAATCTGAAAAACTATGGTCACTGTTCTCATTTTCAAAAATAAAATGCTTGGTTTTTAATTAATCTCACAGAATATCTACCGTCTCTCATGAGCATGACCCTAAATAAGTTGAACACCTCCACTTGGGGCAGTTGCTCACTTCTGACCTACTGGGATAAGGCCAGCCTTTTCCCAGAAAGAGTCATGACTTCACATAGAAGTCTCTTTCAAAATTCTATTTCTTCTGAATGATTACAACATTCTCTGCTGTTAAGGTCTTGCTTCATCTAAGTACATCATTCTCAAACTATAAAGGAAAGGTAACCAAACTTTTGTAATTTCTTTCATTTCAGGTTATATGTTGTCATATATGTAGTTGAATATTACATAATTCAGTGGACAGATTACCAAGAATACCTTAAGTGCCATAAGCCAGAACCCACCAATGTTCAAATCTGTTTATACCATTTCTAGTGACATGAGGCCAGGTAACTTTTTCCTATTACTGCAATATATTATATTCAAGGGATATCTCAAGAAAGGAGGAACAAATCTTTTACTGAAGCCATTCTCCTAAATTCATAGCACCTCCTGGGGATGATAATGTAAAGTAACTTCACTGTTTCTGTCTAGAAGCCAGTTGCCCAAACTAGCATCTGTTGTTGTGAATTATACTCTAAAATGGCCAGTTTCTTCTTTTCTCTCTATGACATTTTACTCCTAAATGTTTTTTTTACACTAAATCCCCCCAAAGCGGTAATCTTTCCATAAATTAGCTAAACAGATTTTTGCAAGGGTAAAGCTTCATAAATGTCGTTATTGTCTATAATGCTAAATGTACAGCTCAAGAAAGCATCTGTGCATTAACAATGGTGAGTTATTTTTGCAATTAAGATATTTATAGATATTTAGAAGGAATAATGTCAGAATAGAAGGTCTGCCTGAGAATCGAGAAAGTCCAAACCCTGTGAAATTCGCAGCTGAACTTTTTTCTAAAATAATCGGGGAGGACTTTAAAGCAGATTCTGAGATAGCAGCGGCTTACCGAGTACGTGGATCAAATACCGTTAGACCTAGATCTTTTATTATTCGCTTTGAAAAGATTGTCATTTAAGCTAGAGGTGATGGCACTCCTCAGAAACAAGCAAGAGATTATATATGAAAACAACCACATTCGTATCTTCCCTGACTTCTCTTCAGCAACAGCTACTAAACGCGCAGCCTTCTACAACATTAAACAGAGGTTACAGCAAGCCAACGTCAAATACAGCCTCTTGTATCCGGCCAAACTGATAGTGGAGTTGCAGGGTCAATTCTATGTCTTCGCTAGCAAGGAAGAAGCAGAAAAGGAATTAAGAAAGCTGATCCCGGAACTATTCTGATACATAATAGTGAGTCATGGCCGTTAATGATATGGCAAGGATTAATAATCTATTGTCTGATCTATTTGTTTAAAATATGGGTTTTTATCATCATATATTCTCATTATTACTCATTATTACTAGGGCGCTATCTGTTTATGTTTTATTGTGCTTAATTACTTTTTCTTATTTCTCTTTTTTTCCTTTTCTTTCTTTTTTTTTATTATCAAATTATTTTCTCTCTACCCTAAACGAGACTGTTCAAAATCATACCCTTGGTTTATTGTTATTGCTATTATTGCATTAAGACTTATTATGCTTATTCTGGACAAATTTCTAACACCATTCCCTGGGTTTATTATCTGGGTGTATTATCTTAATATACTAAGATTGCTGAAGATTATATATATTTTAAGTGCACAATTTTTTAGAGTATACTAGGCTGACCCGCCTTTTAAGGCAACCAATTTTTAAGTTGACCACTTCTTAAGGCAATTCAATATGTAGATCAATTTGATATTTTATACAAACTCATTAATTTGGTTATATTGCATTTGAGCGGTATTACTTTAATACTCATAGTTTCTGTTATTTTTGTGATGAAATTTAAACTTTTTTTCAATATTGAGGTCACCCTTTTGAACCCCCCTGATATTTACTACGCAGTGAGGCATTTGTACTCCATCAACATTAATTATTTCCAGAGACATAATTTTGCCTATTTTTCCAGCGCATCGCGCACAAAAGCAAGGGAACAATGGGAGCACCAGAACTCTGCTCACATCATGTCGCTTTGAATCCGCAAGCTGCAAGTAGTAAGTCTGTGATAAGCGGAATACTGCTACGCTTTCCACTCACGGGACGGAAGGACAATCCCGACCGCTTTTATATAAGAAAGAAGAAGAAGATATCGCACAGTCTGGAGTAGAAAATCATCTTTTACCTGGAAAAACGAAACTACTAATCCCATTGTGCATTGCAAAATAGACGGGGCGTGTGTGAAACTCCGCACCTGCGTAGCACTCACGGGACGTAAGGACAATCCCGAGCACTTTTATATAGAAGGATTGGTAATAGATATCTCTATTTTTTAACCCTAAAATGCTGCTGCGTGAGGGCTTGTTTTGTTTTGGATGTGCTCTGTCTCTGGGTATGTCAGTGGAACGGGACTGTGTGAAGTGGGTTCTAGCCTCACGTGGGGAGGCAAAAAGGGAGGGTGGGGGGATAAGGGGGGGAGAGAAAGAGAGCAGGCTTGATCTACACCTAATCTATCCTTTTAATCTTTATAATTATAACTACCAACGTGATAATAGGCTGCATGGCAATAACTCTAGGGGAAATAGGAAATTAAGGCCGAAGCTGTCTCATTTCCAGTTAAGAATATAAAATGACATCAAAAACTCAGAATCAGTGTCTCCATTATGGGACAGTTAACTTCGTAAGCTGGAATGTTAAAGGCCTGAATCACGAATTAAAGAGAAAGAAAGTACTCTCTCACCTAACAGGTCTAAATGCTAAAATAGTATTTTTACAGGAGACCCATTTACTAAGCAAGGATCACTTCCGGCTGCAAAAAGACTGGACTGGACAAATGTTCCATTCTAGTTTTACAAAGAAAACTAGAGATGTGGGAATTCTCATACATAGAACAGTCCCATTTGTAGCATCAGATGTAGTATTGGATCCTGAAGGGAGATATGTAATGGGAGACTTATCTAACCGTAAAATGATCTTGATAAATGTTTATGCACCTAATTGTTGATGATAAAGAATTTATACAAAATTTATTTGCATCCATTCCCAATCTGAACACTCATAAAATTATAATGGCTGGGGGCTTTAATTGTGTTCTAAATCCACTCTTAGATAGGACTTCTTCCACAGGGGGAACGGCATCTAACACCGCAAAGATAATTACAAAGTTTATAATTGATCACAACTTATCAGACCCCTGGAGGTTTTTAAACCCAAACTCAAGAACATATTCTTTCGACTCAACAGTACATCATTGCTACTCAAGGATTGATTATTTCTTTATAGACAATAACTTCTTGCCTATGAATAAATCTTGCAAATACAATGCTATTGTTATTTCTGACCACGCACCTATGATCTTGGAGCTAAAGGTACTAAGCCCCATACACTTACCCCGCAGATGGCGTCTCAACCTGCTTTTATGAGCAGACGAGAATTGTACAGAATTTATATTCAAACAAATCAAATTCTTTCTAGAGACAAATATATCCTCAGAGATCTCTGCAGGAATACTCTGGGAAACTCTTAAGGCCTTCTTAAGAGGACAGATTATCTCATATCTTTCCCACAGAAATAAATTAGAAACCAAGAAAGTAGCAGAGATAAAAAGCGAAATTACTAGAATAGATGAAGAACATGCCGGACTACCAAGCGAGACTCTACATAGGAAAAGGCAGGCTCTGCATTCAGAACTTAACCTCCTGACAACTAAAGAAACTGAACAACTCATTTATAAATCCAGACATCATTACTATGAACATGGAGAGAAAGCTAATAAGCATTTAGCTCAACAAATTCACAAGCAAGAAGTGTGCAATGCAATCTCAATAATCACCAATGCAAACGGAGATAAAATCGTTGACCACAAAAATATAATGCACACTTTCAGAGACTACTATAAATCCCTATATACTACTGAGTTTAAGGAAGACAATACACAATCTAATGCATTTCTGGATACATTACAGATACCACAAATAGACGCTTCTAGTGTGGAGGAACTTGATAAACCTCTGGCGTTATCAGAATTACTAGATGCTATAAAGTCACTCCAAGGCGGGAAAGCAGCATGCCTTGATGGCTACCCTGCAGAATTTTACAAAAAATTCTCCACTCAGCTAGCTCCCCTCTTATTAGCAACATTTACAGAAGCCAGAGACAACCCAACTCTTCCTCAAACTTTTCGCCAAGCACTAATCATCGTTTTTCCAAAACAAAATAAGGACTTATTACAATGTGCATCATACAGACCAATTTCGCTTCTGAATAATGATGTTAAAATACTCTCTAAAATCATAACTAGAAGGATGGAGAAAGTGCTCCCCTTGGTAATATCACAAGATCAAACTGGATTTATTAGGGGTCGACACTTATCTTCAAATCTTCGACGCCTGTTTAATGTAATATACTCACCAACTAAATCAAACACCCCAGAAATATTACTATCATTGGATGCAGAAAAAGTATTTGACATGATTGAATGGAAATACCTTTTTACTACATTGGAGAAGTTTGGGTTTGGCCCGAACATTTGTGCATGGATTAAATTACTGTATACTAACCCAGAAGCTTCAGTTTGCATCAACAACATTTGCTCAGACTACTTTAAACTAGAACGTGGCACTAGACAAGGATGCCCCTTGTCACCGCTACTGTTTGCAATTGCCATTGAACCACTGGCAATACATTGTTGAAATACTGATCAGATAAAGGGGATTATCAGAGAAGGACTGGAACAGAAAATTTCATTATATGCAGATGATATGGTACTGTATATATCAGACCCAGAAAATTCTGTTCCTGCAGTCTTAACAGCACTCACAGAATTTCAAAAGATCTCTGGTCTCAGAATTAATCTGAATAAAAGTGTACTCTTTCCAGTAAATTCTCAAGCATATAATATTAGATTAGATACCCTACCTTTTATCATTGCAGAACAGTTTAAATACCTAGGGGTAAACATCACAAGTAAACATAAAGCTCTTTATCAACAACATTTTGCCGTCTGCATGGAAAAAATTAAGCAAGACTTGCATAGATGGTCAACCCTTCATCTCACACTAGCTGGAAGAATTACCACTGTTAAGATGAATATTCTTCCTAAGCTCCTTTTTTATTCCAAAACATTCCAATATACATTAATAAATCATTCTTTAAGCAATTAGATTCAACAATAACCTCATTTATTTGGAATTCAAAACACATCCAAAGAGTGACCCTACAAAGACAAAAGGCAGAAGGCGGGATGGCTCTACCTAACTTCCAGTTTTATAACTGGGCAGCAGATATACAGGCAATAAGAACCTGGACACAAATAGAACAACATACACAGGCTTGGTCCGCAATAGAAGTAAAATCCTGCAGTACCTCTTTGTACTCCCTGCTCTGTGCCCCAATAAACACACGTTATCGGCAATATACTAATAACCCAATTGTGCTTCAGTCACTTAGAATATGGAACCAATGTAGAAAGCATTTTAAGATGGAGAAGCTTCTATCTGTGGCACCTCTGTAATAGAACCACCTCTTTCAACCTTCGTAAACATATGAAGTTTTTAATATCTGGAAAAAATTTGGAATTAACTTGCTTAGAGATCTTTATATAGACAATGTATTTGCATCCTATGAACAATTGCATTCCAAATTTAACATTCCAGCTACACATTTCTTTCACTATCTTCAAATCAGGAACTTTGTTAAACAGAACCTTCCCGATTTTCCTCATCTTGCACCTTTATCCATGCTAGAAAAAATATTGCTCAATCTCAAGGACTTAGACACCATCTCTACAATATATAAAATCATTTTACAATCCCTCCCTTTCAAAGATCCAAGAGGACACTGGGAAAAAGATCTCTCAATTAATATATCAGAAAATGAGTGGAAAGTAGCAATGCAGAGAATTCATTCAAGCTTCGTATGAGCAAAACATACAATTATACAACTCAAAATTATATATCGAGCACATCTGTCTCGACTAAAACTCTCCAAAATGTTTCCAGGGCATGATCCAACCTGCGAACGCTGCAACCAAGTCCCAGCCTCACTGGGTCACATGTTCTGGGTCCTGCACCAAATTAACATTATTCTGGACCAAAATATTTAATTACCTTTCAGACAGCCTTGGACTCACAATCCCTCCTAACCCATTAACAGCTGTGTTTGGGGTTCTTCCAGATAGGTATAACGTGGAGAAGGACACACAAATTGTGATTGCATTCACTACACTTTTGGCATGCAGACTTATTCTGATAAACTGGAAGAACCCAAACTCTCCTCTTTTAAGTCAGTGGGAAACCGATGTGTTATACTATTTGAAATTGGAAAAAATCAAATACTCAGTTAGAGGATCCGTACAGACTTTTTTCAAAACATGGCAGGATCTAATCAGTAATATTTTAAAATAAGCTCATAAAGCACAGATAATTTATTAATTTAGGTATGTTTACAAGCCTTAAATTTCACACTGTTTGCCTTGCTCTCTCTCTCAGGGGTGGGGATCGATTTGTCCTTAACTCAATTTTTCTTTTTGTAAAAACTTGATTGATTTGTATGGATTGCAATAAAATTAATAAAAATATAATAAAAAAAGAGATATTTATAAAGTATCATTTGAATACAATGCCCAAATGGTAGTGCATTATGCCAAACAATACAAAATGAGTTATTTTAAAAGTGGGCTTCCAAAAAAAATCTAATAAACAAAACAAATTACAAGGGTTGTGGAACCACTTTGATTGTTAGAAAACATTTCTTTAAAAAAGGAAAACATCTCTTAGCCGCCTTGTGCAGTCTTATTATAATATATTTTTCCACTGTGGAGATGCAGCAGTAGATAAATGTTTATTGTGCTAGATACCATCTTCTTGTTCACTGTAATGATAATTTTAGTCGTATGGTTGAAAGAAAATATTTTTTTTGATGCATAAACCACTCCATTATGTTCAGAGTTTTAAAAAGCAATTATAGTAGTGCTTATATAAGTTATGGCAACTGGCTTTAGCATTGTCTATAATAAATATGGTATGTAGTTTACATAATTATCTATATATTCCTTATACTAGACATGTTACATCAGTGTGAAAAAGAAAATAGAAAGAAAATACAAATGCTTGCTTTCCAAGTCATTTTATTATTTACTCATTATTACCACAGTGATGTAAATGCATACAGATCAAGAATATGGACATAACATCATCGAGTTCCATAGCAATTTGCAACAGTATAGAAAATACTTAAGATTATAAACATTCACATTGATTTAAAATGAATTTATACAAAACATTAACTCATCAAGTTTTAGCAGTAATTTCCAGTAGACAGATAAAAAGAAATGCTGGTAATGATATTTGTAATGAACACTCTAAATGAAGCAAGGGTGAAGATAAAGTATTGGGGCACCACCAAGTTAACCCTGTTTAATTGGCAGAGATGAAAAGCCAAAAGAATACAAGAAACATTTCGTTTGCAGTGCGAAATGTTAGAGCATCTTATTCAGATGTGAGTCTTGGTGAGACTTCCAGTGAGACTGTGGTTATATACCCCAAGACTGGAAGGGCAGAACTTGTAGTGGATGTGGAAATGAGATAATTGGTCTTCGAGCTTTGGGTCTTCAACTCTGAGGGTAAAAGAGGGAAAAGTGTAAATGACAGCGTCAACCCATGACAGTTCTTATCCCCTAAACTGGATTTAATGGGTTTGTTAATGGAATGATTGGTGCAAAAATGAAACAAATAGATTCACTACGTTTCCTGGAATTATTGCACTAGTTAGTGATGAGCAAAGGACACTACGGATTCATTTAACCTATAGTCAGGTTTTTGCTATTGAAATGAAAGCCTTACACTCAGTTGGAAGTATTTAGCCATATCCATTTCCCATAAAAAGTATTCATCCACTTGGAGCTTTTCATATTTTATTTTTATACAACATTGAATCACAGTGGATTTAATTTGGCGTTTTTGACACTGATCAACAGAAAAAGGCTCTTTAATGTCAAAGTGAAAACAAATCTCTGCAAAGTAGTCTAAATGAATTTCAAATATCAAACACAAAATAATTGATTTTATAAGTAGATGCACCACTAGCACCATTTTTATGTCTTAGATCATTGTCTTGCTGGAAAACAAATCTTCTCCTAAGGTGTATGTATCTCACAGACTGCATCAGGTTGTCTTTCCAGAATTGCCGCATTAATTTTACCTTCAACCCTCATATGCTTTCCCGTGCCATCAGCAGAGAAGAATTCCCAAAACATGATGCTGCCATCACAATGTTTCCTGGTGAGGATGGTGCTCTTTTTGATGATGTGCAGTGTTTAAACATGGTGTTTAGTTTGATGACAAAATAAAAAAAAACACAGTGTTGGTTTCATCACCTTATAGAACCTTCTTCCAGCCTTCTTTTAAGTCTCCAGTGTAACTTTTGTCAACTCAATTCAGGTTGTCATCTGCGTTTTTTTCTCTTTGCCACTTTCCCATAAAGCTATGACTGATGAAGCAGCCAGATAACAGGTTTGCATCTGCAGACTCTCTCATATCTCATCCATTGTAGCTTTTAACTCCTTTAGAGTTCTCATAGTTGTCTTGGTGTCCTCCCTCACTGATCTTCTTTTTGCAAAATCACTTTATGGCCTACTGTAGGTAGATTTATAGCTCTGCTATACGCTTTCCTAATCTTAATGAGGGATATTAAGTGCATTGGATATTTTCATGTTTCCATCCCCTGACTTGTGCTTTTCAATAACTTTTTCATGGAGTTGTTTGGCATGTCCTTTTGTCTTCATTGTGTTCATTGCCATGACTCTGCCTCATTACAAGTTGGACCTTCCACATCAACTGCATTGATAATACAGTCAACTGAAACTTCAGACAATCAAACTCCATTGAACTAATTCTGTGACTTCTAAAATTGGCTTCACCAGTTGGTATTTAGGTGTGCCATATTAATGGAGTGAATTCTGTGTTCTTTATTTAGAATTAATTTAGATCACTTTGCAGAGATCTGTTTTGACTTTGACACTAAACAGAACATTCACCACAACTGTGCACCTTCAAGACGATATACTTTCAAACACTACATCCATTTTTTATAAGAAGGCTCACTTGAGCCAAAATTTATCTCTGCTGCTCTAAATCAACCTAAGTGTGCATTTGTACAGATGCCATCGATTTGGCAACCATGCAAGTTTTGGCTTGCAAAAATCTTTGGTTCAGTTTCTTATAAATGGTGTTGTAACTTAAAGCATTTAGGTTTTTTAGTTATTTCAAAGTATTTTTTTTCTGCAAGATTATTTTTTACATCATTCTGTTGCCCTCATGAAATATTTACTAAACACTTCAGCCTTTATATTTATATCTGAATTATTGTTTGTAAGTGACATCTAGTATTCATGTCCTTGCATCTATCACCTACTGTATATTAAAAAAAAAGACTTTCAATATTTTTTTTGGATATGCTCATCACTGGTAGAACATTTCTTTTGTCTTTATATTTTATTGCATTTTGATTGTTTGCATCATTATGTGTACATTTCTGTTGATTTGTTTCAATTTTTGTCTGTGTCTTGAAAATATCTCAAGTTAAGTCAGGTGGCTTTATTGTCATACCATTGTAGCATACAGTGGCACAAAATAATGTCCCCTGTAACCGCAGTGCAACATATACATAAACACAGGAAAGTGTAAGACAGGTAAAAAACTATACTATACTATAAACAGATAAATAATAAATATATAATTGGTAAGTGAATAGATTGTAATGAAATAAATAAATAATAACGACAACTAAAAATAAAAAAACAACAGTAGGAACAAATATAACAAAGGTACTGCATATACATTCACCACTATGGGCAAATAGGGTGGACAGCACCAAGTACAAAGTCCGCAGAGCCAAGGGGTAAAAGTTTTTGCAGAACTGGTTCTGATCCTACAATACCTTCTGACTTATGACCTTACACTTATTCTATGTTAATTAATGTTGACTTATTTTATTTTCTTACTGTGTCTCTTATTTTTCTATTCTTCATTATGTAAAGCACTTTGAGCTACATTTTTTTGTATGAAAATGTGCTATGTAAATAAATGTTGTTGTTGTTGTTGTTATGGAAGTGGGACAAAGAGACCATGGGTGGAGTGGGAGGGGTCCTTCACAATGCTATAAGCTTTACGTATGCAATGCTTTATAAAAGATGTCTTTAAATCTTTAATGGGGGGCGGTGAGGTCCTAATGATCTTCCGAAACCAGACAGTGATGCAGGAGGTCAGAATGCTCTCCATGCTGTCCCTGTGGAATGTGGTTAGAATGGTGGGAAGGCAGGCATGGCTTCTTTGGCCGCTGAAGGAAGTGGAGATGCTGCTGCACTTTTTTGACTATATCTACTATACAGTAAATCTATATTTATATCTGTACCCTTTATGAGAGACATAATTATTATTAATACATTTTAATGTTAATAATTTTTAATTCCCTCATCCCTCTTATTTAACTCTTTGACAGCCAAATATTTTTTTCTAAAAAACACAGTTTTCTGAAACGCACACAAAGCAAGGGTGTCACACAGAAATCAACATAAAACATTTGTCACTGTGTGGTGTGGCCACCAGTTCACTGGGATTGTGCAACTGGCTGGCTTGCTGGCCTGGTTTGTACCTCTTGTCATTGTAAGTGGCTGTCCTCCCAGGCAGATGTTGCTGCAGGCGTGTCAGTTACACAAACCTTTTCAACAACACAATCAGCTGGGGACCAATCAGCTGATGCTGGTACCTAACATTAGTTTTTGATCACTTGTATCAAAATCGGAGTTCAACAAGTCAGAGTCCAATTTAGCGATACTATATAAAATGTTGACTATGAAGTATTCTGTTTTCTGCACTCGCTTCAATCTCTCACCAAATTTTAATGCCATTTTTGCTGTTGTTTGCTCCTTGCTCATCATGTGAATGTAGGGAATATCGGACAAACCAATGAAGATAACTTTCCGTCTAGAAAAGAGAGTCCAACTAAAACATAACGGCGGGTTTTGTCACCGTTTAGAGTTGATTACCACTGTCAGCCCCTACTGTTGACAAAAGTCAACATCTGCCCTGAAAGAGTTAATCATGTTTCTTCCAATGCTGTTATTATACAGTTTTTTTTGTTTGTATAAAGCAGTGGTGATTGTTAATTTCCTAAAAATATTCTCCTGTTTTTCCTTATGTTTTTAAGATAGTGTTCAGAAAAAGCATTGCATAACTTAAGGGTTACAAAGTTTGTTCTTTTTAAGCCACCAATAACTTCAACATCAAGCCTGTCTCTGGGGCTGCACCCTGGTGTCCTGATTTAGATAGAATTTACTTTGTTTTTATCACAGTCTTCTACATTTAGGCATTAACCTTATAGAGTAGACAGCAATGAGCAGCTAGCAAGTGTGGGAAAACCGAATTTCCATTAATAGCTGAAAACAATGAAGATTAGAATAAATGAAACAGCAATGCAGTTTCTAGGTGTATTTTTTCTTGTTGTCTGTTAGCTTTCATCATAATAAAAAGATTGCAAACCTTGCAAATCATCCAACCTCTTTTATCTTCCAAAATCATAAGCTGATGTCTTCATAAGCTTTTGAGTTTATTATTCAATATATTGATACTGTAATTATGTCAAACATTGCAAAATGTATTTCATTAAACTCATTTAAATGTCATAAACTGGCATGTGCTTCTCTTATGAAGTATCTCATCAAGAACCTTTCACCTCAGTTGTTTTCTCTTGAATTGACACATTAGATGTTGTATTGTTGTAATGGAAATCAGATATAAAAAACAAAAAGAATGAAACACTATACCCAATAGTAGAAAAAATACTAATTACTCTATCACCAGAGTTTATTATTAAAATAAAGAATAACATGAATTTTGATGTTCCTTCCCAAGAGGGCATGACTAAAACCTAGTTTATGAATTTTTGGTTACGTGGAGAAGGGTGCTGAGAGTAGAAGCAGTGAGCGTCAAATAAGGAGAACAAAAACAACTTATTTTTTGCATAGTGCTGCTCACCAAGTGCAGGTACAGCGGGGGTTGGTGGCACTTCAGTCACCGTAAAAAAAACTCACACTTTTCCAGTGTGGTGCTGAGGTGTCACCCGCAGCACTTGGGTCCCAGTCGGGGAGGTTTGTCGTGTGGAGGGTACGGCAACACACTATCAGCATGTTTCCGGCATTTCTCTCTCCTAAATACAGAACTAGTACACATTGTGATGGACAGACGGCATTTCTGTCTGGTTGGGTCGTCCCTCAACTAGAAGAAAGAGCCTTTTTAGGGCACTACATCCCCCGGGACGCTAAATGGCAGCTCCCCTGGCTGGAAATGGTTCTGCGGATTCCCGCAGGGCAGCATGGGACATGGAGTCCGGGTCTTCAGCCCTGTTGGGTGCCGTGGGGGCTGCCAGGGGGAGCTCACCAAGAACCAGGGGGACAGTATCACGACATTAACCTGGAAGTACGTAGGAGTCACGAGGATGGAAACCCACAGTACTTCCGGGGCACCTGAAGAAAGTGTTTGACCCGGAGATGGAATTCTTCCGGGTCATGGACTTTAAAAGGGCTTTGGGAAACCCCAGCAGACCGAGCCGGAGTTGGGAGGGTGTGTGACGGAGCTGCTGGGAGTGGAGGATTGTTATTGTGATTATTGTTATTAATTATTGGAGAATTGTGGAGAGTGCGGTGCTTTGAGCACTTTATTTGAAGAATATAATTATTAAAATCTTCTTGGTGTTTTGCAAGTGTGTCTTGGACGTCTGTCTGGTCGGTTCAACGGGGCAACAGCGACCCCTAGCATCCACAACATAAAGATGCAGATTTCTTAAAACAAACAGAGAACAAGATAAAAACTGATAAAACATAAATGGAAACCAACAATATTTGTCCATTGATGAACTATGGTCAACGAAGGAGATTAAAATTGCAAAACAGAAAGTCAAAAACAAAGTCCCAGTCCTGGAGACTTCTGCCAACTTTCCACCTACCCGCTACTGGATTTTCTACAGTGGAGTCTGTGCTGACCATCCAATCAGATGAGAGAATCTTTCCATCAAATGGTTCTAATGATTCTATTTATCTGAGAGGACTTTTCCATATGCAGGAGAGTAGACTGGCAGTTGAGCAGTGGCACCAAGTGCCAATTAGTAATGTTAATAAATCGTTGCATTACATAACTTAACAAGAAGGGGTAGTCCCTTGATATACCCCAGTGCATCCGGAAAGTATTCACAGCGCATCACTTTCCACATTTTGTTATGTTCCAGCCATATTCCAAAATGGATTAAATTTATTTTTTTCCTCAGAATTCTACACACAATGCTCCATAATGACAACGTGAAAAAAGTTTACTTGAGGTTTTTGCAAATTTATTAAAAATAAAAAAAACTGAGAAATCACATGTACATAAGTATTCACAGCCTTTGCTCAATACTTTGTCGATGCACCTTTGGCTGCAATTACAGCCTCAAGTCTTTTTGAATATAATGCCACAAGCTTGGCACACCTATCCTTGGCCAGTTTCGCCCATTCCTCTTTGCAGCACCTCTCAAGCTCCATCAGGTTGGATGGGAAGCGTCGGCGCACAGCCATTTTAAGATCTCTCCAGAGATGTTCAACCGGTTTCAAGTCTGGGCTCTGGCTGGGCCACTCAAGGACATTCACAGAATTGTCCTGAAGCCACTCCTTTGAAATCTTGGCTGTGTGCTTAGGGTCGTTGTCCTGCTGAAAGATGAACCATCGCCCCAGTCTGAGGTCAAGAGCGCTCTGGAGTAGGTTTTCATCCAGGATGTCTCTGTACATTGCTGCAGTCATCTTTCCCTTTATCCAGAATAGTCTTTCAGTTCCTGCCGCTGAAAAACATCCCCACAGCATGATGGTGCCACCACCATGCTTCACTGTAGGGATGGTATTGGCCTGGTGATGAGCGGTGCCTGGTTTCCTCCAAACGTGACACCTGGCATTCACACCAAAGAGTTCAATCTTTGCCTCATCAGACAGAGAATTTTGTTTCTCATGGTCTGAGAGTCCTTCAGGTGCCTTTTGGCAAACTCTAGGCGGGCTGCCATGTGCCTTTTACTAAGGAGTGGATTCCGTCTGGCAACTCTACCATACATGCCTGATTGGTGGATTGCTGCAGAGATGGTTGTCCTTCTGGAAGGTTCTCCTCTCTCCACAGAGGACCTCTGGAGCTCTGACAGAGTGACCATCGGGTTCTTGGTCACCTCCCTGACTAAGGCCCTTCTCCCCTGATCGCTCAGTTTAGATGGCCGGCCAGCTCTAAGAAGAGTCCTGGTGGTTTCGAACTTCTTCTAATTACAGATGATGGAGGCCACTGTGCTCATTGGGACCTTCAAAGCAGCAGAAATTTTTCTGTAAACTTCCCCTGATGTGTGCCTCGAGACAATCCTGTCTCGGAGGTCTACAGACAATTCCTTTGACTTCCTGCTTGGTTTGTACTCTGACATGAACTGTCAACTATGGGACCTTATATAGACAGGTGTGTGCCTTTCCAAATCAGGTCCAATCAACTGAATTTACCACAGGTGGACTCCAATTAAGCTGCAGAAACATCTCAAGGATGATCAGGGGAACCAGGATGCACCTGAGCTCAAATTTGAGCTTCATGGCAAAGGCTGTGAATACTTATGTACATGTGCTTTCTCAATGTTTTTATTTTTAATACATTTACAAAAACCTAAAGTAAACTTTTTTCACGTTGTCATTATGGGGTGTTGTGTGTAGAATTCTGAGGAAAAAAATGAATTTAATCCATTTTGGAATAAGGCTGTAACATAAATGTGGAAAAAGTGATGAGCTGTGAATACTTTCTGGATGCACTGTATTGTTAGGCTGGGTGTTCTAGTATTGGGCAAGGACTTCACTGAGTGTTGCTGTTTCTGTAATGTAGGCTAGTCTTTAACAGTATTTAGTGATCAGAAGTCAAATGTCCCCAACTGGCACTAGGAGGTACTATACCCCAATTCCATTGATGGCTGCAAAAGTGTAAGAGTAACTGTCACATAATATTAGCCCTGATCTATCTATTCTTAGTAGTACATATATAAAGTGTATAGTGAATATAATAATTGATGTTATTTTGAAAGTAACAGTTTACAAATATTAGCTTTTGGCCTTTATACAAGACTGAGTATATCTGGCTGAGGGGAAACATAAACGTAATTGCCACATAAGGAATAAAAGTGTATAAATAATAAAATTACAAACTTTCCTCATTTGTTTATCAAGGAAGAAATACATGGGAGTAACACAGAGCATTGGGAAAGTCATTTGGACTGAGAGTGGAAATGGGAAAAGACAAAAGTGAGCTCCTACAATGAAACTGAAAGAGAGACAAGATATGAAGAAATTTTGAATGTGAGGAGACAGAATAGCCATGCCTACTTCTAATTTTTATAAAGGAAATTCGATTTGAATCACATTTTGAGGTATTTTGCAGATATGTCCCTTTGTATTGTACAGTATGTCATATGTTTTGAGAATTGAGTATACAGCAGGGTGATCTGTGGCATAGTATTTTTATAGTAGTAGTAATAAGATGACCAGTAAACTACATGCTAACCTTTCTTAAATAATATTATAATTGCTAGTGTTTTAAACATTAATTTTTTAATGATATGCACTAAACTTGGTTTGCTTGATATTTATTTATTATGGAATGGTGATTTACTTTTATGAGAGGGATCAGGTTTCTTTGTAGTAAACTGACTACAGATGTAGCATAAATATTAATTCTGTAGGGCAAAATGAGTTATGGCCTAAATTATTATCCAAAAACATTTAGCTCTTTTTCCCATCTTTTCACTATAATATGTCATGTTTATATATTGTGGTCAACAGAGGTATGACATGGCATCCAAAATATATATGGGGTGCCAGTCATGTCACCCCATTTAATACAGGAATCAACTAAGCTAGAAATATACAGATAGATAGATGGACACTTTATTAATCTCAAGGTGAAATTCACATAATCCAGCAGCAGTATACTGATACAAAAAACAATATTAAATTAAAGAGTATTAAAAATGCATGTAAAAACAGACAATAACTTTAAATAATGTTAGTGTTTACTCCCTCCGGGTGGAATTGAAGAGTCGCATAGTGTGGGGGAGGAACGATCTCCTCAGTCTTTCACTGAAGCTACTCCTCTGCCTGGAGATGACACTGTTCAGTGGATGCAGTGGATTCTCCATGATTGACAGGAGCTTGCTTGGTGTCACAAACAAACAAAATGACAAGGCTGCAGTGGCTTCTTAATGAATGAGTCAGGCCTGGGTTAGAGCTGCTTTCTGTGGTGAGCTTACATCAAAACGAGATATTGCCTTCTGGGAGTGCCTCGAATCAATAGTCCTCGGACCAGAATGGGCCGAGTCAGTTGCTCTCGTTGGGTGTATTCACTGTGCTGTGGGAACAGAAAGAGACAATACCATTAGCGAGAGTGTCCCCTTTCATTCCAGGGTGGTATTGCTTACCTTGGATGAGCCTGGAACGCAACCCTCAGATGAACATGTGTGACAATATATATGTAGATTTGAAGAAGAATAAGCCCCACCACAGTTCTTGTAAAATATGGCTTCCAAATGGTGCAAACATCCAGCTCTTCAGCTTGACAGACTACACCCATTAAGATTCTTCTTTATAATTATACTACAGTCCTTATGTTCCCCTATAAAGGCCTTAGAGATAAAGATTCTGGTATATTCTCTGTATAATCCTTTGTAACAAAAATATTGCAAATGTAGTGTTTTTTTATTATTTCTTTAAATTTAGGTCTCAGGTTGCTGTCTTTTGGGTCACGCAGGGCTGTGACTCACCATTGTACTTAATGGGAATGGTTTGCATATGGTTTACAGTTTTGCCATGGGCAGTTTAAGCAATCGAGCTATGAATGTCTGTGGCAATTCTCCAAGGGGGACTCCTCCTAGCTATGACTACTGGCTGTGATTCTACAACGAGAGATCCCCCTCCATGATCTGACAGTCATCGTGAACTAGGTCTTGAAGGCACTAAGAAGGGCAAGATTGAGTTGCGAGAAAAAAAAGTTTAAGATACACTGACTTAGACAGAGAAGTTTAAAAAGGTATAAATATCTTGCTTACACTCTCAGTGTAGTATATATCCATTGTCACAGTCTGAAGGGAGCGAGGGGACCACAAAAATTTTTGGGGAACCAAATGGGCAAAGCTCGTTTAATAATTTGGAAAAGTAAAACACAAAACAACGTGCACACAGCACAACTAAAGAATGCCTTAATTCAGATGCATAAAAGAGACAGTGGGTGTGCGCCACACTGGAATTCCCTTCTCAAGCAAACTCGGGTCCAAATGTGATGCCATTGTCTGGGCACCTACCCTTTTAAGGCCTTCCTTTTAGTCTCCTCTGGGGGCCACAGGCTGGGCCACATAGCCTCCCTGGGGTCTTCTCAGAGCTGCAAATGGAAGAGAAAAGACAGTTAGTGACGGCGCTTGCTATCAGTTCGCGGTGGTACTGCTTACCTCCAACGAGCCCTGAAGGTGATCCCTGGCAAGCATACAGTAAATGTACATTTTTAAATAAAAATAAAAGAAAGTATGGGCACTCTGGTAAATTGTTATTTTCTGGACTTACCGTGCCCTCCATAATGTTTGGAACAAAGACGCATTTTTCCTTGATTTACCCCTCTGCTCCACAGTTTAAAATTACAAGCCAAACATTGCAGACTTTAATTTAAGAGTATTTGCATACATTTTGGTCTCACCATGTAGCAATTACAAAACTTTTTTTACATGCCCCCCCCCCCCCCTTATTTCAGGGCACAATAATGTTTCTGACATAGCAATGGTAGGTATACTAAAGCAGTCATGTAATTATCACTTTTTTTGTGTGCTGCATTTATTTATTTATTTACAGTATTTGCTATTGAAGACACTACACAAGAGTTTGCTATAAGCAGCCTACTGCTGTATTTTTCAAATGTATTCAGTTTTCAATATAAAAGTATCTACTTATCTTGTATTGCTTTTGTTCTTGCTCTGCCTGTCTTTTAATACTCATATATTTCCTTACACAGTGGTACAATTGCAATTTCTATTTCTGGATACTTCATATGCAATATTATATTCAGATATAATTTAGATATTATTTTGAAATAATAAATGCAGTCTGCAATGAAATTAAAATAAAATAGCCCAAAGGCAAATTCTAGATGTCTCATCCTCTTCCAGTGGATCTGTTTGATTTTTCTATCACTCTTCCATTCAGTGTATTTTACATGATTCATTATCCATGCCAGTTTTACAAAACAGTGCTAATCCTTTGTTCTCATTTTGCTGCATATGTTAAACAGCAATTAACATAAGTTCCTGCATGACAGTTAAATGTGAAAAAAAGTGAATTGATGGTTTGCTGGAGTTCTAGAGGTGTGGTGACTGCTGCCTCTGATCTTTTTATTTGTGACCATGCTAATAATGAGAAGCATGAGGACAGATCACTAAGTTCCATGATTAATTGATGGTATTGTGCTTTTTTTATGCATCATCAGCATGTACGGTGCTAACCCCTTTGCAGCTTCCCAACATTTAGATCACTCTTGACACTTGCAATTGTGATACAATAAACATCCATTCATTTTATTTTAGCAGCTTCGTCCAGAGGCTTCGGAGCCTATTGAGACAATTACGGACTAAAAGAAAGAATTTTGCCTGAAAAGAATGTCAGCTCACTGCAGAAGGCACACAGACACACCTACACTGAGAAGAACGCAGGCTTTATCCATGTGAATCACAGAAGTCTACAATAGGAATAAACTGAAGTTCCAGGCATAAAACATCTGATTACAATGGAGCATGAAAACTTTACCCAAGGAAAAAAACCTGGCTAGAGGTAAACGTGTGATTCATATAGTGGTAGTCAGCAAACCAGCCATTATTTTTTTTCCTCTAGCTGCAATCTGTGTATGAAATTTTAGAAATGGCAGCTGGCCATTGAGTCCATAAAGCTTATTGCTTAATCAGTGTTCTAATATTTCACCAGTTTGAATGTGGACAGAGTGTTTGATAAAAGTGCATTACTGCAAATCCATTGATCTGTACAGTTTTTACATAACTATTTAACATTTTGTTTGTTATTTTAATTCTTTGTTTATATTGCCTGGTGGTTAAGAATGTCACATCACCATAAACCCTTAAGCCATGTTCAGTGTTTGCTTTTGGTACATCAGCATTGACCATCTTGTATTTATAATTAATGTTCCTTTTCTCTTTAAGCACAGTAGCACTTGGCACTATGAACTGCATTTTCCAACAGTGTTCTGTGGCTATTATTGTACAAAAAATAAATACATAAGCAATAAACGTCACAAATGTAAAACCCCACTTCACATCATTGTGTATGTGGAAGCTGTTTTTAAGATCAGCAAGCCTAAGATAACATGAATATTACAATATCTTGTTACATCATCAGCCAAGATAATAAGTCAAGCTTTTTACAAAACCACACACAGCATTGATCAGTTACAAAGAAGCAGCAACAAAGTATTTTTACAGATCAAAGCACCTCTGTCTGTGGATTATTGTTTTTTTTTTTAAATGCACATGTGTAAAATGCTTTATTTATAATAATTGTTACCATATTTGTATTTTTTAGTAACAAAGAGGTCTGTAAATTTAAGGATTTGTAAACGCAGGCTTGGGTGTAGAGGAGCCATTTGTGTCTACAAATTGTCTTGAGCCACAGAGATAAATCATCGATGGAACGGTACAATAAGCATTACCAGTTTTTATCATCTCCAAATAAATTAGCAAGTAGTTACCTACCCATCCTCTCCGTAGGTGTATTTATCAGTATTTTAACAAATAGGAGCACAAATGGCATAAATGAGGAGAAGGCTGATCACTGTTACTTGTGCATCTTTAATACTGTCAATCAGTTTTCTTTGTTAAATGCTTGTAATTCTTATTTAGTGTGGTCAAATTTGTACTAATTTAAGCACAAATAAACAACACTAAGCAGAAAGAAATGTAACTATATAAGAAACAGCAAACTCAAACACCATCCATTATCCAACCCGCTATATCCTAGCTACAGGGTCTGCTGGAGCCAATCCAAGCCCACACAGGGCGCAAGGCAGGAAACAATCCCCAGGCAGGGGGCCAGCCCACTGCAGGCCATGCACACAGACACCAAGCACAACTTAGGATCGCCAATGCACCTAACCTGCATGTCTTTGGAATGTGGGAGAAAACCAGAGCACCCAGAGGAAACCCATGCAGACATGGGGAGAACATGCAAACTCCACGCAGGGAGGACCTGGGAAGCGAACCAGGGTCTCCTAACTGCGAGGCAGCAGCGCTACCCACTGCGCCACAGTGCCGCCCAACTCAAACACCATGTAACAAGAAAGTGAAAGTAGATATCTGCAAAGTTATCTAAGTAAATAACAAATACAAAACATCCATATATCCATTTTCCAACCCGCTGAATCCAAACACAGGGTCACGGGCATCTGCTGGAGCCAATCCCAGCCAACAAGGCAGGAACCAATCCTGGACAGGGTGCCAACCCACCGCAGGACACACACAAACACACCCACACACCAAGGCCAATTTAGAATCGGCAATCCACCTAACCTGCATGTCTTTGGACTGTGGGAGGAAACCCACACAGACACGGGGAGAACATGCAAACTCCACGCAGGGAGGACCTGGGAAGCGAACCCAGGTCTCCTAACTGCGAGGCAGCAGCGCTACCACTGCGCCACCGTGCCACCCGCAAACACAAAATACATGATCGCAAAAGTATTTAGTAGATGCACCGTTAGCAGCCACGACAGCTTTGAGTTTTTTTCAGCTTGGCACATCTAGACATTGCCATTTTCCACATTCTTCTTTGAAAAATTGCTCAAGCTATTGCTTGGGAATCATGAATTAATCTTGAGTATTTGTAAAATAACAGCCACAAGTTCTCAATTTTATCGTGATCTGCCTTCCAGGATATTAACATTAACATTATTGTTTTAAGCCTTTCCTGTGCTTTATGCCTTAGGTCATTGTCCTGCTGGAAAACAAATCTACTCCCAAGGTGTCATTAGGTTTTCCCCTTCAGGATTTGTGTTTTTATTTAACCCTGTGATTTTTCTCCATTCTTCTTCAAAAAAACTGCTCAGATTCTGTCAGGTTGCAATGAGATTGTAAGTAAACAGCCTTGTTCTTAGTTAGACTGAGATCTGGACTCGGACTCTGCCACTCCAGGACATTCACATTGTTGTTTTTAAGCTGCTCCTGCATAGTTTTGGCTTTGTACTTGGGGTTGTTTTCTTGCTGTAAAATAAATCCTCTCTCAAGATACTGTTTTTATGGACTGCATCAGGTATTCCTCCAGGATTTCCCTGCATTATTCTGCATTAATTTTATCCCCTACCTTCATAAGCCTTCCTAGGCCTACTGCAAAGACGCATGATGCTGCCACCACTGTGCTTCATGGTGGAGATGGAGTGTTTATGATAATGTGCACTATTGGGTCTACTCAATTTTGGTCTCATCAGACAATCGGTCGTTCTTTCAGCTGACTTCAAAGTCTTCTGGCAAACTTTAGCCGAGGTGTCATGTACTTAAAGCTGTGACTGGTGAAGCACCTGGGCCAAAACTTGTTGTATGAACATCTCAGCTACTGTATCGTATAGCTCTTTCAGTGTTCTTAAAATTCCCTTTGTGTCCTCCTTCACTAGTCTTTTTCTTCATCTTCTTCTTACATGATCACACTGGCAGATTTACAGCTGTGCCACACTCTTCCCATTTCTTAATGATTGGTTTCACTGGACTTCAAGGGATATTTTTAGTCTCCATACCCTGACATGTGCTTTCAATCACCTTCTCATGGAGTTGCTTGAAGTGTTCTTTTGTCTTCATTGTGTAGGTTAGTCCACCATACTGACTCACCACAAGTCTGACTTTCCATATACATTTATACTTCATTACATTAAAATCCCCTTGACTATAGACAGGTGATCTCTATTGAACTACTTATATGACTTCCAAAACCAACTGGTTACACCACTGAGGAATTTGGTCAGTCATATGGTGTGAATACTTATTCAATCGAGTTTTATGTTTGTAATTAATTTAGACAACTTTGCAGAGATCTGTTTTCACTTAAAGATTAAAGAGTCTTTTTTTGTTGATCAGTTTCAAAAAGGTCAAAATAAACCCACTGCGATTAAATATTGCATAACGAAAAAAATGTAAAAACTTCCAAGGGGTGAACATAACATAACATATCGGTTACAGTGAGTAAGTTATAATTATGTGGCTGATCTCATATAAAGTAATTATTGACATAAAACTTTAGATGTCAAATCTGATTACATTTAACTTCTGTTTCAACAAAGAGAGACACAAAACTTTTTGTTTGAACTGCATTTATTAATTCTATAGAAAGGACAATAAAAAATGTGATTCCTAAAAACTTCACATATTAAATTCTTGTCTTGAGACTGTACTTGCTAGAGAAGCAGTGTGACAGGGACAGGCTTTGAACCCCTCACTTTAGTCTTCTTCTAGGAGGAAAGCCAAACATTGTGGTGAATTTATTTTAAAACCAAAGAAAAGTCTCTAAAAAGTTGGAATACCCTAAAAAACATAAGCAAGCACACAGACAATGTGTGAGGACTATAGAGAGCAGTGGTGTGGCCAGACACTGAAGAAAAGCAGTGCTACTCAAAATGTACCTCAGAATTTATTTAGTTTTGATATAATATGATGAGTTCTTTATTTCCTTAAAAAAAAATGTTAATGTTACATTAAATTTTGAAAAACGTTTCAGGTACAAAAAAATACCCTTTTTTTTTACCAAAGTTGCAACATTCAGTTTTTTATTGTTTTAAGAGTCTTCAACTTGCTTTTGACAATAAACAAATCTACTATATAATCTGCATTAGTGGTGCCATTGTGCTTTTGCAGATTAAATGGCTGCTTAAAAACAAGAAAAAATGTGCTAACTAAATTTCTCTACTTCAAAACTGAGGTTTTATTGCATGAACAGTAAACAAAGCATTCATTCTGACAGAACATCTGTTCAGATATCAGCACTTTACAGCTTGGAGTGAAAGGGGGCTGGTTGGTATGTGTGTGCCAGCACTGGTTGGCAAATAAATACAAATAAAAAAAATGTGCACGTTTTTTTAAGAAAAGAACACAATAAAAAGACACAGCCCAATAAAAAAAAATATCAAGTATAATAATATGTTCTGAAGAAAGTACATCAAACTAAGCACTGAGAGAGCTATATGATAAAAGCTCCATCTAAAGTGGTTCTTCATATAAGATGAAACAGCTGATAAAAGCAAATGGTTCCACACAGGCCCCGTGTGCTTATTTTAAAAGGACATTAATGAATTCTTTCCAAATTCTGAAAAAAAAACTGAAATGATTCTCATAAAGAGAATTTTATTTTTTTCCCAGTGTTAGCTAAAACATTTCATCACTTTCCAACTGAATGATAGATGGTAGATTAGAATTCCTCCAGTTGAGCAAAATGAGTCATCTTGTAAAAAACATAGTAACATATATCACAATAGATGTTTCAAAGCATAGTGTTACATTTGGTATTACTCCAGATATTGGTATTAAAACATCAGGAATGATTTTAGACCAAATTTTATCTGAGAGATATACAAAAATATTTGCCCAAAATGGTTTGAGTGTAAAGCATGCTTAAAACACGTGACCTAGAGATGTGGGACTTGATGACATCACTCACACGTTGGATCTTTTCATTACTACATTTTAGACAGCTCTACAAAAGAACAGCAAACACTTTTTAGCTGATGATGAGCACATATTGAACTGGAATGGATTTTAGGAATGAATTAACTTTATTGGTTATTTTGACATTTTAATGGAAAAATCCTTTTTTCCTCCACTGCCTAACATTATCAAGGGGGGGGTACTTTAACATGTTTTGATATACTCTAGAGATGTTGTCTGCATCTCCATCCAAACCAGGGATCGATAACTAGATAGATAGTACTTTATGCATCCCCAAATGCAAAAGAAGACTTTACTAAAGCGAAAAATAGGACTATAATAATAATTAATAAAAACAGAAAAATTTCATATTTTGACGCTGCATTTTCGGCATTTTACAGATTTCCTAGGCATTCTACACAATGCGTAATTTCACATATTGATAGTAATGTGTATATATATATATATGTGGTATTTTTTGGTACACTGTATTAATCCCTGAGGGGAAATCGTTTTTTCACATGCTTATTCAAGCTTACATGCTTGAGTATTTGTATTTCCATGCCGGGAGTTGGTGCTGCCCTCTAACTCTTTCTCTTTTTCCCCTGCAGACCTACAGAAGAACTAACATCCTAAGCCTTTTTCTGGTCCCTAGAAGTCTCCAGCTACCACTTCCTCTTCTGTGGCACCAGACCCTATCTCCTCATGACATTACTTCTGGTTCCAAGACTACACCATTTCTGACATCATTTCCTGTCTGTCACACACCCACACACACACAAATATACGATATATATATATATATATTCATAGCATTCGTAGTCTGAGTCCCAATCTGATTGTATGGGTGGTTACCTACCAGATAACACATGTGGTTGGTCTGCCAGTCGGCAAACATCCACCACAGGCCCTCTCAGTTGTGAGAAGCAGATCACAGAATGTTACATAGTTTACTGTCAAATAATGAAATGAGTACGCGACATGTGTTTCGCCCTTATTTGGGCTCATCAGGCTTACACACTCCACTGCAGCCCTCGCGGGGATCAAACCACGGACGTCAGCGTCAGAGGCAAAGCCTCTTTGCACTGCGCCATGGCATGTGGTTCGTTTATTTGACAGCCTGGAGATCGGTGTAATTAAATTCATAGCATTCATAGTCTGAGTCCCGATCTGATTGCCCAAATAAGGGCGAAACACATGTCACGTACTCTTTGCATTATTTGACAGTAAACTATGTAACATACATATATATATATATATATATATATATATATATATATATATACAGTATATACACAAACACACATATATAGCAGTTATTTTGTAACCAACCTCAGTTTGGAGGTCATGTCTGTAAAGATCCCCAAACCTTTTTTTGTCCTTGTGCTTATTTTACTAACTATACCATTACCATGAAGGTAATGATAAAAGAAAATTGAAAAACAATAAAGTCAAAATAGCAGGGCATTTCACATCAAAATTGGCTTTTAACACCAACTCCCTGTTGAAGGAACTTGGTACTCACTAGTCACGGGTTCAATACTAAACGGTGAGTTATTGTCTGATGGTCTTTTAAATAGGCAGCGAGCCTGGCAGTGCTGTCAGAGTTCTTCCCTTTGGTCATCTTCCGGTCTGAGGATAAAAAGGATGAAGGAGTCAGCAAACCTTAGATTCTAACTTTACAACCTTAATCATGCCCTGAAGATGCTGCTTAGGATCATGTGTATGCCAGTGTGCATACTGTATATAAAATGCCAGTCAGAAGTTTTAGAACACCTCAGTTTTACCATTTGAAGAATAGGGCCTGAGCTGCTTTGAAAGCTTGCGTATTGTAATCTGTTTAGTTAACCAATAAAAGGTGTCATTCTGCTTGACTTCTCATTGCATCCATAATGGCTAACAAGGTACAACAAGCTACTACTGCAGTTTTTATTAAAATTTAAGCAGTGTATAATCTGATTTAATGTAAAGGTAAGTGGTAAACAAACAGTGGTTAAAAAATAAAACTTTAAGTTATGAAAAACTGAAAAATAATGTACTTTTCAGATTCAAACAAAAAGGTGTTTTTTGGTGGAACAAGTAATAGGTTAACAACTTACAGCTACAGCAATAGCAGTTAATTAGCTTTGAACTTTAATGTAAACTATTCCTAGAAGTGTCCCAACTAATTTTGATTACTTACAAACCGTCTGCCTGTATAAAAGCAGAGTAGAAACAAACTCTGTTGTTACACCCTCTGAAGCATTATTTGGAGAATTTTACACTGCAAAAAGTAGTATATTGCTATCAAAATGGCGAATAAAAGAACATAGACATATTTATATAACCCTTAAGAGTATAGGTACTTTCTTTAGAGCAATTGCAAAGAAAGCCAAGATGTCAGTTAGTACAGTTTCTACACCATCAAAAGGAACTTGGAAACTGGAGGAAATGGTTAATGAAAAAGGTCTGGAAGACCCAAAACCACAACAGAACATCTTGAGTCATAGACAAACCATAGGACAACAGCTTCAAGTACAGCTTAACAATGGTTGAAGTAAGCAGGTTTCATTTTCTATACTTTAATTTCAGAGTGCAATGAGACATTAAACTGCATTCATTTCAAGAAAAACCTGAAAAATGGGAATGTTTTAAAACATTGAACCTTTTTATTCTTACTGCCACTCGAACTGTCAAACCTGCAGCTCAAAGTATTCTCTTCACTTGCTTACTTAACCACTGTTAAGCTCTGCTTGAAGCTGTTGTCCAATGAGGTGCCTATCACACAAGCTTCTGACTCTGTGTGGTAGTGTGTATAGATAAATAGACAGATTAAGCATGAGGGAAGTTGGTTAGGCTCCTTTTGATATGTTTCTAGTTGCTATACAGAAAAAAAGCTGTGGACTTCTTAAATGTGGTGGTATGGTGTTTTGTTAAAAATTATCCTACACAAAATTTGTTTAAAATTGCATACACATTAGGCAATGTGCGTTATATATTTTGAACTTAGACTAGGAATGACTTTATTGTAATGCATACAGCTTTTGTGTTTTCACACTTTTGAATTTTCAACCTTCCTGTTGTTGCTAATCACAATCCTGCATATCTTTGTCTTCCAAGCAGATTTCAACAGTATACTGTTGTAGCGCCATGACACAGTGTATGCACTTGTGGGGGACCACCCTGGCTATCAGGGGCTATTTGTTTATGCAGCAAGTAAAATGCAATCCAGGGGTTGACTTTTAGTGGTATTTTGAATGCCTCTGTGACAAGTATTTGCATTTGTTATGTAAAACAAGGAAAAGAAAAATATGGAATTTGTCTTTTTTGAAAACGTTTCCTCAGTCAGGAAAGTGTTTACATGTCTGCTGAGTCTGCAAAGGATATTGTTAATTCACAAAAAAATGAGTTTAACCTGCCTCTGTGAAACTGCATATCTGCAGATTACATGGAGTAAACTGAAAGAGGCCTTTAAAGTTGCTCTCATTTCATTTCAGATTTCACATGTGGATATGAACTTTGTCTTTTGTTTTACTTATGCAAAAATAAAAAGGAAGAAACACAGATTGTCTGTCTAATAAATATACAATAACATTATCTATGTTTTTCATATTTCAAATTGCAAAATACGTCAGCGGTATAGATTTCAGACCATCTTAACCTTGAAATGCAGAACTAATTTGGAAAGAGGCTGTCACTTCCAGCTTTGGCCAAAACTGATGAAATCTTTTGATTATTTAAATTTTTGACAATAAGAACAGTTTAAAACTATGTCAGATTTTGTCATGTGCATTAAAATATATTTATGTTTGTCTCAGTACAGATTATTTATGAGTCTATAAGATTCTTTAGATTTCAGGAAAATGTAACTCACAGCAGACTAGAAGCATTCCAAATCTTGTAGAGCAAGTAATAATACTGTACATTTAAGTGATATGGTAAATGTTAGGCAAATATTTCACAATCAAAAGAGAGGTATTTTTTTTGCATAAATGCAAAGTAGTCTGTCTGAAGCAACGTCAAAACAATTCACTAAAACCAATCATGAACATCACTGCTGTCCTGTTTGTGGATGTCAGCATTCTGTTATTGGATTGTTGGATGATTCTTATCAGGAAGATACAGCAATATTGTCAGGGCTCAGGAAGTAATGGATGTATTAAATTAAAGGTAAACCTTAGTGGATAAACTGCTTCAGTCTGCATTTGGAAGAAAAACATTCTTTTCAACAGGACAATGATCCATAGTATAGAGCCAAACTTAATTTGGAGGGCATGTGAAGGTGAATGCTCTTAAATCGGCCAGTTAATATCTGAAGGGAATGTAACTGACATAATTCTGATAATGGCAGTCCATAAGCTGTCCTGTGGCAGCCTGAAAAAAATATAAGCAGATCTGTCAAGAAGAAAGGTCAAAAGGTTTACGAACCCTTCAGTTTTGGAATCAGCAGCAATTAACAGTCTACAAACATTTGATAGGTTCCTGTAAGGAAATATTAATTAGGTTTGTGTTCTGTTTGGTTTGGAATTCTTCAATTTTTGTTCGCCATTTTTTGTAACCCTAAACACTCCTCCAGAATGATGTTAACCTCTTTACTCGATTTCATTGACTTCTTTTGTACGTTACTTTGGATAAAAGTGCCTGCTAAGTTCAGAAATGTAAATGTGCGGAAAATGAACCAGTTTACCATCAATTAGATATAAAAGTAAATCTTGATCAGTATCATTTTAATACATACTGACATATTAGGGGTTGGGTTCTTTTTTAAATTTGCATACCACAAATTACTCACATATCTGTCGCCAATGTTCTTCCAAATATGTATTTTATGACAACAGTGGCATTGCCTTTGTTTACTTGACAGATTCAGAAGAGTCATTTCTCAAATTAAGTAATACCATACTATCCATAAAAAGTCTTTTTTGATTTTACTCAAAATTCTCAACATCAGATGTATATTGATACATATACAGATATATTCAGTTTGTTCTAAAGCTGGCTTTATAGCTTCTCGTTTCCATGCCATTGTGTTTTTGCTGAAGGCTCTGGAAAAAACTTCCCACTGTTTCATTCCACCCAAACTTGTGTGGTGCTGAGGTGTCACCCATTGCAAGGCTGCACTCGGCTTCTAATTTGGGATCATGAGGTGGTTCATTGTGTGGTGGTTATTAGTGCATGCTCCCAACTTCTCTCTCCACCTCACGCAATGAATATTGCTTAAGTTAACTTAGAGTGGCAAAATGCATCGAAATATTTGTGATTTTTCTAGCAGCATGATGTTGTTTAATCTACAAGATGGCAGCAAAATACTACGTTAACAGTTATTCTGGATAACACTGTAAAAACTGGTCATTATCATCACCCTGAGTCTGACTCAGGATTAACCATTCCTGCATAGAATTTTGAGCCTGAATAATGGTTAAAGGTTAAAGACTTAAGGGGAGTCACAATATCAAATGGAGTTCGGTAGCTTGTTCCACCAGTTAGGAGCTACATTTGAAAACAGTCCGGACTTAAATTTGATACCACACACCAGACTCCGTTCAACAGTAGTCCTAAGTGGTCAAGACGGAGCATAGGACCTCATAAGCATCTCCATATAAATATAGTTGGTGCTGATCCTTTGACTACTCTGTAGGAGAGCAATAAGGATTTGAACTTAATATCTCACTCATTTTCTATTAACACGAGTTGCCTACTATCTAAAAATGTGTATGTCACGTTAATTGGCAACTCTACATTACCCACATTAGTACATTCACCTGGTGACCCCTTAAAAGTTGGTTCCTGCCTTGTACCCGATGCTTTTGGGAAAGGACCCTGAAACCCTGAAGCGCTAAAATGTGGACTCAGTTTGGCGAGTTAATGGATTGATGAAATGTCACTATTTGCTTTGTGTTTGAAGCACTTTGTGAGGGTTATTGGTAAGAAAGGTGATATAAAAAATAAAGACAGACTGATACATTAATCATTGATCATAGTCTGCTTGTAAGTTTGGTCCCTTACATACTCCCATATGATTCCATGCTCAAATGGCTTCACCAGGGGAGCAAAAATGTAATAATTGCTTGGATATCTGGAGACTCAATCACACTTTCTTATCTTCTCCTTCTCGTTATTGTCCCCATGTTTTCTTTAAAACTTGGCTTCTTCCTTCCTGCTGTTGAGGGGCCTCTCTAGGACAAATGCTCTGTAGAGGTAACATGGACAATCTGGCAGTATCCACTATGGTATGATTTCACATCTCCATCTTGCTTTTGTTTGAGCTGTACACCATAGCATCACCAGAATTCTGATACAGAAGTCTTTTACTTGTTCTAGACGGAAGCCAAACAAAATGTTTAATCTTTGCTTCCTTTTTGTCTACTTGTACCTGGCACCATCAGGCAGTATCATGCTACAATTACACAATTTACAGATACATTACAATATTTTAGCTTCCTAAAGCAAGTTGCATCTTTAATGTGCTGTTAAACCTAAATCAGAACTCTTGCAGAATATATTGTATTACCCATTTAAACTTGGAGGGTCTTTATTTCATACAGATACAATACATGATACAGTACGAGTCTATTCTAGGCACAGAAAGGCATTAAAATTGGTTGTTTTTCCAGTGACCCATATACATCAGATTGCATTAGTGCATGTGTCTGCGTGATGTTTATATGAGGCTTTTATATACAGTAAATTGTTGGTTGGTAATGTGTTAGTAACCTTAGTTGAAAAGTAGGCAAATAAACTTTATCATAGACTTTCTTATCATAAGTAGCAGGCTTTACTGATTAAAATGGCACCTTTACTTAAGATACTGCATCTCAAAAACACATTTCTCAGGCGTAACAGAATGCTGGATTTGAAAATGAATATTGTACTGTAGTGATATTATTTTTAACAGACAAGCCGAAGCTGCATGAATATTTAACAAAAATATTGTTTCAAAATTAAACAGATATTGGAATTTATTACAAGAGAGTGAAATACAGTAGATGGTTTTTAAAAGATTCTGTAAAGCTGAAAATAAAATTATTTCCACAGATGTATTGCTCTCATTCACTAAACAGTATTTCATTTTCTCGGTTGAACATCACAGTTACAGTTCTCACTGCAAGATAGATAGAAACCTATTATAATAGATTTGATCTTCCTTAAAGGTTGTAACAGTGAAATACATGTTATGATTAATGAACCTGTCAGTAGGAACCAGAAGAATGTGAAGAGCCAAATATAAAAAGCAAATTATTTATTCTGCCATCTTATATTTAGTAATACTTATGATTGTAGCATACATTACAATACCTAATGGATGAAGTCTCAGAGGAGTTCATGCAAAGTATATTGATGTACACTGTTTTTCTGTATGTATATTCGAGAGTGGGCTTAATTTTTTTTTCTTCAGCATGGTATTTTTGTGTTATCCTTTATCGCATTTCTAAATATGTACTGCTCTTTGGACCTGTAAATGGAAGTGAGCTACATAAAATATATATGAGTTTAGTGAATTCATTGTTACACATTTTGGGGAAAAACTGGAAGCCTGTCGCCACATTTTTATGATCATTTTTACTTTCATAAAATTATGAGCGCTGAATAATGAAGCAATCTTTTTTTATTTGCTTTATGATTTTTCCTATTATAAACTCATCAACAGATGTTTGCAAATGTTAATGACACCTGCAGTTCATTATATCTGACAGCTGGTGAGCAGAATATTCCTTTATAGTAACAATATCTCACATGATAGTTTGTGTTTGCGAATTTATTTCAAGACATTTTGCCTTGTCATTAACTCTGCGATTGCCTTAGGCCAATGTAATCAGCCTGTTTCCTACAGGTAAAGAAGCCAAGGCCGAAACCAATTATTTTGTCTCTCAAACATTGTAATGTTATTACACCAATATGTAAAACCATTCATGATAGGCTGATACATAATAGTTGCTATGGAAACACTTGAATAGGAGCATTAAGTATTGAGTACTGCCAGGGTTAATCAGAATTGGAAATTCAGTATTAGAGAACAAAGCATGACAAACACATTGACCCCCAGACTCATACAATGCACTCACGGGAAAATGGGACAATGGAAAATAGACTTTTTAAATCACGTCAGTCCAACATTGCATGAATATTCACAGCTGAGCTCCAAAAAAAAAACCTCTTTAAATGTAAAATCATTTTATGCAGAAGATCTTCACTAATGATAGAAATATCTTGAATGAAATATGTGTTGTCTGTCGCTGTCTGGCATCTTAGGTATTCAGTGGTAATACAAGGTTTTGAAATGCATTTTATTTTAAAATATGACATTTAAATATTTATTTTTTTTATTTTGAAACTAATAAAGATTTTGCTGGATGCTGTGCTAAGCTCCTAATATTTATGGTAGCTTAGGATAAAAAGGTCAAACTGAAATTACAAATCCTTTCAGTATGAAAAGGGGGTCATATGCAAAATGGTTTTTTTCCTTTTTTGTAACAAACATATATTTTTAGCTTTCTGCACAGCGGATGGTTAAGTAAAAAGCACCATTCTTTTTTAGCGTATAAATATGTTTTCTTCTTCTTCGTATTGACTATATTATTACAGTTGGAGAAATACAATAAGCTAGCTAGCTGCTCATAATGCAGATGTTGTCTTTTTAAAGCTCTCCCTTATTCCATTATGAATAGGTCATTCTGTACGCCTGACATTTCTCTTAAGATTCCTGTGACCTTTTAATATGAATGCAATGTCTCTGTACTATAGAAAATGCAACTGTCCTGTTTCAATCACATAAAATGAACTCGATAGCACTGACATATCAAATTTACCATGGTATATTATTTTACTTGTGATCATCATTATAGAAGTAAATGTGTTAATAATTGGGATGAAATTTGATCTTTACAAGGAAAGCATACTTTTTATTCATTCTGCATTCACTAGCATGTATTGTACAGACATTTTTTGTTAGTAAACCATATAGTTTATTAGTTGGTAATAGTGGTAGGATTGATGGACATATATGAAATGTTTTTGAAAATTAAATCTTTGAAAGTTTCATTTAAATTTCAATTTAAATCTTTGAGAAACACCTGCAGTTCAACATCAGCAAGAAAAAAAAAGCTGTTGGTGGGCTTCTGGTGTGCCAAGGAGCTTCTGACAATAGGCATCATTCAGGGGGAGGACATGGAAGTAGGGGGGTTTACTAAACAACAAACTGGACTGGTCTGACAACACAGTGGCACTATACAAGAAGAGGCAGAGCAGACTGGATTTCCTATAAGGAGACTCAGATCTTTTCATATATGCAGCAAGTTGCTGGGAATGTTCTACCAGACCATTGTAACCAGTGTGCTGTTCTACCCAGTAGTCTCCTTGGGAAGCAACTTGAGCTCAAAAGATGCACAATACTTGAACAAACCTATCAGGAAAGTCTCCTTTATCACAGGGTGAACTCTGAACACACTAGAGCAATGTGGCGAACATTGGGTACCATCATGAAAAATCCCCTCCAACCCCTCCAGGAGATACACTCTTTTAGTCACAGGTTTACTGCAGTATTGGTGTGCTAAGAAGCACCTTTGGTGGTCTTTTCTGCCCACTTCTATTAGGCAATTCAATGTTCCTTTCCGGCATACTCTTTAAGTTGAAATATCTACACAATAAACATTGATTTTTTTATTGATTGACCAATTGATCGGCTGTATTATCTGTGTTGCAAGACTGTAGCCATGTTTCTGCTGCTGTATGCACATTAACTTCTCCATGCATTTAATAAAGTTTATCAAATCTAATATAATAATAAACACTCAGATACTAATTCATTCAGTTTCAGTTTATTGTTCAATTTATTCACCACTCTTCACTCACCACAAAAAAAAATGTACAACTATAATTTAATAACAGTAAAATACTAAAATAAATGCAAATATCATGATTAAATATAACGTCATACCAAAATAATCTCAATATGGTCAGTTGACAATGATAGAGAGAAATGATGGTGCTCATGTAAACAGCATGGGGTGGTGTATGGTTCTGTACAAAAAGCAAAATCACAATATTACTGATTAAAGTCATCTGGTCACTCTTCCCCTCTATAACACTCATGTTAAGCCAGCAAGAGTTTCTCACTGCAACAATCTCTTCAAAATCACAATGCTCAAGGTTGAATTCTGTTAACCGAAGTCAAAAATTCAGCCAGAGAAGGAATCTCAAAATGCAATACAAGAAAGTATTTAAAAATGCTTGTGACAGATACAAACGCATTTAATACAGGGAGTAAAATCACCAAGGAACTTACAACAAACATTGAGAAAGCAAATTTTAAACCAAATACTTTATTTTATGTAGTCTTGTATTTTTCTTTCAGTTTCATGCTGATTACTTCTTTGCACAAGTATGGAAGTCTTCAAGTGTAGACAAAACCTCAGAGATAGTGCATAAGGTGTAAAACATGAGAAAAGAAAGGCACACATCAATATGCTCTAAATTTTACATTTGACTTAAGGGTGGTTTGCGTTGAGCAGGGCTGGCTGTAATCAAGCCTGGCTCTATTCAATCAACAGACTGTAATTATCCCTTTCTTTTTCTTCGGTTTTATTCTTGAATAAATGCACATTTGTTTTGTTTTACTTGTACCTTTTGTGAAAGTGTTTATTTGATATTTGGACTTCAGGCTTCACACATTGTACACTTCATGTCTACATTTTGTCAATTATTACTAAAACATGAAAAACGTTTCTGTTATAATGATGTATTTACATAGATTGTTGTAGACATGGAACACACATGAAATGTATGTATTCCAAATGACGATATATTATTTGCCCTCTACAACTCCAGGCACTTCACTCCAAGATAAACACTCAGCACTGAGAACCTTTTGTGCGAATTGAGCTGCGGCGGTGGGCAAGGGGATGGGACAGCAGGCTGCTTGCTGCTTGTGCTGATCGACACATTTACAACACAAAAGACGCTGACAGAGAAGTACAAAGGGATTTAAGGAGGATTAGGAGTTTTGTCGTAGACTAGGGGAATTCTAGTGTTAATTAGGTTGATATAAACTGGGCACAATTACTTTTTCCACACAGTGCCACTTGATATTGGATAACTTTGTTCATTAAAGAAATGAAGCTTAAAACTGTGTATTTTCTTCACTTAGGTACCTTTTTATCTATTAGATTTTTGTTGAAGACCTGAAAACATTCAGTGCCCAACATATAAAGTATTAGAAGAAACCATGAAGAGGGCAAATGCTTTTTAATAGCACTGAAAGTGAGGGAATGAATAAAACAGGCACTGAAAATGAAAGTGGAGACAAGCCAATATGGTTGAACCATAACCATTATCATAACAATAGAAATTAAAAGGTATGTTGGTTGTTCAATGCTAGAAGAATGTGTGATTTAGGTTTGAGAATGAGCTTAGCTTCTTGTGATTTTTTAAAGGTGTTTTTGAAACCCTGTAAAAGGACACATATGGTCAAGACAAGTTAAATATTTTAGAAGGTAGTTGATTACACTTTTATTTTGACAGCTCAAAGGTGTTCCCTTAAGCCAATGCCACATTACTCGACTTCTAGACTTTGGGTTTGTAGAACTTGCCAACTGCTGTTACTGATCTCAGCACTGAACCATATCAGTTTACACGATTGAAAATTGCTGGGCATGTCAACTTTAGTAACTGCATGCCAACCTTCTAGCACAGTTGTTCTTGTCTCTTTTGTGACAGCCAATAATGTGCAGCCTAATTAGGCCCTGCTTAATTAAAGGATAAAAGGTGTGGTGAGTTCAGCTGCAATCTTGTCCCTTTTTTTCATTTTGTTGTAGTACATAAAACACCAGAACCAGAGTTCTTTTTCTGCTTGTGTGATCCAAAACACCTGCATTCCATAATCTTCATTCTTGCAATATATGCATTGTGATTCTTGATGAGCATTCATTGTGATATAATGGGTCCACAGCTCAGAAAAACTGGCCACTTTTAATAGACAATTAATGAACATGTGCTAGGGAGTGGACGTAGGTGTGAGCGATATGCCGAAGTTGCCCGGGTTGGTGTGGGGCAGTTAGCTGTCCGTGTGTTGCCTTGCCCGCATGTGCGGGCAGTCTGATTGCCTTGTTATCAGTTCAGGGCAGTAATCAGGCGATTGCACCTGCAACCAGTCTCCCAGCCTATAAACAGGAGCGTGGAAAAAGAGAAATGGAACAAAAGAGAAAAGGGAACAAAAACACAGTGGAGGTTAAAGGACAGAAAAAGACAGGAGCAGTAGTGAGCCGGAGCTAAGGAGAGAAGCAGGCGGATGGGAATGGTGCTCAGGAGTAGTGTAGGGCCAACGCTCAAGAGGGGGCATCAGTGATCACTATGCTCAGGACAATCCTCTCATCAGGTGGAGCCTGTGACTGGCAGCGGTGGAAAGACGCCGCACTTTCACCGGGTGGAGCCTGGATTGGCAGCAGTAGGCACGGGAGCAAAGTCCGGTGGCTCTCTGTGCCAGGAAGAGATGGGTGTCTGCACCTGTTGGTAGATGTCTCTCCATGCTGCAAGGTCCTAGTAGGATAAGCCAGAGAGGCGTCGGATTTTAAAGGGAAGCACCAGGGATGAGAATTTTAAAGAAGATTCCTGCATTGTTTTAATGTCATGTTTATTGGATAAGGTGTTCTCAAAGTTGGTCCTGGGGGCCCACTGTGGCTTCAGGTTTTTGCTCCAACCAGATTCATAATCGGTGACAATAACTGATAACACTGATCTCATTTAATTAACTGGTATTGTTTTTTCTATTCTCTTATTCTACATTCAGAACAGCATAGCAACATGAGTTTTACATTTATAAGACACTTAGAAATATTTCTGTTTTTGCTATGGATTTAAATGCTTAACTCTCTTTTCATTATATTTTGCCCTTTCTCTGTGTAGTTTGCTCCCTTCATTGTATCTTAATAATGACAATGAGCAGAGAAGACACCCCAGTAAACAACACTGAATCATGAAAGGATGCAACTACTTTAGTGTCAGACCCACAAATTAGTAAATAATGGATTAATTACACAATTAGAACAATTAAAAAAGTAGAATCAAAATCAAGATGAAAATATTGTTAAAAAGAAAAAAAAATCATTATTCTAATATAACTGCTTAGTACATTTTAATATATATATATATATTTTTTTTTTTTTACCAAACTTGGTTTTCTAATTTGTATATTGTTCCCAAAACACAAAACTTGAGAAATGACAGTTCACTTAATTAGCCCAGGAGTCTAATTAAAAACTGAAGCTAGTTGGAACAAAAACCTGCAGCCACAGTGGGTCCCCAGGACTGAGTTTGAGAACCCCTGTATTGGATTATTTATTGACTTTAAGCTCCACCAGCAGTTTGATGTTTTTAAGGATGATTTATTGTTTTTTTTTTTTTTTTTGCTGAGCACTGCACTTTTTCGAATACTTGTTTTGTGGATTGTTTTAGTAAACGCATTAGCACTTTTCACCATCCCCTTGTTTAGTGTGTTTTGTCCTCACCAGCTCAGCTCATCCGGTTACATTATCAATGGGCTCGGGTTCAAGAGGCTCCCATTATGGAAGAGGGTGCAAGGAGCCGACCCACACTGTCACATTCATTGCTTGTCAGATGTCATGCATACAGAGTGCACTTCTACGATTAAATACAAAGTCAACCCTTTTTGATTTTATCAGGAAGTAAGTCATGGACTAGATGGAGTGAGTCACATAACATAGTAGCATGCACCTGTGAAGCTGGTCAACTTCGTTTGACTTTCAAAGATTATGAAAATGAAGGTTATGACAGAAAATTGCTGTCAAAGTCATCAAATGTGACCTGGTCTTTACGCAGTCGCCACACTGTCCTACAGTTACACCTTACATGGTATAACAGGTGGATACATGTTACAAGAATAACAGTAAATATTGTATTTGGAAAGGCATTACCAAGTAAAAGAAATATATGAAAAGATAGACAAAAGAGAAGCCATATTAATGATAAAACTATATTGAAATCTTGGTGTAGTTCCAAGCTTGACTTGACTTGTCAGTTTACAGTTAACATGGTCTCCTTATTTTGTGTGGGTTTCTTCTAATATTTTGCTTCCCACACACATCCAAAACAAGTGTATGGCAGATTACTTGATGGTTCAAAATTCAGCCCATGTTAATGAGTTCATAGCCATTCATTGAACTAATATCCTGTTCTGTTTTGGTGCTTGTCTAACACTGCCAGACAGAGCTCTAGCTGTCCATAAGCCTAGAAATGAGAAAGTGGGTTTTCAAGTTGGAGACATACTTCAATTACATTTCCACAGAAGAATAAGTTAATGTAAAATGTATATTTAGCATTTGAAATGAGTATGAGTAAATTTAAGAACACCTCCTAATAGGATATTTAGTTAATTTGTGTACAGTGGTGCTATTCCCCTAGCAACCCACAAAGCCCCCACATTCCCAAAATCCAAACCCTCCAACCAAGCTAGGACATAATAATGTACAGAATTTAGAAAGTGAGAACTGCACCATATACTTACTTAATATCAACATGCAGCCCCTATAAAAATTATTGAATATCTTGGTGTAGAAAGTGTACTATATTAACTATAATGTAAATCTTAACAGCAGAATGCATAATGTATCTATAAAAATGTTCTCCAAATATGCCTATTCTCAACTAGTTCTCAATTAGTTAACTGCTGTTGAAAACGTTGATTTATATGTTGTAGTTTATTGAACTGGTTAAATGGGCGACTTCATCTGATAGATTTCAGGTAAAAGGCCTTAGCTCCAAAGTCTTGTCATGCTGAACGGACATGAAGCGTATTCTAGGAAAGTTGAAAGGCAAAACAGAACTCATAAAATTTTGCTTAGACAGAAAGTAGATAGATAGTAGATAGAAAGAAGTTTTTCCAAAAAGAGTCCTCTCAGTTCAGTTAGTTGCAGAAACGCAGCTCGCATTTTAGTTGCTTGTCTGACTTTTGTAAAGAGCTCAGCTCAGTTGCAAAAATGGACCCTTTGATAGGAGCCATGGACACTTTCATGGACACCTGGGAAAAAGTTCTCTTTTTCTGACAAGGAATCTTTCCTTTCATATTATGAATAAGCATGTATAATATGTAACTGAGGCCATCTGGGAAATGTCATCTAGGACTGAATGAAGACTGCATAAACACATTCATTTTGTATATATCTTTGTATCGTTTATATTTGTTGCAATTGTTAATTGTAGTGACAATACTGCACAGAAAAAGGTCAGTATGGAAACAGAGCGGTGGCCTCTACATAGCTGAGCATTTTCTCCATTTAGCTCACAATGCAAGGGAATCACTTCTGAGCCATATGATATGGGTTCATGGCTGGCCACCAGCAGTTACCACAGCACAAATCTACAAACTGAAATGCTTTGTGGTGCGAGTCCACAGATGTTTACTTTATGCTGCTGCCTGTTCATGTCATGTCCTAGCTACTGTACCTGTATTCCTCCAAGATAGTTGGATGACGTTTCAAAGGATTTGCAAATATAGTTTCAGACAAACAAAAAAGAAAGGATATACAAGTAATTAAGTTGTAAACCAGCCCAGATGGTGCTCTTCTCAGCAATGAATCTTCAGGGGTAGCAACATCCTACTTGTGCTTTAAAGTTTGATAGTTAGGAGTCTTTGTCTGATTGCTGCTAATGTTGTCAAGTGCTGGACTGATCATTACCTGTCTAGTTGTGGCCGCATATGGGCTCAGAAGGATGCTTTTGGGAAGTTCTCTATTGGTATTAAACCTGGTTGAAGTAAAGAGAAAATAAGAGAAAGTCTCAGCGAATGGCCTGCTGATAAAGGTGCCTTGGGCTGAATACCCAGGGTACAGTGCAGATGGTGAGACATGTAAGAGTTTACAATTGTTCAGATGCTTTTGACTTTTCTTCTTATTCTCCTGAGGTTAGCTGGTACCCTTCGTGTTATGTGCATGTCACAAGTGACCCAATAACATGATAAAATATGACTCTTTACTGGCCAGCAGTTGCTTTTGTTCCTTATTGATTGAGTTTGGGAAAAAAGCTAAAATAACTTGAAAAAACGTTATAAATAAAGTTGATTTCTATTACTAATTATATACCCCATTAATAAAAGGGGGTCTGCAAAAATAAATATGATTTTAATTTCTTAGTACATGTCCCATGTTATAATTGCAGATTCCTTAATGGGAAAATTATAATTGGTGCAATAATCCTAATTTTCCAGTGAAAAGGGACACAAACCACTTAGGACTATAGAAGTGGCCATTTGAACAGCAGGCGCAGCAAGGCTTGTAAAGAACCTTTAGCTTCATATTTAGATATTGATGTGCATTGACATGAGATCACTAAAACGTGATTATATGCTAAGGACTGCTCTGAAAGAAATAGGACAACATTTTCTACGGATCTTCCTAGGGCAAAGAATGCAAATGACCCACAAAAAACATTAAGTGCAGTAATGTATACTATTTTCTAAAATACTACATAAATATTTTGCAAAGTACTTATCTAAATAGACTAATTTGCTAAGATAACTTACAGTATGGTTGTATTTACTACCACAGCTAACCAAAAAAAAATTCTCCTTTTAAATGTCTCTTGATATTCTCCAATCAAGACCACCTCTCTTGGTTACAAGGCCATAATATGATTTTACAAAGAACAATGACAAATTATAAATACATTATTGCAATACAAGTGGAGCTCTTCTGAAGGACAGCAAGCACTGTTTCTTTTCAGCAAGGGGCAAAGCAATGTTTACAAAGAGCTTATTATCAGACTAAACTGTAGGGGATTATTTCAGAATGTCTCTAGGATCAATTTTAAACAATAGAAAACTTTTTTTGTCTTTATTATAGTAAATAACATACAAGAAAAAAATCACTTATAAGAAATTCTACAAGTCTTTCCTTTCTACACAATTACAAAATTTGTCTCATGAAAAATCCAGTTTACAGCAATTTGTGGAGCATTGCTATCACCACATACTGCAGATTTTTATTTTTAGCTCAAGAACGTAATCTAAATTCCTTGTAGAACCCTTTTATAATAATAACTAGCCGAAGTCCTCCGTAGCATACGGTGGTGTAAGATTAGGAACGTAAAACGGTGAGAAAGGAATTCAGTATAACAAAGGCTTAGGAAACCACCGTCGCAGTATAATGAAAATAGCAAGGAGCGAAACCAATGCCAATGGTTGAGAGAGTACCTTCCTGTAGCAGGCTACGGAAAACATAGACATATATAGATAGATGCTGCATTCACTGTGTTGCCCAGTCGACACGATAATTCAGCACGTCCACCCTATTGCGAGTGGTAAAAGTGGCATTTAAACTTATACAGGTAAACATGGAAACCAGGTTTTCTAGATGAAAAAACAACGTTTTAAACAGTATCGTTTACATGCAATTATTTATATCCATTTATACACTAATAATGGAAATCGTTAAATAATAATAATAATTATTGTTATTATTATTATTAAATAATTCCTCCCGTATAAGTAAAATTTCTCGTACTGCTTTCTTCCATCTCGAAACATTTCTAGACTTCGTCCTGTTCTTACACAACACAGTACTAAAGTATTGGTTAATGCCCGAGTCACCTCACGTTTAGATTACCGTAATGGTATTCTATCTGTCATCCCACAAAAACATATCCATCGCTTACAATTTATTCAAAATTCTGCTGCCAGGATAATAACCTGCTGTTCTAAATCCACTGAACATACTATACCTATTCTCTCTCAACTTTACTGGCTCCCTGTTAACTACAGAATAAAATACTAAATACCGCTCTTAACATTTAAAGCTCTCCACAACCTCACTGAACTCCTATAGACTGACACTCATCTCGCTCACTCAGATTCTTATCTGCAGCTGTACTTTCTGTACCACACATCAAACTCTTTGCTATGGGAGCTCGAGCGTCTCTCATAGTCCTCCTCAAGTCGGGAATTCTCTTCTCTCTCATATACATCAGCTTGATTCAATAACACATTTTAAAAATACCCTCAAAACTTATCTTTTCAAACTGGCATACCAATTGTGAATTCTGCACTGTTACTGCCAGTTATCTTTGTTTGTTTGCTAATTATTGCTGTTTGATCGAGAGCGACTGTGGACGCGGAAGTAGGATTAGAGATGGTGGGCTGGGCCCTGTCGTACGTATCCCATGGTCTTAGAGTTGGTGGGC
>JANRMT010062819.1:59831913-59881412 GCA_026402145.1 Polypterus bichir lapradei
GGGCTGGGCCCTGTCGTACGTATCCCATGGTCTTAGAGTTGGTGGGCAGGGCTCTGTGAGTTGGCGGGCGTGGCACTCTGTCTTGCGTGCACTCTCTGTCTTGCTTGTCCTTAGTTAGAATTGGCGGGCAGTGCTCTGTGAGTTGGCGATCGTGGCTCTCTGTCTTGCGTGCGATGTAAAGTCAACGTGGCTCAGAGGTGCATGTGGACTTTTGCACAGACGAAAGCGACTGAGGCTGTGTTTGGTGAGTTGTTGCATGCCTTGAGAGCGACGCTGGACTCGAGAGGAAGGTTACAGTTGGCGTGTGTGGCTCTGTCGTGCGTATCCCATGAGGCGGTAGGAGGGTTAGAGTTGGCAGGCGGGGCTCTGTCGAGCGTATCCCATGGTGTTACAGTTGGCGGGCGGGTCTCTGTCTTGCTTGCGCTCACTGTCTTGTTTACGCTGTGTCTGGCGTGCCCTTAGTGAATTATATATAGATTAGTACAATTTGATTATCCTTCAAAAAAAAAAGTTCTCTTTCAAAGTCTTTTTTTTGTCGATTTCAGTCCTCTCTCTTCCTCTAAATTATTTATTTTTTGTTATTTTTGACATTTTTTCATTTAGTTCTATCATTGATTAGGAATATTGTTTTCTGCTTATTTGAGTCACCTTAGATAGAGGTGTCTCCTAAATAACTATTAATCTCTAGTAATTATACAGGATACTATATTTATACAACTTAGCCTAAGTTCAGTCTTGGCTTAATTAACCTTCCTGATGTTTGAATGGGACCTTATAACTAAATTGTCATCACCTTCCCCAAATACAATGTTAGTTCTTTGTGGTACTCTCTCAACAAAAGTTAATTTTTGATTTCACCGTTTGTGCAATGTCCAAATCGGGACTCAGTAACTATTTTCCAAGGGATGAGTACCAATGTGGTCTATTTTGTATATGTTACCACATGTAGATTAGTATGTTGTGTATTATTATATTAACTGTTTGAATAATATATGTTTTATTTTTTATCAAATACATGCTGATCAGGTATTCTGACTGTGTTGTTGGTGTGAACCCTAAAATTTTTATAATTGAATATGAGATTTAAAAGATGGCAGCACAAGATTCAAAATTCCTATACCACGATTACAAGATTCAAAATGTTTACACAAGGGATGTGATGTGGATATTATATGTCAAACACCATGATGATTACTGCTTAGATCAATGTAACTGATCGTCTGTCTATCTATCTAAATCAATGTAACTGTCTGTCTATTTTCCTACTATGGGAAACATAATGTCAGGCTATTGGGATATAGAAAAAAATCTGTGTACTCGGAGAAATTACGCTTCAACATGGACAAATGTGAAAATACTGCACAGTGGACTGGGAACTGAACCCCCTAAATATTTTGAAAAATTTCAAGGAGACCATATAAAAGTTGGTGTGATGTATGGCCGGCTGTTCATCCCGGCCAATACCCCCACGCCGCCAGGTGGAACCCTCCCTGCAGTATGGAGGTGCCCCGAAGACCAGCAAGGCATTATGGACATTGGAGTCTTTATTCACAGCCCTGCTGGATACCATGGGGGCCGCCAGAAGTCGCTGCAGGGAGGCCCAGAGACTATTTGCCTTACGCCCAGGAAGTACGTCATAGTCACATGGACAAAGAGAACGATGTGCTTCCTGGGTGAAGAAAAAAGGATTTTTAATCTGACCCGGAAGTGTTCCAGGTGACATGGACAGAGAGGGTGAAACGCTTCCGGGTCGAGCAATATAAAGGACTATGGGAAATCCCAGACGGACGAGCTGAGTTGGGAGGCAGGGTGGCTAAGCGTCTGGGAGTGGAGGATTGGTTATTTGAGCATTGTTTGTTTATTTGAGAATTGTGGAGAGGAGCGTGCTTTGTGCACATTATTATTATAATAAATAATAATTGGACTTTTTATCTGGTGTTTGACGTGTGGTCTGAGGGTACAAGGGTGCGAGAAAACCCTAATCTGTCACAATTGGCGTAGCCTCGGCAGGATTCTCTGGCCATCAGTTTGGCAGAGGACCTGAATTTAAAAATTTTATTGTGGACAGAATACCCCAAGAAGGCAGCGTCAAGACACACAGAAAAATCGCCACTAACCCTATTTTCAAGTCCGTAATGGGGAAGAAGAAGGCAAAGCAGGGCAACAGCACCAGCAGAAGTTCCATGTTCGTCATGGCCGACACTCGGGATGAGCGACAGGGTGACTACACTGATCGGGAGAGGACTCCGGACGAAGAAAACTACAACGAGGTATGTGCCGGAAATATAATAGATAACCTATTTAAAATTACTCATTTTGTACCGTGCACATACCTCGGAAAAGATCATCCGGAAGTTCTGCGGGATGCAGGAGAATCTCCCGAAGACGGTGTGGCGCTTTTGTGCAGGCAGACGGACAACAAAACGGACTTCCGCATGTCGGGTGCTGGCGAAGGACACGTGACCCTCCCCGAAGGATTTGGGAAAGGAGGAGGTCCATGTCCTGCTACTTTTGACTTCGCTCAAAAGAAGACGGACTTAGACTTTCCGAAAGGGAAGGGGGAGGTGAGCGAAGCACCGCTCAACCCAAGAGAAGGTAAGGAGGGCGGGAAATGGCTGGTCGATCTGCCGACAAATTAATACAGGCAGATCGCAGTCATCCAAAGATGGCGGCCCGGTCCTCGTCCGTAGAGAACTCCAATTCCCAGAAACCCGTGCGGAACCCATCAGAGCACGTGCCGACAGCGGGCGTGTTCATTGGCTCCCGGCCGGACGGTATGGCAAACCAGGAAGTAAGCCAACCTCCGGCCGAATTAACTAACTATTTTGACGTGCGGGAGCTCGAAAAATTAATCGAGCCCGTGCGGAGTATTTTGCAGACTTTGGAGGCAATTAAGAAGATCGTTGGAGATCTGGGAGCAGCGGCCGAAGCGCCTTTAAGAAGAGTACGTGAGTACCTGCGGCGATTAGACCAAGAGCCTCCCGTGTTATATGATTTGGCGGTACAGGTAGGCAAAGCCGGTACCGTATATAATGAAATAGGGACGCAGAGTGACACGGGCCCGCGTTTAATCCATAGCGGGTGCCAAGTGGATGCGTGCCCTACAAGAGAGGCCGAAACGTTTACAGAGCGGCTGGGGCAAGGGCCGATCGAGCCGGAGCAGCTGGATGGTGCTGTCTCTCGGAGCGATTCGATCCTAAAGACCCCGACCCGTGTTATTAATAAGTCCAAAGGGGTACAGACAGGGAATGGGCTTTCTTTCTCTCATAGAGAGACCCAGACTGTCGACAAACCCCACAGTAAGCAGGAGATACCAAAAATAAAACGGGGGTCTCCTAACAAGAAGGAGAAGGGCGTAAATAGCACAGAGGCAGCGGGGGAACCCTCCTCAGCGAGAAAAGGGACAGAGACAGAGTTCCCCGAGTGTTTCCAGCTTCGCAGAGGGAAAATTCCGGGAGGACAAAGGTGGTGTTACGGATGCCGACGGCTGGGCCATATTTGGTACAACTGTCCCTGGAGGACAGGGGATAAAGTGGATTATCATTCTGAAATTCCCCCTAGGTTCTCCAGGGACCACTTCAGAAGGCACAACCAAGGTCAGCCCAGAAGTCCTACCTGGAAGAAGACATCCCTTGCGGGGCTGGCCGCTTCGAACCAGGGTTCTTCGCTGGGGGGGGAGTACTGTGATGTATGGCCGGCTGTTCATCCCGGCCAATACCCCCACGCCGCCAGGTGTAGTATGGAGTATGGAGGTGCCCCGAAGACCAGCAGGGCATTATGGACATTGGAGTCTTTATTCACAGCCCTGCTGGATACCATGGGGGCCGCCAGGAGTCGCTGCAGGGAGGCCCAGAGACTATTTGCCTTACGCCCAGGAAGTACGTCATAGTCACATGGACAAAGAGAAGGATGTGCTTCCTGGGTGAAGAAAAAAGGATTTTTTATCTGACCCGGAAGTGTTCCAGGTCACATGGACAGAGAGGGTGAAACGCTTCCGGGTCGAGCAATATAAAGGACTGTGGGAAATCCCAGACGGACGAGCTGAGTTGGGAGGCAGGGTGGCTAAGCGTCTGGGAGTGGAGGATTGGTTATTTGAGCATTGTTTGTTTATTTGAGAATTGTGGAGAGAAGCGTGCTTTGTGCACATTATTATTATAATAAATAATAATTGGACTTTTTATCTGGTGTCTGACGTGTGGTCTGAGGGTACAAGGGTGCGAGAAAACCCTAATCTGTCACATTGGTTAGCTAACTGACACATTGATAGTGAACCCTAACCCTGCGTCCTATTTTGAAATAGACTTAACTTCATATAAAAACATCCTCTAAACTTAAAATTTAGCAATATGGATTACCATCATTTTTTTGGCAGCATCTTTAAATATATGAAATCAATAAGACAAAACAATTTTAGTTTTATTTTAAATAAAAATATTGCATATGGATTATTACTATTCTTTAATGATTCTTATAGCAAAGCGGTGGTTTCACAAATAATGTGAATATTTCAAATAACTAGGGATGTGAAAAATTAAAAAATGAATGCCCTGTCTTTATAAGCATTACTTAGTAGTCATTTCCATGGCATAGGCACCCAAGAAACTGCTGGGATGAGAGTGTGTAGTAGGCACTATTATGAGAATTCAATGTTGTGTTTAGTTTAGTTATTTCAGAGCCTTAACCTATAATATTGCCAAATTCCACATTTCTGTTCTGATAACAGTTTACTATACTTTTGTCCTTGTACAGCAATTTATCACTGAAACTGTCTTGCCCACAATCTGCAATAAAAGGTTGAAAAGCAGATTTTAGTATGGAATTTAAATTGGTTGTCTAGAAATTGTTACTTTATTCCAGTGATTGAAATTTCCACGCCTTTAAAAAAACAGATAGGAGATCATATCAGTTCTTGTTGGACTATTCTTGATTCCTCCAGCAAACATACAATTCTTTCCCACCAACAACCCAGCTGTAAAAGTCAGTCATCTTATATTAGTTTCTGAGATTCAGAAACTGTAAATAGGAATGAAAATTTAAAATCATTTATATTGTAAGTGTACATATACGTTATTTGTAATTATCAGTGTTTGTTTTGTCAAAGAAACAAACTGACCCCAACATTATCTTATTTACCTCTGCTTTGGAAAAAGCTACTTTTAGTCAATTTTCCACTTACCAGCTCTACCAAATCACACTGTGTAACACTGTTAAAGTAACCCTTCAAAGTATAAATCTGAAAGCAGTGTTTCTATATACACACTTTAAGCATGTATTTTACTACCTTTCTGTGAAATGTATACAATGTCTATTATTTTCTATTTAGAAGAGTTTACTCCAGAATATTTGTAACAATAGCAGCATATACAGTAGAATACGAAGTAGAGAGGCAGAAAACTGCAAAAGCATGCATTTAAGAGCAACAATTTTTGATAGAATACAAGAAATTTAGCACCACAGGCAGTGCCAGAAGTAGATGACAAACTCTTATAATATTAAGAAATGTACTGGAAATCAAATGTTTTGTTTCAGGTTAGAAAAATCTATCTGATATACAAAGTAGGGCTACATGATAAAAAGCCTAAGGTCCCCCAAAGTGCTATATGAAAAACTGGATTCCAAGAGGCACGGGTATAAAGTCTGAAGGGCTGGGAAGGTTCATTAATATTTTAAAGAAGTTGCTTTTTGAAAAACATACAGACAACAGAGATTGAGTATTCTGCTAGGGGGAAAATACGAGAAGCAAGTAAATAAATGATCAGAAAAAAAATGCAATTGGGAGACAGGCAAAAATTATAACCAATAAGTCAAGAAAAAATGAGAGCGTCAGAATCTAAATGACAGTCAAAAATCAAAGTGAAAAGGATTAGCAAAAATATTAAACCTTGAGATCAAAAAAATAAAAGAAAAAATTTAAGAAGGGGACAGAGGTTTGATATATCCACAGTCTCGGATAATGTAGGGTCTGTCACGTGCGTGCACTTTGGGTATAACTTAAGGTGGTGATAGTCTCCCGTCAGAACACAGGATGGCGTTGGTTACTAACACCTTTTCTCTTCTTCCCTTTACGGACCTGGCTTTACCAAGTTTGACATCAGGAGACAATAACGTCCTCCGTGGCAGGCGTGTTTACTTGCTCCACTCCATGCCATCTTTTGTTTTGTTTTGTGTTTTTGTTTTTCACCTTCTCTACAGCGCACAAATGCCTTGCTCTACTATCATACAGCAGACAGGCATTGCTGGACATTGCTAACTCACACAGTCCCCTAGAATTTTACTGGTTTTATACCATCTGAGCCACAGTTCATTGTTCGCTCCTGCAGCCAACACCACAACCACACCCAGGAAGACCCCATAGCACCGACTGCAAGTGACCAAGCTGACCCCAGGAGAGTTCTCTGGAGACGGTGACGAAAGCGAGGCAAGAGGGGAGGGCTCCACGCTAGGCTGAATGCCCGCGCTAGCCGACCACCATGGTGCATACAGGGCTGCACCCCGCTCCCAATTCGGACAATCAGACTATGTCACTCTCTTCCTGTACCCAGCTTACAGACAAAGGCTGAAACAAACAATCCCTATCATTAAGCAAGTTAAACTTTGGACCCCAGAGACTGAGAGCACCCTGCAGAACTGGGATGTGTTTAGGGTTGCAGCCACTCTAGAGGACTCTTCTATCAGCATATAGGACTATGCTGAGTATGTGACTGGGTACATTAGCACCTGTATTGACAACATCGTGCCCACAATACTAGTCAGGAAGTTCCCCAACGAGAAGCCCTGGATAAACAGTCAGGTACGCCACATGCTGCATGCCCAATACAATACAATACAGTTTATTTTTGTATAGCCCAAAATCACACAGGAAGTGCCGCAATGGGCTTTAACAGGCCCTGCCTCTTGACAGCCCCCCAGCCTTGACTCTCTGAGAAGACAAGGAAAAACTCCCAAAAAAACCTTGTAGGGAAAAATGGAAGAAACCTTGGGAAAGGCAGTTCAAAGAGAGACCCCTTTCCAGGTAGGTTGGGCGTGCAGTGGGTGTCAAAAGAAGGGGGTCAATACAATACAATACACAGAACAGAACAAATCCTTAATACAGCATAATAATACAAATTTTAGAAGCACGGAGCAGAATTTAACTGTAGATGATATCCCATAATAAGATTTGGATATTTTTAGAGTCCTGGAGACCTCATCCATCAAGCTGCCTCCCCATTTGGCCATTCCACGGCTGAAACGTTGCTCGGCCAGCCAATCCGATGAAAGGACCCCTTTTTCCCATGATTCCTGTGATTCTCCATCAGGGATGACTTTACCATAGGCAGGCAAACAACTTGGCAGGTGGGCCGTGGCACCAATTGCCACATTTGAGTACCGAGAACAGAAACAGAATAGGTGAGGGTTAGTAACAAATTATAACAATCATGTTACTTATGTTTTAGTGTTAATGACTAACAACAGAGATGCAGTATGTACAGCTAATCAGCAGCTCTAGTCAGGATATGCTAAACTGAAGTAGTGAGTCTTCAGCCGAGATTTAAAGGCTGAGACCGAGGGGGCATCTCTTATAGAAGCAGGAAGACCATTCCACAATTTAAGGGCCCTGTAACTAAAAGCTCGACCTCCCACTGTTATTTTATTAATCCTTGGAATTATAAGCAGACCGGCATCCTGAGATCTTAATGTGTGCTCAGGTTTGTAAGTCATGATAAGTTCAGCCCACTCTTTTGCATTTAGATAAGGCACTGAGATGGAGTACAAAGCTGCAAAGCACAGACTAAGAAAAGCCATCACAGCAGCCAAGAGGCAGTACATAGATAAGCTGGAGAGTTTCTATTCTACTGCTGACTCTGGAAGTATGTGGCTGGGCCTACAGCACATCACAGACTACAGGGCCACCACCAGCACAATCAGCTCCACTGACAGTCTGCTGGATGCTCTCAACACTTTCTACGCCCACTTTGAGGCATCCAGCAACAGCACAGAGTGAAGGCACACACACACCTGGACCACACAACCCCCCTCCCCTCCCCCAACAGTCTCTTCATGTCAGGTACACAAAGCACTAAGGAAGATCAACCCCCGTAAGGCAGCTGGACCAGACAACATCCCTGGGTGGACTCTCAAAGCATGTGCCAATGAGCTGGCTGATGTTCTCTGCTCCATCTTCAACCTTTCCCTCAGTCAGCGCATTGTTCTGTCCTGTTTTAAGACTACGATCATCGTCCCCCTTGCTAAAAAAAGCCCACCCACCTGCCTGAATGATTACTGACCGGTAGCACTCACACCAATCATCATGAAGTTTTTTGAGAGAGTGGTGCTGGCCCACATTCAGAGCAGCATACTGGACACTCTGGGCCCCCTGCAGTATGTTTACTGGCCCAACAGGTCCACCTCAGATGGCATTGCAGCCGCACTACATTATCCCCTCTCCCATCTGGAGAACAAAGACTCCTACATCAGGATGCTCTTTGTTGACTACAGGTCCGCCTTTAACACAGTTATTCCCCATAAACTCACCCATAAACTGTCTGCACTTGGCCTACAACCCACCCTCTGTGACTGGCTCCTAGACTTTCTGACTGGCAGGCCCCAGTCTGTCAGGATTGGTAATAGGATTTCAGCCGCCATTATCACAAACACAGGCACCCCACAGGGATGCGTCCTCAGCCCCATCCTCTACATCCTGTTCACCCACGACTGTGTCGCCTCCCACAAAGCTAACATCATCCTAAAGTTCGCAGATGACACCGCAGTGATTGGATGCATCATTGGTGGGGATGAGGCGTCCTACAGGAGGGAGGTGGACAGTCTGGCATCATGGTGTGAGGACAAAAATCTTGCCCTCAACACAGACAAGACGAAGGAGATGATAGTGGACATGAGGAAGGAGAGGAGACCTCATCGGCCATTGCTCATCCGAGGGCTTGAAGTGGAGAGGGTGAGCAGCATTAAATACCTGGGTGTCTACATCAGTGAGGACCTCACTTGGGCACTTAACACCACACGGCTGGTCAAGAGGGCTCAACATCGGCTGTACGTGCTGAGGAGGCTGAGGAAGTTTGGTATGTCAACTAAGATTCTTCTGCAATTTTTACAGCTACTTTGTTGAGAGCATCTTGACCAGCTGCATCACTGTGTGGTACGGCAACACTATTGCTATGGACTGCAAACGCCTGCAGAGAGTGGTAAAGACTGCTAAGAAGATCACCAGGACCCCACTGCCCTCTCTGCAGAGCATCTACAACTACAGAGTCCGCAGGAGAACTGCCTCGATCCTCAGGGACCCCTCCCATCCCCAACACGAACTGTTCACACTTCTACCCTCAGGCAGGAGGTATAGAAGTATGAAATGCAGGACTTCCAGACAGAAGAACTCTTTCTTTCCCAAGGCCATTAGACTCCTAAATAACTGACTGGAGTTAATAACCATGGTTCACCTCATTCTATTTACCTCACACAACTGTATTTGACTTGTCCATCACACACCTACCTGCACAATTACACTTTATAATTCTATTCTGGTTTTATACTTTATGCTGCCTCTGTTACTTATTATCTGTCTGCTAATTATTATTTATGTTTATCTTTATACGTTGGTTTTGTCATTTGGTGTGGACAGCAAAGAAAGAATTTAATTGTACAGGGAAACGTTTTTCCTTAATGTGCACATGACAATAAACTTTGAACTTGAACTTCCGCTGCATGTCTACCTGGGCCCACCTCTTCCTGCCAGAAGACCTCATTATCGAAACAACTGCCATATTGAAGCAGTCAATAGTTAGACTCCTGTTTGTCAGGACGATTTCTTTTTGCAACGCATTTTTGAAACCACATTTTCTTTTTAATTAATAGGGTTTTTTCTGCTCATTGGATGTGTTCTTTGAAATGTATTGAGCACTTGAAAGTTGTGACCAAATAAATAATTTGAAATATGGTCATTTATATTGTTTACATAATACTGATATTTTGCACTAATGTTCATGTTTTTCTAGTTATTTTAGCTTATGTAATGCCACGATGAAACATTAACAACCCCCCAAATAGAAATTGAACAAGTTAGAATTAGAACAGTGATGCAGCAGTGCTTAACCACTGCACCACTGTAAAAAAGCTTACATAAAACAGAAATAAAAAGTTAAAAACACTTGTTAAAATAACAATTTGAATGTAAAGAGTTCATAACAGTATATTTAGTGATTAACTGTTGGCAGTAAGAACAACAAAATAAGTCATTAATTCTTTGCCAAGCAGATTTTGTACAGTATATGCTTCCCTGAATTGAAAATGTGATTTTTCTTTCACTTAATTAAAATTAAAAGTTTCAATATTTAGAGTGCAATAGCCACTGAACCAGAATGTCCATTGTTTAATGCTATATAATCAAAGCCAAGATCAAACGGCTCCAAAAGCAAAACAGGCTCAATTTGCATAATACCTGATAAGGATTTAAATACAAAAGAAAAGGAGCCTGGCTGCAGCATTGGCAGTGTTTGCTTGAATTACATGAGCTGTTTTAAACCAATCACAGTCTATCTGGAAAGACCTGACCCAAACAAGGATTTGATGTAGAATCATGAATTATATTCTGTAGCATCTGGTGCACACTAAGGATGGATGGAGTTTATGTAGAGCATTATGGTATTCTTCATCAATATGGCTATACTTCACACCTCCTGATTTCCAGAGATGCTTAATTTCAGAGAACAATTAATTTTAAATAAGAAGATAGAGCTGTATATGTATAATATCTCTGGAAACTGGACTAAATGAGAGACCTAAGTCTGTGTGGAAGGACATTGGTAGTAATATAAATTATAGAAATGTACAGTGGAACCTCGTTTCACGATCATAATTTGTTCCAAAACTCTGGTCGTAAACCGAGTTGGTCGTGAACCGAAGCAATTTCCCCCCATAGGATTGTATGTAAATACAATTAATCCGTTCCAGACCGTACGAACTGTATGTAAATATGTAAATATATGTAAAGATTAAGCACAAATATAGTTAATTACACCATAGAATGCACAGTGTAATAGTAAACTAATGTAAAAACATGAATAACACTGACACAAAACACCCAGGCTCCCTGCTCAGCTACACGAGCAGGCTCGCTCGCTCGCTCTCTCTCTCTCTCTGTAGCACACCCCCCCCCCTCTGTCAGCAGCACACGCTCGCTCTCTCTCTGTGCTCACTCGCTCTCTCTCTCTCTCTCTCTGAACAGAGGAGAACATTTGAACAAATCCGAACTTTAATTTAAAAACCAACCACAAGCAACCAAAAAAGTAACAAGATCACGCTATTTTAGCCTTACAGCCCGATCGCTGTAAACGCTTTTTTTAAAATGAGTTTTAAGCACAGCGGAAAAAAAGGAACATTTGAAAAAAGAGAAAAGTAACATTGCAACTAATCACGCTATGAACAACTCCATCTGTAAACACTTTAATGAGTTTTAAGCACAGGGTTTGGGTTTCTGGTGTTTTTAGCTGTTTAGCTGGTGGGAGCGAAAGCCTCATGCAGCCATTCCAAAAATAAAGTCCTTGTGACCCAACCCTTCGTGTTTGCCCTCCACATTACTGGCAGTCTGGCTTTGTTTACATTGTGCTGCTTGAAAGCACGAGGGTTCTCAAATTGGTAAATGAGTAAACTGGTAAACAGTTTTTCCACCTCTTCCAGCACTTGAAGCCTCTGCCTGATTAACGCTGTAACTCCTTTTGCAATATCACCTGCTTTAATAGATTCTTTCTGCTTTAGAATAGTCGAAATCGTAGATTTTGACTTCTTGTACTCGGCGGCAAGATCAGTAACACGAACGCCACACTCAAACTTTTCAATAATTTCTTTCTTTACTTCGATTTCAATTTTCTTCAAAACTTTCTTCTCACCACTCTTCACTTGCTTAGAAGCCATAGTTAACTGCAAAAGCACACGAAATACTGTACAGCAAAAAGAGAGTGCAAGTAAAGCACGCATCTCTGACTGAGAACAATGAACAGGGAGTGGCTCTGCTTAAATGAACCAGCCAAGCAGGCACGTGGCTCGCTCTCTCTCTGCTGTACCCCCCGCCGCGGGTCGGTGGGGGGGGCGGGCGGGGGGGGGGGGGGAACCCCCCCCCCCCCCCGTCAGTAGCAGACAGGCAGGCAAGCACGTGCAGCAACCTCCCCCTCCCCCTCCCACTCAGCAGTAGGCAGGCAGGCACGTGGCTAGCTCTATCTCTCTCTCTCTCTCAGCAGCAGGCAGGCACAGCACGCGGAAATCATAGGCGCGCACAAACCAAAAGGGAAACTGGCTTTGTTCGTATACCGAGTGTGTGGTCGTGAACCAAGGCAAAAGTTTGGCGAACGTTTTGGTCGTGAACCGAGTTGTACGTGAACCGAGACATTCGTGAATCGAGGCTCCACTGTATTAGGAAAAGGTAAAGATATGTAAACAATAAAGAGAATGATGGCAAACTGTTTGGCCAATAAGTTTAATGTGCAGCACAGGTAAATTAATTAAACAAATCATTAAGGAAAAGTTCAAGCCGCAAATGCCTAGAACAGGTGTATTAGCAAATGGGTTCAAGCGAGGAGTTCATGTTTAACTAATATGCCGGAATTCTATGAGAAAGCAACAAAAGAATACTATGAGAGGAGTGCATGATATATTGTATACTAGCAAAATACCCGTGCTTCGCAGCGGCGAAGTACTGCCTTAAAATTTATATTAAGAAGAAAATTAAACCTTTTTAAACTGAGGGAAAATATACCAATAATTATTTGTTAAGGATCTCTTTGCATACCACATTGTCAGTTCGGCCCTCCGGTTGTAATATGACCAAGCTGTGCGCTGAGCTTACTCCTGAGCCTGCAACGTACAGTTGGCCATGTGAAAAGTAATCTTGTTTCAAATCTCACAGCTTGGATTGAGTTGATTTGTTTCAATTACGCAGGACTTGTGTTGAAGTGACATTCGGCATCTGTCAAGCGTTGTAAGCATACAACAGGTTTCATCGATAACTTCACATCCAGCTTTTGAGAGTTTAAACATTCATAAACATCAAAGTGTCCATTACTGAAATCGTCACCTGTGAACATAAGATGTTTAAGAGGCATTGGCAGTTGTCGAAAGCTGTAAAATATTTGGCCATTTCAGTACACCTGAAAGCAACAACCGAACAATTCAGTGGCAGCCATCAACTCACATGCAGAACCATAGGTGAAGGGCTTAAGCATTTCACTCTTATAGTGCTCCTGTGTAGTATAATTATCTCCTGTACCGTCATCAGTCCACACCTTGAACCTGTCCCAGTCATTCAATACATAAGACACAATGTTCCTCCAGATATCAAGAGTGAGCCTGATATGGCCGTGCAATATGTAACAAAGAGAATGGAAAAGGCAGGTGCCATTTCCGGGCATGGAAACCACTCGGTAAGTGACAGTTCTCTGATCGATGGTAATCGACCCGATAGATATGTTAATGGGGGTACAGTTGGAACAATAAAGGAAATGGGCACCTGAACAATGTAAAGCAAGTCTAAAATACCTATACAATAACTATAATCGTAATAAACGAACAATAAAACAGCGGAGAAGCCGTGGATTAAATAAAAAGGCTGTAGTTATCAGCAGGGAGACGTGAATCTGGTGGCGAAGCAAGGAAGGGAATGTAGAGACTGGAGAGTCGGACGGCCTTATATAGGCAGGCAGCCAACAAAGTGGGAGGCGTTGGGATGGGGGACCCAACGCCGCCTCACACGGTGACCGAGCTGCAGGCTATGGTCGTATATATGTACGTAAGTAGGATTCAGTTAGCGTTGGAAACCCGCGTACCAAATTTTTTGAAGATGGGCCCATAAGTAACAAAGACCGCTGGAAAGTTCAATATGGCGGCCGACAGTGGCGTCATACCATGGAAATAAGTACGTATATCGGTTTCGGTTAGTGCAGGGAAGCCGGCTACCAAATTTCGTGAAGATGGGGTCACTCTTCTACCTACACAGGAAGTTGGAGAATTAGTGACGTTGGAAAGTTCAATATGGCGGCCGACAGTGGCGTCATACCACCGGAATAAGTACATACATCAGTTTCGGTTAGTGCAGGGAAGCCGCCTACCAAATTTCATGAAGATGGGGCCATAAATAAGAAAGTTCAATATGGCTGACATTGTCGACCGTTATGACCACTACGTGTAGAATTTCAAAATGAAACCTGCTTAACTTTTGTAAGTAAGCTGCAAGGAATAAGGTTGCCAAATTTCAGCCTTCTACCTACACGGGAAGTTGGAGAATTAGTGATGAGTGAGTGAGTGAGTGAGTGAGTGAGGGCTTTGCCTTTTATTAGCATAAATTGATTTTCAGAAGGCTTTTGATAAGGTATCAAGTGAAAGGTTAGTGATCAAAGTAAAAGAAGTGAGAATGTAGAGTGTTGTCTGTATATGGGAATAAAATTGTCTCAAACACACGAAGCAGAGAGTTAAGGTAAGGGAATTTTTTCAGAATTTTCTTATATTGAAAATGGTTTGTCCCTCAGTGCTGGAGCCGCTGCTGTATTTAATTTACATAAACTATCAAGACAAGAAAATAACTAATAATCTGGTTAAGTTTGCAGATGATACCAAGCTAGATGAAAGAGTAGATAATACAGAATCAGCTAAATTGTTACAGAGCCACTTGGATAGCATACAGGCTTGTCAGAGATGTGGCAGATGCAATTTACTGTAAGTGAAGTAAAGGTATTACACGTAAGAAACAAAAATGCTAGATTTGAAAAAGCAATGGGAGATCTGAAAGTTCTAAGTATGCCTTACAAGAAGAACTTAGGAGTCATAGTGGACTCACCACTATCTACATCCAGACAGTGTACAGAAGTGATCAAGAAAGCTAATACGTACTAGGTTATATATCACAAGGTGTGGAGTATAAATCAAGGGAACATAAACGTAAGCTTTATAACAAACTAGTGTTTTGTCACTTGGTGAACTGTGCTCAGTTTTAGCCTCCATGATCAAAAAAAGTCATAGAAACACTATAGAAATATCAGAGAAAAGTGACTAGGCTGATTCTGTGACTAGGAGGTAAGTTTTGAACTCCAGTCTCGGAGCACTACTGTGACTTCTTTTCCCGTCCTTTTAATTGAATTGTTTTTTAATGTTCAGTCCTCTGAATGCTTTATTTATTCTTGAAACAGAACTCAAGCAGAGTTTTCCATTACATATTTTTTTGGCCATATTGTCTCCTAAATTTCTGTTTAATTCACAAATTGTTGTATCTTGCTTTTAAGTTCTTTTGACCTCACGGTCCCGTTTCCTTTGTCTTCTCAAAAATAACACCATAGAGAGGAAACAACATTTTCTGGCTTTAATGCTACAGAATCATGAATTTTAACGTTGAAAAGGGAAGGTTGTTTTTCTTTCACATGACCAGTTTGATCCAAAAAGACTATAGCTATTAGAATTCACTTGAAATGCCACACCAGTATCTCTGCCAATGTCTTGGCATCTACATTTAGCAGTGATATTGGGATGAACAGCAGTCAAGAAGAACTTTGCCTTTTTAAAGCAGCAGTAACTTGAAAGAGAAATGGTTGTGATTAAAAAGAAAAAATCAGTACCTTATTCTGAAAAATACTTTGTAACGTCTGTATGAAATGTACCAATATCCAGCTTCCATCTGTACAGTTGTGTTTTAGTATAAGAATGTATTAAATTGATTGCTAGCATCCACTGTACTTAAGCTCCTGTATAAATATGAACAGATCTATCATCATAGCTCATACTCTTCTTGAATACTATTATATTTATTTTAGCATACTGTCACTCCACTTATAGGTTCTCATTGTCTCCTTCTCATTATCCACCTATTGAGTTATCCCACTGAGACCAATGGCTTCAGACTTTAGACTAAATTAATTAATTAATTACTCAATGAGTTTTGTTTGTCTTCTACTTTCATTATGTATTCAGCAACCTCTAATAAATTTGTTTCACTGGATTTTTCATTTTAAGTCACAGCTGTCCTTGAAAATGAAATGTACCTGTATACTGCTCAAACAAATTAAGGGAACATATAATCATCACAGTCCAACACCAATTCAACCAAGCTTAGTGATATCAGTCTGTTCATTTAGAAAGCATAAGTAACTTCAGTTTCAACTTTACCTGCTTTGGTGCAAATAAAAGTGACAACAGGTGCACTGGAGAAGCAACAGCAAGACAAACAAAACAAAAAGGGAATGGTTTTGCAGCTGGTGGCCACAGATACTTGCTCTATCCTTATCCTTCCTGACTGATTCCTACTGTTGGCATGAGGTGGTACCTGCAGTTGATTCAGGTTGCACAGGTAGCCCAGCTTCCCCAGGATGGCACATCCATATATGCCTTCACCAGAAGGTTTCCTGTGTCTCCCAGCACAGTGTCAAGAGCATGGAGGAGATACCAGGAGATGGACCTATTGGTATCCCTGAAGCTTAACTGACTTCGTGTTAGACTGTGATAATTAAGTGTTCTATTTTTTTTCAGTCATTACATCTCATTTATATTATTGCAGCCATTTTTTTTGGTCCTTCTACACAGATGTTACACAAGATGCTACAAATGCTGGGACCATATGCAATTTGGAAACCTTTCCATTTTCAAGACTTTTTTTATAAGCTACAAATATGTTACAGTGCTTATTTTTGTGCAATAAAAATATTATATACATATTATGTACATTATGTATACATTTTCAATTCTGCACATTTTTAAACTTTCCTCAGCAACTTATTGCTCCCATTTTCTGGGAATCTCTTCCCACAAAAGAAATATTCCAAAATGCACAGTCAATATTTTCCCTGTTGCATTTTAAAAACAGTCACTCATTCATTATAACATACTGTAGATATGTAATTATTTTCTTTTGGATTTGTTCTGATACTTTATTTATTGATTTGAAATTAATTATATGGTGTTATTATTTTTAATGACCATTTTGTTTTTCTGCAGTCACCACCAGGTACTTGTTTAATCCAATGGCCATTTTGTGGTTAGCAACATGTTGCCATTACTGTCGTGTGATGCAGAGAGGTCAGTAGTCATGACATCAAGGCCCAGAAGATATTTAAGATATTTCAAGTGCAATACTTTCTTCCAGGCTGCCAAGATTCTGAATTCCCAAAAAGATATTTTGAATTGTTGGCATTACTCTTTTTAACAAATGTTCTGGAGAAAAGACTTTCTGAATTATAATTTTTGATGTTTCTTATATATCATTTTGGTTTTATTATGACTTCCTGGCTCTTCTGACACACACTTTGCATTTTGACCACATTGTTCCCTGCATTTATCCCCTGGCCCATTCTAAGTCATTTCTTTCTACATTTCATCATCTGTGGCAGAATGCAATACTTTATTACTGTGTAAAGCTTTTTAATTTTGTATGCTTCTAATTTTACTGAACCCTTCAATATTTATTATCTGATTTACTGTTTTGCAATTTTGTTACATGATTTTGTTGGTCCATGTATATGATGTATATAAAATAGACTGAACAACTTTTGGCACCCTTTACATCGTTTTACACCAGTTTTTCTCAACCTTTAAGTATTTGCAACCTGAGTTTTCATAACAGTTTTAATCGCGCCCCCCCTAACATTTTTTTGAAATGTAGATGCATATTTTCTTATACCTACTTAACTTTTATCGACATTTATCTAACTCTATATTTATTGTTCTAGTATCAGAATGTAGTTTAAGTTAATTTGTTTTGGTTTCAACAGAGGTTTTTTCATATTTTTGATTCTTGTTTTCTTTTTTTCACATCTTCGCGCCCACCTAGGGGGGCCCCACAGGTTGAGAACCACTGTTTTAAACAATTTTACTTTTTATTTTTTAACACTGAGTGAATGGAATAGCAACGTTATTTGTGTCTTATCGTGATCACATTTGTATAGATATCTGTATTAATTCTTCAAGGTTCTTCTCTCTGTTTTCATTTGATTTTATGTCTACTTAGACATAAGCTGATAATTATCTATATATATAATTCACTAAAGGCAAGCAAGACACTAAGGGCACGCAAGACAGTGAGCGCAAGCAAGACAGAGCCCCGCCCGCCAACTCTTAGACCATGGGATATGCTCGACAGAGCCTCGCCCGCCAACTCTAACCCTTCTACCGCGTCATGGGATACGCACGACAAAGCCATGCATGCCAACTGTAACCATCCTCCCGAGTCCAGCGTCGCTCTTGAGGCACATAACAACTCACCAAACACAGCCTCAGTCGCTTTCGTCTGTGCAAAAGTCCACCTGCACCTCTGAGCCACATTGACTTTACACCGCATGCAAGACAGAGAGCCATGATCGCCAACTCACAGAGCCCCGCCCGCCAACTCTAAGACCATGGGATACGCACGCATTTAGTGTATAAATGGATATAAATAATTGCATGGAAACGAGTCGCCAAAATCTGTTGTATGTAAATGGTAATGTTTAAAACGTTATTGTTTTTTCATCAGAAAACCCGGTTTCCACGTATTAGTTTAAATGGCACTTTTACCACTCGCAATAGGGCGGACACGCTGACTTATCGTGTCGACTGGGCAACACGGTGAATGCGGTGTCTATCTATATATGTCTATGTTTTCTGTAGCCTGCTACAGGAAGGTACTCTCTCGACCATTGCCATTGGTTTCGCTCCTTGCTATTTTCGTTATACTGCAACGGTGGTTTCCTAAGCCTTTGTCATACTGAATTCCTTTCTCTATGCTACGGAGGGCTTCAGCTCGTTATTCTAATTAACATAAATAAGAAAATGCTTTTTAAGTTTAACTTATCTATGGATTTAATTAGTGTTCAGGTTTAAGAAGAATATTCTTAATTTATCGTTTAACTTCTTTTTTTTTTGCTAACCAATAATATTTAGTTTTCTTTTCAATCATTGCTTTTCATTATGTACATTTAAATCTCCACTTAATTTGTTTAATATTTAAAGATCCAAAATACTTTCCCATATTTGGTATATTGCCAGAACTCACTGAAAATTTCTTATTTCTTCATTAATTCTTCCTTATTCCTACAATCTGATTAAATATTTTCTGCATCATAAGATTTTGGACTTTATGCAAGTAATATTGTATAATGGTTATGGAAATGAAACTGTAGTTATTTATATTTACATAATTTCATAATTTTTCTTTGACCCCCCCCTCAGTTAAGTCATGGAGATTGAACCGACAAGCTATCTACCTCCTCCAACTCCATACTGGCTAATTTTACAATTTATATCAAATGCATATTGTACTATCCAACAAATTATGTTACATTCGACTTGCCTATTTTTAAAATGTAAATGTGAGTTTTATGTAGCAATGCAGAAATTAAAATTAAGATACAAAATAGCCTTAATGAGGTGATCATCAACATATAGCATAATTCAATTAGCTGTGTATCATTCTCTAATTCTTTCTAATAATATCTTGTAAACACACAGTGCCATTCAAAAGCATTTGCCCCTTCCTGACATTCTTTGTTATTCCATATTTTTGAAACTGGATATTTTAAGGTCTTCAGTTAAAATGTAATTTTAGATAAAAGGAACACTCGGCAAACAAATGCATATTTAACACAAATAACACATTTTTAATTCATTTAATCAACTGGCCCTGATAGAAAAAGGAATTGTCCCTAGATGGTTTATAACAGGATGTGTCCTCATTATGGAAAGAATGCTTTAACTGAGAAACTTTGAATAAACCTCTCATTTCAGATCCTGCCAATTTAATTTTGCTTCTTTTCAATCATATTGCTGTGAATTTGCTTTTGCATTTTGGATGTTTGCCTTATATATTAACTAAACTACACTTCATCTGCAGCTCACAGCAGAAATACGTCTTATGAAATCCATGGTTGTTTCAGCTAAGAGGCAGCAAAGATTCCACACACCATCACAATACTATCATTATGTCTGAGTGCCGGTATGATATTTGTACTATGAAATGTTGTTTGTGCTTAACATTAAAAAAAAATGTATTGTACAGAAAATTCTATTTTTCTTTCATCTGTCCATTCGATGTTCTCCCAAAAGGCTTGAGGATTATTCAGGTGCTTGCTGGCAAATAAGCATGTTTTCTCTTGTTGGTTAGAAATGCTTTCCTCCTTGCCATGCTCTAATGAAAGCCATTTCTGAAGAGAGTCATTGTGGACTTATAATTGCTGACATTTCCTAAGACAAGAAAAGCCTAGAGTTCTTTGAATGTTTTTTGTAGCATATTTTGTGACATTTTTGATGGCTTTACGCAGTTCTCTGAAACCATTTTGTTTTTTATTCCTGGGAATATTCATTAGTGTTGCAGATGATTTACATTTGGAATTCTAAATGTCATTTGGTGAAATAAAGTCTCAGAGACTAAGAAATGCCATCGTTCTTCTTTGTAAACTGACAGATATTAACACCATTTTTCTGATCGCTCAAGGATTTTGTTTCATGGAATTATGTGCTTGCTGAATCTTTATGCTGCCGACTTGACTGTAATGGTAAGGGTCAAAACAAGTGAGGTTTACACTGAGCAGGGCCTGGCTGTGTCCAGTCAGCTCACTTAAATTATACCTTTAATTGGGTTGTTTTACCTGGGGGGCAATTACTTTTTCATCCAGTTCAAGCTGGTAGTGAATAACTTTGTTCATAAAATAAGTTAACAAAATTTCTAATGCTGGATTTTGGCTGAAGACAGGAAAACATTCAGTGCAATGATATAGGCATTCAGGAACGGAGCAAATACACTTTCACTGCACTGCGTAGTATCTAAAACAAACATTAGTTTCTTCAAAGGCTTTATAAAATAGTTTCTTGTGTAAGTATTTACTCCTCTGGAAAATGTGTAATTAAAGATGCAATCTCAAGCTTGAAGGCCAGAAGCTTTCACATCTTTACAAGCTGTGCACATCTTATTCCTGAAACAGATGACAAACCACCAAGATATAAAACATTACTTTTAAAAAGAACATAGGGAGAGTCAAAGTTGCTTAAAATGTACTCTTTTTTGACTAGTCTAAATGAATTCATATAGAAAGGCCTTACTGTCCTGTTGAAAAGCAGGTGAGCATTTAGATTTCATATAGTATTTGAACCACAGCTCGCCTCCATTTTAGAGTACAGGGAAACGTGTATGAAATTTCCATGTTCAAAAGTGACTTGGCATGAATATGTTTGTGTGTCTGTGTATGTTATATGATTCATTGTCTTAGTAATGGACTCTGAATCCCTACAACCCCATACTGGAATGATGAATTGTTAATTTTATTATCAAATCTCAATTCAGCATCATAATACAGGAAATGAAAAGTACAAATTAAAAATTTTTTAGAGCAAAGGGGTGGCCAAGCCAGGCACAGAACAGAAGGCTTAAAGAACAATGAAGTCGGTCATTAAGAAGTGTAATATGCTACATCCCACAGAGTCACTAACCAGATCATGTTGTCCTTCCAAGATGAATGATGACATAAGTGATGAAACTGCGAAATCATGTGGTGACTTTAAACATTTGCTAAGTAACAGATAGCAGTAAGTGTGAATACCTTAAAGCTGACTTGAATGGGCAAATAGCAAGAAGGAAGTCTTTACAAAATAGGACTAACCTTAGACTTTTTTGAAATGTGTTAAAAAGCATGTTCTGTAAATGCCACAGCAAGAATCTCTGAAGGTAAACCACAACAAACATGGACAGTGAGTCACACCTCATCTAATATACACACACATTTATAACCTGTTTAATCCAATTAAGGGCTGCTGGGGTTTGGGAATGGGGAGTTCATGCCTATTGCAGCAACCTTGGGTGCAAGACCAGCTGCCAAAGTACCAACTCTGGACACACTCATATAAACAACCAAACCATTTAATGTAAATTTAAACTCAAACAAAGATCCAAAGACATGCATTTTACTTTAACTTTCAGAATTCAATAATCTCACTGTGAATAAATGTTGGGTGACAAAGTGAGTGTCCTGTTTTTTTTTTTCCCCAGATTCTCTAAAGTTTACACAATACTGATAAATGGGTGAAATCATTAAATATTGAAAAGGGAATGGCTGAAGTGGTGCAAACCTAACAAGTTTTTCAATTTTTGTAATTTGCTGCAGATGATATTATGCTAGAACGATTCAGAGAGGTGCTATATAAATAAAAAAACATTTTTATAATCATGCACAATTATGTATTTTTGTGTATCAGCAGGGAGCTGAAGCAAAATTTTGTCCCAGTCTTTACATGTGCGCTATTTACTTCAAGCCCAAAAGGAACAACTTAGAAAGTGAAATTCTGGGGTTTACTTACCCTATATACCTGTGACAAGTGTCTGGTCACACTTACAGGTAATCTAACTTAGACACCATTAAAATATCCGACTACGCCACCCAATTTTATTAAGAGACTGGGAACTCTTGAAATTTACCGATAATAGCACACAGGTTTCTTTAAATTGGGCGGTGAGTAAACACACAATGAAAGACACAACAGTAATTTCAGGAAAAGCAACAGTAACTTCTATGACACAAGACAATATAAAGTACATTAAAAAGATAAATGAACATAAAAAAATCTAACAATATCAGGAACAATATTCCTTTTTTAAGGAATTGAGCCCCTGTGCTCTGTGCGAGTGTCTTGGCAGCATTCTCAGTGGACTGTCCCTCACCCCCTGCCTTCTCCTGCCCAGAAGTTTAAATCTCCTTCAGTCCATGCCATTGTCAGCCCCGGACGATGGATTAAACAATGGCACATCCAAATTTCCTGGGTTTAACAAATAGTCTAAACACAAGTTAACAAAATGTATTGTTACCAACTATCAATGAGTACACATCTGCTGATTAGAAACCAATATTCTCAGACATGTTAATTTTCCAAGTCAGATAAATACAAACATTTTCCAAGAAAGAAGCAGTTCTTTTATCACAATTTTGTAGTTTCTACACTGTACTTAAGCAGTTAAAACTTCAAAGCGGTGATTCCTTTGCAAGACAGCAAATACCTATGTCCTGTAGATAGCCATGACAATAATCAGTAACGAGATTACCCAGGAAATTTGCCTTTTAGCTTCTCACCCCAGTCCCAACAATGGGTGCCTATTGCCTCTTCATCTGCTGTGTTTTAAATGTAATATTTACATGTTCCTTTGCTTAAAAGAGAAATGGAACCACTCAGTGTACAAAAAATGTCCCCCTCTGACATACTCGTGTATAAGTCGAGTCTTGAAACCCGAAAAATTGATTCTGAAATCAGACCCTGACTTATATACCCATTCAAAAATGCAACACTTCATTTTTTTTTTACATCTTCTTGCTTCCTCCAATCTCACACCAGTTTTTCAGACAGCATTGTAGTTACCAATTTCTTTCACCAACTTTCGAAGTTTAATTTAAAACTAGCTTCATATTTTCTTCTGATCGACTGCTCCATCATAGATAAGAGATGCAAAAACACAAAACAGTGCAAACGTCGCTACGGAATACTTCAGGTATTACCGTGTGTTCACATAGATACAATACATAGATAAAAAAGGCAGAGTGTTTCTTGGTTACTCTCTCAGGTACGGAGGCATATTAGGGCCACGGAGAAGAAGGTGGGTGTTAGCATAGCATAATCTCTTGGACCAATAGCGTGAGTTTTCCGCATTCAACTTATACGACCAACATTATAAAATATGGGAAATCTATACTATTAAAAGGCAAAGCTCTCACTGACTGACTGACTCACTCACTGACTCACTCATCACTAATTCTCCAACTTCCCGTGTAGGTAGAAGGCTGAAATTTGGCAGGCTTATTCCTTAAAGCTTACTTACAAAAGTTAAGCAGGTTTCATTTCGAAATTCTATACGTAATGGTCATAACGGTCGACAACGTCCACCATGTTTCTTATTTATGGCCCCATCTTCACGAAATTTGGTAGACAGCTTTGCTGCGCTAACCAAAACTGATGTACATACTTTTTTCGGTGGTATGACGCCACTGTCGGCCACCATATTGAACTTTCCAACGTCACTAATTCTCCAACTTCCTGTGTAGGTAGAAGGCTGACCACATCTTCACAAAATTTGGTAGGCAGCTTCCCTGCGCTAACCAAAACCGATGTACGTACTTATTTCAGTGGTATGACGCCACTGTCGGCTGCCATATTGAACTTTCTAATGTCACTAATTCTCCAACTTCCCATGTAGGTAGAAGGCTGAAATTTGGCAGGCTCATTCCTTACAGCTTACTTACAAAAGTTAAGCAGGTTACATTTCGAAATTCTACGCGTAACGGTCATAACGGTCAACAACGTTTGCCATGTTGAACTTTCTTATTTATGGCCCCATCTTCATGAAATTTGTTAGGCGGCTTCTCTGCGCTAACTGAAACCGATGTACGTACTTATTTCAGTGGTATGACGCCACTTTCGGCCGCCATATTGAACTTTCCAACATCACTAATTCTCCAACTTCCCGTGTAGGTAGAAGGCTGAAATTTGGCAGGCTCATTCCTTACAGCTTACTTACAAAAGTTAAGCAGGTTTCATTTCGAAATTCTACGCGTAACGGTTATAACAGTCGACAACGTCCGCCATGTTGAACTTTCTTATTTATGTCCCCATCTTCACGAAATTTGATAGGTGGCTTCCCTGCGCTAACCGAAACCAATGTACGTACTTATTTCAGTGATATAACGCCACTGTCAGCCGCCATATTGAACTTTCCAACGATCTTTGTTACTTATGGGCCCATCTTCAAGAAATTTGGTATGTGGGTTCCCAACGCTAACTGAATCCTATTTACGTAAATATATATGTCCATAGCCTGCAGCTCGGTCACCGTGTGAGGCGGCATTGGGTCCCCCATCCCAACGCCTCCCACGTTGTTGGCTGCCTGCCTATATAGGGCCGTCTGTCGCTCCGGTCTCTACATTCCCTTCCTTGCTTCGCCACGGGATTCACGTCTCCCTGGTGATAACTACAGCCTTTTTATTTAAACCACGGCTTCTCCGCTGTTTTATTGTTCATTTATTACAATTATAGTTATTGTGTAGGTATTTTAGACTTCCTTTACATTGTTCAGGTACCCATTTCCTTTATCGTTCACCTATGGTTCTGCATGTGAGTTGATGGCTGCCGCTGAATTGTTCAGTTGTCGCTTTCAAGTGTACCAAAATAGCCAAATATTTTACACCTTTGGACAACCGCCAATGCCTCTTAAACATCTTAGATTCACAGGTGACGATTTCAGTAGTGGACACTTTGATGTTTATGAATGTTTAAACTCTCAAAAGCTGGATGTGAAGTTATTGATGAAACCGGGTGTATTCTTACAACGCTTGACAGATGCCGAATGTCACTTCAACACAAGTCCTGCAAATACTGTCATAATTGAAACAAACCATGAAACTTAAACCGATTATGACAGCAGCAATCCAAGCTGTGAGATCTGAGACAAGATTACTTTTCACATGGCCAACAGTACGTTGCATGCTCAAAAGTAAGCTCAGCGCACAGCTTGGTCATATTATAACCGGAGGGCCGAAATGACAATGTGGTATACAAAGAGATCCTTAACAAATAATTATTATTATATTTTCCCTCAATTTAAAAAGGTTTAATTTTCTTCATAATAAAAATTTTAAGGCAGTACTTCGCTGCTGCGAGCGTGGGTATTTTGCTAGTTATACAATAAAATCAAGCCCTGACTTATCTGCTGGAGGACTTAAACGCAAATATATACAGTAACTCATCAAAAAGCTGGAACCTTTATCATATTTGTAGTTTCTTCGTTAAAGCATCAGTTGTCATATTTTAGTAGCAAAAATAAGAGTGATAATGGGTTGCAGCCTTAAACTGAAAGTTCTTTAATGAAGAACTTTTCTTTCCTTTGTCTTTTCTACTTTTGCCTTTAATTTTACTAAAACTTTTAAAACGAAGATACTTTGATTGTGGAACTATTTGAACATGCATCAGAATATTGCCTGAATTGTTCTATAAAGTAAGCTAAAGCTACAGTACCATAGAAATTATAAACGCAGATACAATTTTATTGTCGCTTTTTAGTAGAAATGAAACATTTCTATACCTAATATTTTTGGATTTTTTAAAAATTTTTTTGACTTTGGGGACCATGAGATCATGCCATCAATTCACATCGTGCCTTCTGAAACCTATTTAATTCAGGATGCAATCTAATCTGTTGATTAACCTTGAAAATGTCCCCAGTCCATCATAGGATACTAAATAAAAATTTTAATTATTTGTCGTGACAGCATAAAAATGCAAATAACTATTAAGTAACTTTATTGAAATATTTTTTTTTCTGATAAAAAAAATATTTCTGGAATTTAGAGTAAAAGCATCTAAGAAAACGTAAGAGCAAAATAAGACCAATCAGTCAATGTTCAATATAAAATTAGAAAACACCTGAAGTATAAATAATAACAATGAGTATGACAAGAATGCATATCTCCATAACTTCTGTTTAACATTTATTCAGAAAAAATTATAAAAGATAGATAGAACAGAAACAACAAAAATACTTGGGTTACTTCTAAACAACTTAGAATATGCAGAGGGAACTGTGCTGTTAGCCAGTACTGACGATCTTGGTCTTAATTTGAATGTGCAGAGGTCATGATTATCAGTTAAAACAAGATTAATGTTGGTGTTAGAAGAGACAACACTCGAACTGATAAATATAAATACCTGGGAAGAATGGTTGATAACCACTTTTACATTAAGGTGGAAGTAGGAGCAAGAATAGAACAAGCATGTGCTACAATCTTAAAAAGCATCCTTTGTAATAGACAATTAAATCTGAAATTAGAGCTTTGAATCCTAAAATGTTACATATGGCCAATACTCCTTCACGATTGTGACTCATGGACACTAAATTAGATACCCTATGCAGGAATAGAAACATTCGAGATGTGAACATACAGGCATATTGTAGGTAGAGAGACTCATTAGTGAAGAGATTCTATATAAATTGCAAAAGGCTAATATAATAATGAGAAGAAAATGACATACTTTAGACACAAAGAAAGGCACAAAAATTACAATATATTACAAACATTATAGAAAGGAAAGACTGAAATAAAACGTGCAAGAGGAAGTAGAAGAACATCCTAGATGAGTAATATAAGAAGACAGAGAGGACACACAGTAACAGAGAGAAACTGATACACAAAGATAAAGACAGATGTTGATATGCCGTGTTGTCAGTCCCTGAGACAGAACCAATAGAGAGCAAGAAAGCGTGAGTGAGAGACTAAGAAAGCAAGACAGCCTGTCTTGCTTGGTAAGCCTGTAATTATGGAGTCTCAGCACTCCTTGTCTTTTTCTTAACTGTATGCCAAGATCTAGCAAATTAAAAAGATTACGTATTCTCTAGATCATTTCTTGAATGGCAGAGGTTGCATTTTCCACAGGTTAAACAAACACAACAAAATTTTCCTTAACTGGTTATAAACAAATACATACATACAACTAAAAGCTAGAAAATCTCTTTGGTTTTACTCAAATACTTGCTAGGAATTTGCTTTTTCCTCCCCCTACACTCTTGTCATACCTCTTTTTTTTAAAAAACATTAGATATCCTTAATTTTATGAATGCTATGAGTCCTTTCTTTTCCCAATTAACAGTACATTTTTCTTAGCTCCTTTTCCACTGTAATCCCTTCATTTTCCTGTTATATAATTCTCAAGTAATACAGGATATGCTGTATATGAAAAAATAATGATGTATTGGGAAGGAGGAGATTGGAAATTCATTGGCATTCATTTAATAAAATAGGGGACTTTAAGTGGTCATCCATTCCTCCTGATTGCTGGTTCAGTTCTCACATGTGACTTACTGTGTGTCCTTGAGCAAGTCACTGTGCTCCAACTGTAAATATCTGTAAACATTTGTAACCTACTCTGAACTTGTAAATCACAATGGATGAAGCCAGATGGCAAATCATAATAATGGCTACCAGGTCAACTTACAGTTGCAAAGTTCAGTGCTCTAATTTCAGTAAATAAGTACTTTCTACACACTAGTTTAGAGATGTCATCATTTTTCAAGATGTCAGGAAAGGGTTGTTGACCTGAGCAGCACACTCACCTTCTCAACTAAATCAATTAACTATATAGATTGACTTTCAAAAAAGCATTATACACTTCAGTTGAAAATTATATGGGAATATCAATATTGTCAGTGCAATAATGAATCAAAAATTAATTATTTAGAATGAGGAAGTCAGAAGGTTTTTTATCAAAAATATTCACTATATATTTTTTCTTACTCAAATGAATACTGTCATTTACAGAGAGACATTGCTCTTTTCTTTACCCATACATTCAATCTCAACTTTAAAGTGTCATTTCTCACTGGTGGTATGCATTAATTGAAATGGCAGAGAACCAAAAAAATCATTTAAGTATCGCTTAAATTACAAAAATAGAGATTTGCATCTAAGTGAATTAATGATTAATGTGATGTCATTAAGCACATTTTACCTAATTTCTCTGCCATACAGTTGGTCTTTTTGTTGCTGAACTAATATTAACGAATTAGTATCTTATGAAAAACATTTTAAAAAGTATTTGTAAACAAAACAGATTTGTTTTAATGCTTATTGCATGGACCATATAAAAAAATTTAATCTGAACCGGTCACTGTAGAAGCAGAGATTTTCTAAGATAGTCACTTTACTTATCTTTATAAAGAGACAGCAGTAATTTATTTGAATGTGACCATTTCTACAGTAGGTACTTAACACTAGAATTACCAAAGCCTAAGAAAAAACTCATAAACCCTGCCCACCTTAAATCAATTCGCACCTCTCCGTCAGTGTCTTTTGCCTTGTAAATGTGTCAATAACCACATGCTATCCCAATCCCCCCACCGCTGCAGAAAGGGCAAAAAGCTCTCCCAGTTCAAACCTTGTTTATCTGGGAGTGAAGTAGTACCTAGAGCTGTACAGGGTAAATAATATATCTTTATTTGGAACCCATGCATTTCATGTGTGTTCCATGTCTATAAAGATCTATGTAAGTGTAGAAAGACGGGAAATGCAAGAAATGTTGAACACATACCTAAAAGACAAACTTTTTTCATGTTTTAGTATTAACGAGAAAATTTTGGCATGAAGTATATAATGTATGAACACTGAAGTCCAAATATCAAATAAGCACTTTCACAAAAGGTGCAAGTATAACAAAACATAGAATGCAAAGTGCTGCCCCTTACTAAAGTCTTAAATCTGTATACTTCAAAACAAGTTTCCATGTTACCTCTAAATCTTTACCGTTTAGGCATGTCTGCTCAAACTATTCCTTTCCATTTCTCCTGAAACACTGATCACATTTTCATCTTACTTTCTTTCAACACTACTTTTTCCATTTCAGTTTTTTATTTTTTCCTATATGAATTTGTAGAATGATGACCATGAAGGTCCTGCTTTGAAAAAATAGGTAATTATAGTTTCTGTATGATTTCTATCCAAAAGATATTTAATGTATATTCCTTTTTTGCCTATGGACAATGTGGTGGACGATCCAGCGAACAAGGATTAAGTAAGACAGGATGACACCAGCCAGGAACAAGTCCTGAGAAGGTCCTAAAAATAAGAGAAAAACATGAACATAAGAGTATGAAGAGAGAATATATCCAAGGGTTGGTAAATTCTTAAAGGGTACCAGGGAAATAAATAAGGACATACATCAAAAAAATTCCCTAGAGTACCAGAGAGCAGTGACTGAGGAAAAACTCTTCTCGAGCGGGAATTATGATGAACAGAAGGCTCCATAACACAAGGATTCCAAGATACATTGGAGGGAGCTGTAGTCTGGTGTCCCTGTTGCAAATGTGGGATCACTGTGACCTTTTTATTTATTACTAGCCATTCCCCACGGTTCCACCTGCGTATTAGTGAAACAGGACAAATTTTAAAAAATCAATAAACAAAAAACGTATTGCTAGCTAAGCGGAGGCAAGTTACGCTCCAAAACACAGAGGTAGACTGACTCCCCACTCTTGAAGTCACACTTCCCCCTCCCCTCAGCCTGCAGCCTCTGCCTCGGATTAGTGAGAATATATCGCTCCTGCAAGCGAACTATGATTCTTAGCGTGATGACAGAAGTTGCAAAATCAACTTCTGGAATGTTCAAGCAAATTCTAGGGAAAAACCTGCTCTAAATCTGTAAAGTGGTTCTCTCATTCGCTAGTAAAGTGGATGTAAGATACGCCCCGAGGCTGGCACATGACTGAGGAGGGCCCCGCCCTTTGGCCCGCTCTATCTTTCTCGGATTCCCGCAAGTATATCGAGACTGTTGGTGAAGTATGATACTTAACGTGATGAGAGAGGTTGCAAAATCAACTGGAATGTTCAATCAAATTATAGAAAAGATCCCAATCTAAATCCGTTAAGTAGTTCGTGAAAAGCAGACAGACAGACTGACAGAAACATGTCGGATTTTATATACAGGGCGGTCCAGATCTAATTATGCAGATCCAGATCGTCTGGATGACTTTGATTTATGCGGGGACGATTCCAGTGTGGCGCAAAGACGATTCTTCATGTCGTCAGTTCACACACTTCTCAATGGTCCAGGATTTTACGGGGGATTTTCTATGTAATAAACTTAATAAGTTATAGCGTAATGAAAATTGCATAATTAGATCTGGACCACCCTATATATAGAGATGGGCCTTGGCTGGAAGTGACCCCAAGGTAGTTTTGGTCATGGGTTCAATGAATATAGACCTAAAAGGAGAGTGGAGCAAACAATCAACTTTAGCAAAAAATAGAGTAAGGTCTGTTTTCAGAATATTTTATCTCTTATTTAAACAAACAAAACAGTAGTGATAGAGGAAAAAAACCCAAGATAGTGTTAAGACATCTAGCTTGAAATATACTTTTTTTCCCCATTTCCATATGTTTTATGCTCTTGCTGTAGTTTTTGAACTATTCATTTGGCCCTGACTATATTTTGCCTTATCTTTTACTGCGCCTTCTGTCTACTAGTTTTCTCCTTCACTCAGTAGTAATAAATATATACTAGCAAAATACCCGCGCTTCGCAGTGGCGAAATACTGCCTGAATATTTTTATTAAGAAAAAAGTAAACATTTTTAAACTGAGGGAAAATATATAAAAAATTATTTGTTAAGGATCTCTCTGTATACCACGTTGTCAGTTCGGCCCTCTGGTTGTAATATGACCAAGCTGTGCGCTGAGCTTACTCTTGAGCATGCAACATACAATTGGCCATGTGAAAAGCAATCCTGCCTCAAATCAGTGCCAACCTTTTGTAGTGTTTGTCCCTGAGACTTATTAATTGTCACTGCGAAGCAGAGCCTTACTGGAAATTGAACGCGTTTGAATTGAAATGGGAGATTAGATGGTATAATGGGGATGTGAGGAATAAAAACTGTGTCACCTGAGGCACTGCCAGTAAAAATAGTTGCTTCAATTAGGTTGTTTTGTAGAGATGTGACATGAAGTCTTGTGCCGTTACAAAGTTTCGGAGGCCGTAAGTTTCTCAGTAACATTATTGGTGCCCCAACCTTCAAGATGAGATTATGCTCAGAAGTGCCTGGAGGATTTAGAGTGTTGAGAAACTCTACCGGATGATGTACCGCGTCTTCTACTACTACAACTGAATTAACAGATTGATATGTTTTTGTTTGTGAAGGTAGTTCTTGAAGTAAAATGTGGTTTATAGTCGTAGTCATGTCATTTTTTGGTGTCAGGATAGCTCTCTCTCTTAACCATGAGACGTCATTTTGGTGGAGATTTCGTAGATCGGGGTAAACATTTTGAAGAAGGCTTTGTAAGGTATTCACGATGAGACAGAGATTTGTAGGAATATTTATTTTACTATTTTCTTGTATGAAGGTGCCATCACCTATACTCATCAGAAGAGCAGAGAACTCCTCGGCTTTTTTGTCGCCTTTCAAATGAACTCTCGTGTTTATTTTTAAAGTAACAACATTGATTTGTGGCCATAGGTATGAAGATTTCAGAGATGCTTTAACTTCATCAGCGCGTGTTCCTCTGGGCACGACTGGTAGGGTTTGGCGGAAGTCTCCAGCCAGCAACACTGTCAAGCCTCCCATAAGTTTGTTGGTGTTTCGGATGTCTTGGAGGGTCCTGTCTAAAGCCTCAATACCTGCTCTGTGTGCCATAGTGCATTCATCCCAGACAATAAGCTGACAGTGTCGCAGCACTTCAGCCATGTTGCTCTGCTTTGATATGTTACACATAGGGGATTCAGTATGGTTGAGGTTCAGAGACAGCTTGAAAGCTGAATGAGCAGCTCTGCCACCCTCTAGAAGAGTTGCAGCAATGCCAGAAGAAGCCACAGCTATGGCAATGTTACGTTTTGCTCGGATTTTGGCAAGGAGAAGGTTTATTAGGAATGTCTTACCAGTTCCTCCTGGAGCATCAAGGAAAAACACCGTGCCAGTGGCTTACGCAACACTGCTCATGATTTGCTCATAAACTGACTTTTGGTCACTATTTAGCAACCGCTCGTTATTTGTGACTATATAGGCCAATTGCGAAGTGTTGTAAGATGTCTCTTTCAAGTACTCAGGATTTGACGTAAGTTGTGCCAGTTCTGTTAAAGGTGAAGTCAAACCATAATGATGAAGAGATTGACCTCCAATAGCAATTACGTAGTTTGCAAGCAACTGTAGACACTTGTTATAGATCAAATTTAACCACTGGTGGACTTCTGTTCGTATATGATCTCTTTCAGTCTGTCTCTTAACATCTTCTGCCATGCTGTCTTTATGTTTTTCCCATAGGTTTAAGGGGTTTTCCATTTGGCAGAACACCAACATGACAGCAAACAGTTCACGGATTTTTTGAGGTGAGCGAGATAGAGCAGCTTCCTGTAGAGTCTCGTCCCAGTTGATATCGTCATGTAATAAACCGAGTGCCCTGCAGGCTGACTTATAGGTCGGATGTAGGACACTATCAACTGTTCTGATAGATTTGAAAGATGTGGGACCTGTGATTTTGTTGAGCACCAGTCCAAGATGGTAGCATTCAGAGTTATTCGGGTGTACAGTGTAGACCCGTCCCAGTACATTATCCTTTTTCACTCCCGAATATCCTGGTACAGGGTTGTCCTGTTTCCTTCAACGAAACATGTTGTTTTCCCACACATAATATGATGGAATTTCATTATAATGAAGTTGTTTAGCAAAATCATCGTGTTTGCAAAGGTCAAAGAATGCTAAAAGGGTCGTTTGTGGTGGATTGTGTACTTTATTGGCAACATTGCCTTCTGTGAAATAAATTTTGTCCGTTCTCAAGATGCACAGCAAGATGAACGACCGGAGGGAAACGTTCGTGAATGGGAAAACAGAAAATGCGCCAGGCTGCTTCAGAGCTACTAATGTAACGACCAGCTTCGTATCGAGATACTTCGTCATTTTGATTTTGTATTGTAAATACTGTCTGATCACTTCCCTTGTTAACATACTTGCAGATGTATTTGATCGATTTTACTGAATTGCAAAATTCAGCATTGATGTGAGCATTGAAGAAGCGGGACAGCACAGGACTATAAGGGACCACCCATCTGTTGTCGATATCTACTCCTTTGATGTTAATTGTATGACCTCCATCAGCAGGTGTGCGCCGGCGGTACTGAGGGTAACCATCTTCTCCGGTCTGAGTTTCTGAGATGAATGGACGCGGGTACTTCTTAGTGCATATTCTGTTGATCATGCAGGGTGAGTTGATATTATGAGGCCCACATGGGCCGTGAATCATGTTGGATTTTACTATTTTGTGTAGGGCAGGGTCAGTCTGTGGATCAGGAATTTCCTCACAGATGAGTTGATCGATTAGAGCTGTTTTAATCCTATCCTTTAGCCACAAGAGAATGTGTGCATGGGGAATACCTCGCTTTTGCCACTCTATGGTGTACATGTAGCAATTTGTACAGCCGAAAATGTTACTCTTCGTGAGCAAGTCTTTTTGCGAATCTTGAGATGAAATACACGACTGATAAGGTGAGGTTTTTGATGTGGAAGGAGAATTTCAGTGATCTCAGGCCATTTAGGATTGCAAGTAAATGTGATGAATGAGTCAGGGCGGCCATAACGACGTACATATGTCATTGCGTCTTGTGTACGCTCGTGCATATAGCGAGGTCCTCCAGTGAAGGAAGATGGTAATATCATAGCTTGACCAAGTTCTGTTAAATCAGTGTCGTTTTTGTCAATAGAATCTTTTAAGTGAACGTAATTTTCAGCCCGTAGTTTTTTTTGATTTAGTCTGATATAATTTAGTCTTTCTGATTCAATTTTTGCGTACATATCAACTAAAAACTGATTTAATAAAGTTCGGAAGAAAAGGATATTATTATCATGATGTTGTTTGATCATAAGCCGGTATGAATAGAAGTTTGCTGCAGAGACGGTTTTGTTCATAGGTAACTTACTGGCAGCATGAACTTGAGGTATAGACACAGAATAGCCATCTTCACCATAGCAGAACATGAGAGGATATTGAAGTGCATCATAGGATCTGTGGGTTTCCTTAATGTGTTGCAGTTTATTGTCTCTGGTTTTCAAGACAATATCTCTTTTGTTGAACGTTTGCCCAACGATGACAACACCAACTTGATGAACTGTGGGTTTATTAAATCTGCCTTTGTGTGCATGTAATGGTTTTTTGTCTGCGTGAATGACAACTTTGAAGTCTTTGTCATCATCTGAAATACTGTCTATTGTGGAGTGGATGTAAGTGTTACAGTCATGGAGCATTTTTTGTAATTGCTTGACCAAGGGCATGTTAAGTCCAGAAAAATTAGCGCAGCGGATTTGTGCTTCCTTTTCATCGTCCCTGACGAAATAAATTTGCAAAAATTTGTGATCCTCACTTGGCATAGGTAAAAGACTGCCAATCAAGTGATACACTTGTCCCTGAACTTTAAATGAAGGCATAAAATTTCCCTCAATGATTTGGTTAGCACCAAATGACGTCATTTGAAACGCGCTGTTGTACTTTCGAATGTTGTTCAAGAAATGTTCACTTTGAGGATGTTCGCCATTTAACAGGCCCTGAAGAAGGTCAGGAAGGTCACATAAAGGAGTGAGAGAGACTTTACCACCATTACAGCACAAACCAGGAGACTCGCATTTCCACTTCTTTGCTTGACAATAGTCACAGTGACCATCCATGGATCCAATGTGTACTGTTTTGTCAGACTCATAATGTATGTTTGGGTCGTACGCAAATCCACAATTGGCTTTTTTGAGCCAAACCTGTTGTTTTCGTATGAGCCGCTTTTCATTATTGGGATCGTATCTAGAAACAGAAGCTCTATTAACTTGTGGATGTGCTTGCGAGTATTTAGCAACAGCGTCCCTATTAACTTGTGGATGTGCTTGCGAGTATTTAGCGACATCGTCCCTATTAACTTGTGGATTTTTCTGCGAGTATTTGGCGGCAGCTGCATGAAGTTGATTCCGTCTAGCTGTATCAGAAAATCTACCACGTCTGATACGCCTCCTTTTTACTGTATTCTCAGAGCTTTGATTGCTGCTGTCATAATCAGCTGGATTTGTGTTGAACTGACATTTGGTATGTGTCAATCAATGTAAGCATACAACCGGCTTCATCAATAACTTCACATCCAGCTTTTGAGAGTTGAAATATTCAAAAACATCAAAGTGTCTACTACTCAAATTGTCACCTGTGAATCTAAGATTTTTAAGAGCCATTGACGGTTCTCCAAAGGTGTAAAATATTTGGCCATTTCGGTACACTTGAAAGCGACAACCAAACAATTCAGCGGCAGCCATCAACTCAAATGGAGAACCATAGGTGAAGGGCTTAAACATTTCAGTCTTATAGTGCTCCTGTGTACTATAATTATCTCCTGTACCATCATCAGTCCACACTTTGAACCTGTCTCAGTCATTTAATACATAAGACACAATGCCCCTGCGGATATCAAAAGTGAGCCTGATATGTCCGTGCAATATGTAACACAGAGAATGGAAAGGGCAGGTGCCATCTCTGGGCATGGACACCACTCGGTAAGTGATAGTTCTTTGATTGATGGTGATCACCTCGATAGACATTTTAATAGGGGTACAGTTGGAAGAATAAAGGGAATGGGTACTTGATCAATAAACAAAGTATAGCATACCTACACAATAACTATAACAATCGTAATAAATTAACAATAAAACAGCGAAGAACCCGTGGATTAAATAAAAAGGCTGCTTAGTTGGCGAAGCAAGGAAAAACGACGGCCTTATATGGCGTTTGTTTATAAAACAGCGGAGAAGCTGTGTAAAGGCTGCCTCACAAAAAAACAGCGGAGCGCCTTATATGGGCAGGCAGTCAGGCAAAGAAGGGAATCAATAAATAACTATAATCGTAATAAAGGAACAAAAAAATAGCGGAGAGCCCGCGGATTAAATAAAGGAAATGGGTATCTGAATAGTAAACTAAGTCTAAAATAGCTACACAATAACTATAACAATCGTAATAAACGAACAATAAAACAGTAGAGAACCGTGAAGCAAGGAGAAAGGACGGACTTATATGGTGTTCGTTTATAACACAGCATAGAAGCTGTGTAAAGGCTGCTTCACAAAAAAACTGCGGAGCGCCTTATATGGGCAGGCAGTCAGGCAAAGAAAGGGAATCAAATAACTATAATCGTAATAAAAGATCAAAACAACAGCAGAAAAGCCGCGGATTAAATAAAGGAAATGGATACCTGAACTGTAAAGTAAGTGTAAAATACCTACACAATAACTATAACAATCGTAACAAATGAACAATAAAACAGCAGAGAACCCGTGGATTAAATAAAACCTACACAATAACTATAACAATCGTAATAAATGAAGAATAAAACAGCGGAGAACCCGTGCATTAAATAAAAATGCTGCTTCCTTGGCGAAGCAAGGAAAAAGGACTTTCTTCTATGTCATTCGTTTATAGAACAGTGGAGAAGCTGTGAAAAGGCTGCTTCCTTGGCGAAGCAAGGAAAGGAATGAACACACCGCAGCGAAGAACGGCCTTATATGGGCAGGCAGTCAATTACATGGGAGACCTGCTGATTTGAGCAGCAGCCTTACTTATGAATATGCTAAGCACAGTCCTTCACCCGCGAATATTTACCTTATATGGGCAGGCAGTCAATTACGTGGGAGGCGTGACGATGCAAGGCGCAAGACGCAACCGCCTCACACGGCGACCGAGCTGCCCGCTATGGCCGTATACAGTATACGAAAGTAGGTTCCAGTTATGACCGTTGCATGTTTTCTTCAGCGCTTTTTGGGGCTCTTCCTGGTTTTCTACGTACTGCGTGATTACGTGGGAGGCGTGATGATGTCAAACTCCGCCCCCACGGGTTTCAAGCTCATCTCCATTACAGTAAATGGAGAAAAACAGCTTCCAGTTATGACCATTACGCGTAGAATTTCGAAATGAAACCTGCCCAACTTTTGTAAGTAAGCTGTAAGGAATGAGCCTGCCAAATTTCAGCCTTCCACCCACACGAGAAGTTGGAGAATTAGTGATGAGTGAGTGAGTGAGTGAGGGCTTTGCCTTTTATTAGTATAGATATAGTATACCAGTTCTTTTTAGGTGTTCTGTACATAATCCAACTATAAAAAATATAAGTAAACAGTTTAATTGTAGCTACAGTATGTATTAGAAAGGCACCTGGGATGATGCGACCCATAGAAATTTGTTACATAACAAAGTTTGTTTGTTTTATGTTGTATACCATATCTATGGTGCTTATGTAGAAGAGCACAAATGGATGGCTAAGACTGCATATTTAAAATTGGAGGCCCTGAGGTTAATCATACTGGAATTGATAAGTACAACATCTATTCATCAGCAGTTAGATCCACGTTTAGATAATAGTGATGTGACCAATACTGAAGAGATTGCATATACTTCTACAAGCTTAATAACAACTCATATCTGTATTAATGTTTTTGAGAAAATGAAGATTCTTATTAACAATATTTATGGATACAACATTGAATACTCCCAACAGAAATTACATTTTCTATACTTAAAAATATCATCAAACTGTCAAGTTCACTCTACTAAAATAGTTTTTTACAAAAGACTTTGTTTTGAAAGAGACTTACCATATTCTTAATATATTTAGAAGCACATTAGTTTCTCTTTTTTTATTCTACATATAGTTCATGCTGTATAAAACTAAATAATCCCTGTTCAGGCAACATGGGCAAATGTATATTAATTCAAAGCACTTAAGATTTAAAGCCTCTCTACCTTCAGATGTTTTACTAAGAAAGGAAAATTGGAAACGATTTTAACTTTTTCCTGTGGTAAAGTCCAGTTTTTCCCCTGAAATTAAAACATAATTTGATTTAGTTTGGCAAAGGCACAAATACATAGGGATCATTATTCATAATAAGATATTTAAGATGGCCAGACTTAACCTCACCCCAGTGATACATAAAATTAAAACCAAATTAGAGGCTTGGGGCTAACTTAAATGCTTCTTTGAAGCAAAAGAGACATTATCAAGATTGCAATTATGCCAATAATAGCATATCCTCTTTTATATTGCATTGGAGAAACTTGAAAGTTTAAAACATAAAAAGATTACATACATATAACAAAAAAAAAAAAAATCAATTTCTTAGACTCTTCGTTGTTTAGTATCTTATGTTTTAGCCTTACTCTGTTTTAGAAAGCCTCAATGTACACACCCTCGCACATACTGCTAAGCTGTATACTACATATGCTAATCTATTTTCAAAAATCAAACATTTTGTCTGTCTGAGGTATTACTGAATGCTAGTTTATCAGTGTTCTTTCATACTTAACAAAAGCTATGCATTTATGATAATTCTAAATTTTTATTGAGCTACATGTGCAAAAATAAAATTGAATGTATTTAGGCAATTAGACATTTTCACTATGTATTACAGTAAAAACTGTGTATGCATTGTAGTATAATTTATACAAAAATCCTACTTGTATGCACCTTTAAAATGATTGAATATGTAGCTAGAACTTTGTTTTTTCCCCTGAGGGAAGTCTGGCTCTTTACAGAAGTTCTTTAAATAAATAAAATATAATATACATACACACACCAGAATGATAAAAAAGGAATTAAGTTTAAAAAGAAAGTAAACTTCTAACTTGCCAGTCACGGTCACAGTGAGGCATTATGCAGACATATTGCTGTTGGTGTAAAGGATCCCCAGTAATGTTTCTTGACACACTTCTGCTGAATAACTTGTTGGCTAAAAGTTCTCAGTGCTAGTGAGTCAGAGAGAGGATGTGTAACATTGTTCATAATGGCACTCCATTTTCTTTTAGTTCTCTCCTTTGCAACTACCTTTGGGGGTCCAGAGTGTGTCCCATAACTGAGCCTTCCCTTTTAATTAGCTTGTTGATTTGGTGATTTGCCAGCCTCAGCAAACCACAGTATATAAAATCACACAGACCATCACAGAGTTGTTTAAGATGTGATGGATGCCACTACCAACATTAAAGGAATGCACTCTCCTAAGAGCCTGTTCTACCCTTTCTTACATAGTTCCTCTGTGTTATGAGACCAGATCAATCTGTCACTGATGTGGACCCCCAACTACTTGTTGGAATGCACCACCTATGAATCTACTCCTTGAACAGTGACCGGACATAGAGGCTCTTTGGTAAGGCAGAAGTCCATAACCATTTCTATGGTTTTGCTGATGTTACGATGCACAGAATTCTATTTGCTCCAAGAAAAAAACTTCTCCACCTGACTCCTATGTTCTGTCTCACCCCGCTTATCAATACACTCCATAAGTGCAGAATCACTGAAGAATTTCTGCAAGTGACATGACCTGGGGCCTCATGTATAAAAGGTGCGTATGCACAAAAATGTTGCATACTCCTGTTTCTACGCTCAAATAGTGATGTATAAAACCTAAACTTGGCGTAAAGCCATACACATTTTCACCCTAGCTAAATGCTTGGCATACACAAGTTCTCTACTCGGTTTTACAAACTGGTGGCACTCAGCATCAAAGCAGTGCTTTTGTTCCTGTGTGGTTTCCCTTTCTTTTTTAGATCCACATCCCTGATGCGGCTTTATCATATACACTGAAATTAACCGCATATTGTTTATTAGTTTAAGGCATCTGATTGTAATTAACCCGTAACAATATAATGGTCCACAGAATGGCCAAACTATTCCAAATACCATAGCTGCTTTAGCGTTGTTCCTCTCAATGCACCACTCAGACTATTTATCCCACTGTATCCGATTGTGCAATGTGATCGGAAAGAGGATTATCAAGCATCAAGCACTCGCTGCCTCAGCCATGCTGTCTATTGAATTGCTCTCAAATGGCAAATGCTTCAGAGCCTTTCCTGTAGAGCCATCACAGTTCAGAAAGAGTTTCATCCCAAGAACTATAAACGCACTCAATCAGTCCATCAAGTGCTCCTTGTAGAACTGTTTGTACTTATTAGTACAATTACCACACTATAAACTTCTGATACAGTTATAATATTGCACAACGTGAGCCACTTTATAAAGCGTGTATTTACATATGATGACGATATCATTTTCAAGATGAAATGCAGCAAAATATGTTAATTACATTATACAGATAAAATGTTAACATCATTTAAATAATCTATATTTTTAATAATTAAACATGTAAGGACACGGTGGTGCAGCACTAGCGACGACCTGGTGCCTCATTCAGGGATTGTTCCAGCCTCGCACTGTAATCTTGCTTGGGCTGGTGCAACACTGGAAGGATAGATGGATAGAATAATTAAACATGTACTACGAAGATATTTCAATGGTCCTTAAAAGTTTTGAAGAATCGGCGTTCTAAGCATACAGATGACTTAACATCTATTACAGAGCTGATTGTGTGGCAATTGGTTACTTGGAGGAAGAAAAGGAAGGACAGGAATTGGGTGGTTAGTACATTTGAAAGAGACAGTACTGCTACAATAAATTATTTCATTGGAGGTCGCGCACAGCAAGCAAGCAATATGTGTGGGGCAGACTGTGGACAGGGGACCAGCTCATCACTATCACTGCGCCACCGTGTTCCCATGTTTAATAACATGCTTTAACTCCTATCATGAAAATGATATCAAGTATACATCTCAGTATTTTAATTTTTCAGAGAGCTGTAGTATCACAAATGTAATGAATTCTATATCCAGAGGAAGAGAGAGCCCGTTTAAGAAGCACATAGTGATTCACATACATAGAGCACATTCAGGCTTGCAACACATTTCAAAAAAAGTTGGGACAGTACAGCATTTACCACTTTGTACAGTTCCCCTGTCTTTTAACAACACTTAAAAGACGTTTAGGCATTGAAGAAATCAAGTGACTAAGTGTTGCAGGTGTTAGTTTGTCCCATTCTTCTTGCAAACAACGTTTTAGGTGCGCAACAGTACGGGGTCTTCATTGACGCATTTTTCGTTTCAAAATGCGCCAAACATTCTCTATAGGAGACAAATCAGGGCTGCAGGCAGGCCAGTCAAGCATCCGCACCCTCTTCTTACACAGCCATGCCTTTGTTATGCGCGCAGTATGTGGTTTGGCATTGTCTTGCTGAAATAAGCATGGGTGTCCCAGGAAAAGACGTCGTCTTGAAGGCAGCATTTGTTCCTCCAAAACTGAGATATACTTCTCAGCATTGATGGTGCCATCGCAGAAGTGCAAGTTACCTTTGCCGAAGGCACTGACACAACCCCATACCATGACAGACCCTGGCTTTTGGACTTGTATCTGGCAACAGTCTGAATGGTACTTTCCCTCTTTGGTCCGCAGCACACGGCGTCTATTTCTTCCAAAAAAGATGTGAAAAGCCAGTTCGTCTGACCACAAAACACGTTTCCACTGCACAGTGGACCATCCCAGATGCCTCCGAGCCCAGAGAAGTCGACGGCGCTTCTGGACACTATTTATTTAGGGCTTCCTTTTGGCACAGTACAGTTTTAGCTGCCATTTCCTAATGTAACTACGTACTGTAGTGCTTGAAAGTGACTTCCTGAAGTAGTCCTGAGCCCACGCAGTTATATCATTTATTGATGAATGACGGTTTTTAATGCAGTGCCGTCTGAGGGCTCGGAGATCACGGCCGTTCAGTTTAGGCTTGCGCCCTTGGCCTTTGCACACGGTAATTTCTCCAGATTCCCTAATTCTTTTCACTATGTTATGCACTATAGAGGGAGAAATGCCCAAATCTCTTCCTGTCTGTCTTTGAGAAATGTTTTTCTTCATCATTTCAAAGATTTTTGCCCGCACTTGGTGGCAAACTGGCGATCCTCTGCCCATCTTTGCTCCTAAAGGAGTAGGCCTTTCCTCGATGCTGCTTTTGTACCGAATCATGATTGCAATCGCCTGTTAACATCACCAGTTTCAAATCACATCATTATTTAGTTATTATACCTCATTACTACCCCTGAATTGCCCCCATCCCAACTTTTTTTGGAATGTGTTGCAAGCCTGAATGGCAAGAATGGATGTTTATTTACAAATCAAATGATGTTGACCAAAAAAAAACATGAATTATCTTGTGTTCATACGGTCTGCAATGAAATAAAAGTTAAGGGAAATTTGTAAATTACTGTTTTATTTTTTTATTCACATTTTCCACACTGTCCCAACTTTTTCTGATTTGGGGTTGTACTAAGGAGGTACTGAGGGATTTGGAAATTGTAGAGGGAGAATTGCTGCTCAGATTAAATAAGATGAAATCAAAAAAATCACCAGGCCCAGATAATATTTATCCTCGTGTTCTTAAGGAGGCTAGTGAGCACATATATAAACCCTTGACACATATTTTTAGGAAGTCACTGAGCACTGGAGAGATTCCGAAGGACTGGAAAATGGCAAATATCATCCCATTATATAAAAAGGGTGACAGGGCAGATCCAAGCAACTATAGGCCAGTAAGCTTAACATGCATCACAGGACAATTAATGGAAATAATTATTAAGGATAAGATTGAGCAACACATGGCAAGGACAGGAGTTATTCTGAACAGTCAGCATGGGTTCAGAAGAGGGAGGTCGTGTTTTACTAACATGTTGGAATTCTATGGGGTTGCAACAAATGATACGATCAAAGTGGAGCTTATGATATTATTTATCTGGACTTTCAGAAAGCATTTGATAAGGTGCCACATGAGAGGTTGGGCATCAAGTTAAAAGAAGTGGGAGTTCAGGGTGATGTTTTTAGATGGGTGCAGAATTGGCTCAGACACAGGAAGCAGAGGGTGATGGTGCGAGGAACCTCATCAGAACTGACCGATGTTAAAGAGTGGTGTTCTACAGGGGTCAGTGCTAGGGCCGCTGCTATTTTTAATATATATAAATGATTTAGATAGGAATACAAGTAACAAGCTGGTTAAGTTTGCAGATGATACCAAGAGAGGTGGATTAGCAGATAATTTGGACTCCGTTATATCATTACAGAAGGACTTGGATAGCATACAGGCTCGGGCAGATTTGTGGCAGATGAAATTTAATGTGAGTAAATGTAAAGTATTACACATAGGAGGTAAAAATATTAGGTTTGAATACACAATTTGAGGTCGGAAAATCGAGAGTACACCTTATGAGAAGGATGTAGGAGTCATAGTGGACTCTAAGCTATCAACTTCCCAACAGTGTTCAGAAGCCATTAAGAAGGCTAACAGAATGTTAAGTTATATAGCACGATCTGTGGAGTACAAGTCCAAGGAGGTTATGCTCAACCTTCATAATGCACTGGTGAGGCCTCATCTTGAATATTGTGTGCAGTTTTGGTCTCCAGGCTACAAAAAGGACATAGCAGCACTAGAAAAGTTTCAGAGAAGAGCGACTAGGCTGATTCCAGGGCTACAGGGGTTGAATTATAAGAAAAGATTAAAAGAGCTGAGCCTTTACAGTTTAAGCAAAAGAAGATTAAGAGGTGACATGATTGGAGTGTTTAAAATTATGAAGGGAATTAGTACAGTGGATCGAGACTTGTATTTTAAAATGAGTTCATCAAGAACACGGGGACACAGTTGGAAACTTGTTAAGGGTAAATTTCGCACAAACATTAGGAAGTTTATCTTTACACAAAGAACGATAGACACTTGGAATTAGCTACCAAGTAGTGTGGTAGACAGTAAGACGTTAGGGACTTTCAAAACTCGACTTGATGTTTTCTTGGAGGAAACAAGTGGATAGGACTGGCGAGCTTTGTTGGGCTGAATGGCCTGTTCTCGTCTAGTATGTTCTAATGTTCTAATATAAAGTCATTATCTTTTCATAACGCTGAGCTTAAGGGCTACTTATATTGATTTGCATATTCAAAGGGGTGTAATTCTGGGCAGAGACAGAGCGGGACAGCAAGCGCGTGCGCATGCGTTACTTTTCACACTGACTGGGATTTATGGAGCGTAAGAACGTGGAAGTTGGTGAACGCACATATTTATGTATCTGGATTTTTTTGTGCGTATGCACATTTCCGCTTTTGTCCTTATGCCATGTTTTAGTGTGAATTCTATCGAACCTCGGACATCAGTGTCAGAGACAAAGTCCCTTTACGCTGCGCCACGGCATGTAGTTCGTTTATTTGACAGCCTGTAGAGCGGAGTAATTTCATTCATAGCATCTGTGTTCTAAGTCCCGATCGGAGGTTCGATCCCCGCAAGGGGAGCAGTGGAGCATGTACGCCTGATGAGCCCAAATAAGGGTGAAACACGTATTGCGTACTCTTTGTATTATTTGACAGTAAACTGTATATATATATATATATATATATATATATGTGTGTGTGTATATATACATATACTGTATGTGTGTATGTATGTATGTATACATTCATTTTAACATATTAAAACAGTAAACATATTACAATTGAACAATTGTGTTACAGCCAGAGGTTATTGCATGGCTTAGGTTCATCCTTCTTTTTATTGTTATTTTTGAATGATTATTTTTTATGATTATCATTTTATTATTTTTATTATTTAGTATTTATTCCTTGTGAGTTGTGGGTGGTACCCTCTAATGTCACTGCTGTGGGGTGGGACCACTTTCAGCCTACATATTTCATAGGTGCCTTAGAGGTTTCATTGATTGTCATAGAGCATGTTTCCAGTGATTATTGTTTTTTGGATTTCTATGGGTTTTTGATTATTTTGCTGTTGGACTAGTTAACTTTGGTTTCCCTCTTTAGGAAGCTCTTTTGCCTCATTTTCCTCTTTGCCATATTTTATGTGCTTTCTTTTTTGTCTTTCAGTCCTCCCTTGAAGGACATTGTTGGGCATTTTGAACATTTAAAGTTTTGTTTGAACTTTAAAAGTCAGTCTCACATTTTTGGCCTGTGCAGGCCAGTGCCTTCCTTTAGAGTTTGGGTACAAGATGCCTCGGATGAGGCCTATCTCTAGATAGACCAGTGAAGATCCTGGCCTGGTTTGTGGATCTTTTTGGAAGCTTTTCATCTTTTTCCATATGTTTGTATTTTCTATTCACGACACCTTCCAACAGACCACCAAATAGGAAAGTGTAGGAGGGTAAGAGAGTATATATAGTAAAAAAAAAAAACATAATGGCAAAAGGTAATATACTCTAGATAAATGACATGAAACCACTGGTTGCTTTGATCCTAGGGCTTCACCTGCCTGTACTCCAATTGGAAAAACAGAAGAAATGTAGCAAATTGTATCTGAAATGTTGAAAATTCCTTTGGATAAAAACGTCAGTCAAATAATAAGTATTTAGAGTTGTTTCAATGATTACAATTAACTGTTATAAAGTGTGCTGATGATAATATTAAATAGTAAATATTGCTATAACAACATGAGTTGCATGAAATTTGATTGGCTAAAAAACACAACCAGTTTTACCAAAAATACAATTAGATGTATTTATGAGATTTCCCTATCTTCTTTATTGAGTGTAGATCTACCTAAAACACAATTATCACTCTCAAATTACGCTTCAAACTGATAGACATCTGCTAGACATGGGTATGAGTCGGTGTTTTTGGCTCAAGCTGACAGAAAACCATAGTTCAAAAAGAAGAACAACATTCCTTAACTCATCATCCTGAGTACTGTATGAAACAATTTAGTGTAAATAAACTGGAATTGAATGTCAAGATAATAAAGAAATAGTGATGGACCTTAAGGGAGGTAAAGAGTTAAATCACATTTTTTTTTACTTTTTTCTTCCATCAAAAAGGTAGAAACTTTTAAAATAAATCTTTTGTTATTATTATTATTTCCCAGGGTCTTGAGTTTTTTGATACATGGGGAAGTATGATTTGACAGGGCACCTTGCTGTGTATGCATTCGTCCTGCGTCCCTTTCTCTTACATCAGTTTGCAGATCATTTTGAAAGGGCTGTTTGAGCTTCAGAGTATTGGAATCCAAGGTTCTGTGCCTGATTTGCCCTACATACAGAAGAGCATATCATGCTTAATCCAGCAGATCAGGTACAATTTACAGTGACTCTATGCACAATAAAAAAGTATTTTCATAACATTCTCATTATTGTCAGCTAATGTACCCATCAAATGAAAATACTGCCAAGTTTTTTTTAAAGCGCCTGTGGGGTCTAAATCCAGCTGGATTAGCTACATCACTCATGTATGCAGCAGATCGGGCAGCGACAAAAATATGAGGTGAAATACACTTTCAGTATACATGCATTAAAGTTCTATGTGTGGTTGTGCCAGCTCTGTGATATCATACTGGCCTTGCAGAGCATCTGGGGCACTGGAATAAAATGACTAAGCGTGATGCAAGGAAAATATTTTGTGAATAAGGTCAGCTGCGGACTCGGCCTTTTCTCTGTGAAGAATGCCTTGAAGAATTTCACAGATCAGCACTACTGTTGACATTAACTTAATCAGTAAATAAGAAATTTGTACATAACACCAAAATTAAAGGGGTAATTAATATTAAGGGAGCACAGTTTAAAAAGACAGACCTGGGGCCTCATGCATAACACCGTGCGTAGAATTCACACTACATACGGCCAAAAGTAGAAATGTGCGTATGCACAAAAAAATCCAGATGCATAAATCTGTGAGTATGCCTTCCACACTCTTCCGCAATATAAATCCCGGTCAGTGTGCAAAGTAATGCACGTGCCCATGCCTGCCACGCCACCCAGACTCCTCCCAGAATTATGCCTCATTGAATATGCAAATCAATATAAATAGCCCCTTATGTTTTGCCTTCTGTGAAAAGACAATGTCAAAAGCTAGGGGGACAAGAAGAATTTCAGCGAATACCAAGTGAAGGCAAGGAAAAACTTACTATTTGTTGATTTAAGCAATGATTTAAACAACAAAAGGAAGTTGATCGAGTAACAGAGTGACAGAGAAACTTGAAAGTTCAAGTTCAGAAAGTCACGAAATGCCCAAAATAAATAAGAACAGGTCAGATATCAAAGTTGCTGTGAAAAGGTGAGTCGTAGCCCACCATCTGAGTGTCATATGGAAGCGTATTAGTGTACAGAGAAAAGAAAAACAGAATGGGGCACAGTGGAAAAAAATGTCCAAATGACAACTTTAATCTCAAAATTTCCACTTTTATTTTGTCATTAAAGTAGAACGTCATAAACTTCATCTTAAAATTGTTTAATTTACTAGTTTCTCAGATCCCATTGTAACTAAAGTAGCACATTAAATGCTTTGTATTCTATGTGTTCTTCTATGCACTCTATGTGTGTGAATCACTATGTGCTTCTTAAATGGGCTTTCTCTTCCGCCGACAGGATGCAGAATACATGTATTAAACATGAGAAAACGGTGACACAGTATTAGCGATGAGCTGGTGCCCTGTCCAGAGATTGTTCCTGCCTACCGCAAGATGCTTGCTGCGCTGTGCGCGACCTTCAGTGAAATAATTTATTGCAGCAGTACTGTCTCTCTCAAATGTACTAACCTCCAATTCCTGTCCTTCCTTTTTTTTCTCTAAGTAACTAATTGCCACACGATCAGCTCTGTAATAGACACCAAGCCATCTGTAAGCTTAGAAAGCCGATTCTTCAAAGGTTTTATGGAACATTGAAATATCTTTGTAGAACATGTTTAATTATTCCATTCATCTATTTATCCAGGGTCACGCCAATCCCAGCAAGCATACAGCGCGAGGCAGGAACAATTCCTGAACGGGGCGCCAGCTTGTCACTACTCTGTCCATCATGTCCTCACATGTTTAATTATTAACAATATACATGAACGAAGTTTAAAATGTATCTGTATAATGTAATAAATATACTTTACTGCATGTCATCTTAAAAATTATATCAAGAGCTCCAAGAAGATAGCACTTGGAAATCTGAATTGATGAAGTCATTTGTCATCATATGTAAATATGTGCCCTATAAAGTGACTCAGTTTGTGAAATATTATAACTGTAGTGCAAGTTTACAGTGAAGTGATTGAACTTATATGTACAAACAGTTTTACAAGGAACGCTTGATGGACTGATTGAGTGTGTTTAGAGCTCTGGGGATGAAACTGTTTCTGAAGCGCGAGATCCATACAGGAAAGGCTCTGAAGTGTTTGCCGTACTGTATGGGAGTTTTTCAAACAGACTGTACGAATGGCTGAGGCAGCATGTGTAAATGCTGCATCCTGATAATCCTCTTTCTGATCACCTGCTGTAGAGCTGTGATTCCACACTCAGATACAGTGGGGTAAATACACTGTACACTGAGAGTAACAACGCAAAAGCAGATACAGTATTTGGAATAGTTAGGCCATTCTGTGCACTATTATATGGTTACAGGTTGATTACAATACAGATGCCTTAAACTAATAAACGATATGTGGTTAATTGCAGTGCATTTGATAAGGCCGTGTCAGGGATGTGACTCTAAAAAATAAAGGGAAGCCACACAGAGACAGTAGCACTGCTTTGACACAGGGTGCTGCCAGTTTGCAAAACCGAGCGGAGAACTTGCGTGAAAATGTGCATGGTTTTACACCAATTTTAGTTTTTATACATCGTGATGTCAGCGTGGAAATGGGCGTATGCAACATTTTTGCGCGTACACATCATTTATACACAAGGCCCCTGGTCAGTTTTCAAAACTAAGCAAACACTTAGAAAAGGAGCATTCATTAAAAATATAACATGAATGACACTGACCTGTGTGATGTTTGAGGGTTGTCTTTTGTTCAGAGCCCTTTTTAAATCCCCCAACATCATCTAAATGGGATTCAGTTTCTGTGCTTTTATTTCTTTTCAGCTATACTTTTGTGGTTTTACTGGTATGTTTATGATCATTGTGTTTTTGCAAGATCCACTTTCGGTTGAGCTTTAATCTTTTGACGGTTTCAGATTATTTTCAGGCATCCTCTGGTACAATGAAAAATTAATAGTGGATTCTGTGGTGGTGAAGTGCACAGGCCCTAATGCATCAAAGCAGTCCCAAACCATAAAATTTCCACCACCATGCTATATGATCTATACTAATAAAAGGCAAAGCCCTCACTCACTCACTCACTCACTCACTCACTCACTCACTCACTCATCACTAATTCTCCAACTTC
>JANRMT010062819.1:59886412-60003001 GCA_026402145.1 Polypterus bichir lapradei
TTCGTTCCAGAACTTTGGTCGTAAACCGAGTTGGTCGTGAACCGAAGCAGTTTCCCCCATAGGATTGTATGTAAATACAATTAATCCTTTCCAGACCGTACAAACTGTATGTAAATATGTAAAAATATGTAAAGATTAAGCACAAATATAGTTAATTACACCATAGAATGCACAGTGTAATAGTAAACTAATGTAAAAACATTGAATAACACTGACACAAAACACCCAGGCTCCCTGATCAGCTACACGAGCTGGCTCGCTCGCGCTCTCTCTTTCTCTCTCTGTAGCACACACACCACCAAAGCCCCTCCCTCCCTACCTCAGCTACAGGAGCAGCCTGGCTCACGCACGCTCTCTCTCTCTGTAGTGCGAGCGCGCGCACACACACACACACACACACATCCCTTCCCTGTCCGTGCTCTCTCTCTCTCTGTGCTTGCTCGCTCGTGCTCTCTAATCTCTCTGTAGCAGGTGCTCGCGCAGCATTTTTTTTTTAAATGAGTTAAGCACAGCAGAAAAAAAACATTGCACAAATCCGAACTGCATTTAAAAACCAACTCACAAGCAACCAAAAAAGTAACATTGCAACAAATCACACGATGAACTCCTCCATGTAAACAATTTTTTTAATGAGTTTTAAGCACAAGGAAAAAAGCGAACATTTGAAAAAAGAGAAATGTAACATCGCACCTAATCACGCTATGAAAAACTCCATCTGTAAACACTTTCACGAGTTTTAAGCACAAGGAAAAAAGCGAACATTTGAAAAAAGAGAAAAATAACATTGCAACAAATCGCATTATGAACTAAAAAATTAACTTTTGAAAAATCCGTAATACAAAAACCACCAAGAAAACTAACCTTGCATGAGACGAGTTCTGGCATGAAGTGTTTTCCTTCAGGTGTTTTCTCTTGTGATTTCGTGGGTTTCTGGTGCTTTTAGCTGTTTAGCTGGTGGGAGTGAAAGCCTCATGCAGCCATTCCAAAAAGAAAGTTCTTGTGACCGTCCACATTAACTGGCTTGTTCAGCAAACACTGCAGCAATCTCCTCCTCCCCCTCCCCAGCAGGCACGTGCTCGCTCGCTCTTGCTCTGTCTCTCTCTCTGTCTCAGCTCAGGAGGCAAGGGAAACTGGTTTGTTCAGCAAACACTGCAGCAATCTCCCCCTCCCCCTCCCCAGCAGGCACGTGCTCGCTCGCTCTTGCTCTCTCTCTCTCTCTCTCTTTCTCTCTCAGCTCAGCTCAGACAGGCAAGGGAAACTGGCTTGTTCGTATACCGAGTGTGTGGTTGTGAACTGATGCAAAAGTTTGGCGAGCTTTTTGGTCGTGAACCAAGTTGTACGTGAACCGGGTTGTTCGTGAACCGAGGTTCCACTGTAGCTGTCCAGTCTTCATGTATTGTGACCAGGCAGCAGATGCTGTAGACCATCAAGACACAAAATATGACCAGGAAATAGAAGTAGAGGCAAGACTTTATCTGAAGAAAGTGAGGGGTAGTCAAGTAATAAGCCAGAATGAATAAATCAGGAGTAAGATCCAAAAGTCAACATCAAAGTCATAAAGCAAAGGTTCTAACACTAAGGTCTGCTTAGTGATTTCTTTTAGTTACCTTTAGCAACTAAACCAAAATGTGAGACAAAAATCACAGCCCACAAAGCAATGCAAAGTTCCGCACACTAGAAAGAGATTAACAGAGACTTGGGAAGAGACAGATCTTTGATCCAGTATATGATTTATGTGTTACTGAGCTACCCTCCTAAGCATCCTGTGATGCTAAAAAGTATCCAATGGATGTTGTGGATCGTATTATTTTCGAATGTTTTATATGCATCATTTGAAATTAATAATTATTCTTAGTATTATTTATTTATATTGTTATGATGCTGCTGTTTTGAGAGTCTTTATTTATTATCTCCACCATTTTGAAATGTTTTTCTGATGACCGCAGCCATATTGTTTATTGCTTGCTACCATGTGACCAGTGCTAATGTGACATCATCATACATTTTTTAAGATGGTGGTGTGGCTATCAGAGTTTCCTACATTTTGAATAAGTTTCTAAACAGCTTCTCTGCATGTGCCTGTGTTTATTTTGGTTAGGGCTCTCAGTATTATTTTGGCTTTTGACCTTCGCACTGTGTTTCAGCTTATAAATTAGTTTAGGTCCTCTACCTTGTGCACAAATTCAATTTAATTCAATTCAAATCACTTATTTGTTTAGTGCTCTTCACTGAGTTCATTCGTATAATGCTGTAACAACTTCACATGTGCAATGCAGTTATAAACTTTACAAATAACTAATTACATAATGCATACATGTAAAGTTACAGGGAAACAACAAAGTAGTTCCACACTGATTGACATACATAGAACATATCGATATCTGTCCATTAACATTGTTGTTGAGCTATGGCCAGTTGACAATAAAGGAAAGGAAAATTGAAACTCCATTCAGCAGCATCACTGAAGAAAGCAAACCACTTGGGTGTTCACAGTGAGTTATAATTTAAAGTGAAAAGACAAAGTCAAACATTCACAGTCCAGGGGCCTCATGCGTAACGCCGTGCGTAGAATTCGCACTATAACATGACTTAAGCACAAAAGCTGAAATGTGCTTACGCACAGAAAAATCGAGATGCAGGAATCTGTGCGTACTCCAACTTCCATGTTCTCCCGCTCCATAAATCCCGGTCAGCGTGAAAAGTAACGCTCATGCACGTGCCTTCTGTCCCGCCCCCAACTCCTCCCAGAATTACGCCTCTATGAATATGCAAATCAATATAAATCACCCTTAAGCTGAGCCTTCTGTGAAAAGACAATGGGAAAAGCACGGGGGAAAATATAAGAATCTCAGTGAATACCAAGTGGAGGCAAAGGAAAAGCATAATATTTGTTGATTTAAACAATGGTATAAACAACAAAAGGAAGTTGATCGAGTGACATAGCGTGTTGGAGAAACTTGAAAGCTCAAGTTCACAAAGTTGCACAGTGCCAAAATAAAAAAGAAGTCACATATCAAAGTCGCAGTAAAAAGGCGAGTTGTAGCCCACCGTCTGAGCTTATTTGGGTACAGACAAAAAAATAGGCAAACGGTGGGAAAAAAGCACGAAATGTCAACTTTAATCTGGAAATTTCCACTTTAATCATGTAGTTTATTTTGTCATTAAAGTAGAACATCATAAACTTCATCTTAAAATCATTTAATTTACTAGTTTCTCAAATCCCATCGTAACTAAAGTAGCATGTTAAATGCTTTGTTTTGTATTTGATCTTCAGTGTGCTCTATGTGTGTGAATCACTACGTGCTTCTGTTTTTTCTCTTCCTCCGACAGGACACAGAATCCATTACATTCGTGATATTACAGCTCTCTGAATAATTAAAATACTGAGATGTATACGTGGTATTACTTTCATTATGATTGTAATGAAAACATGTTATTAAACATTTTAACACGATGGTGCAGTGATTGTTCATGTCTCACACAAGATGCTGCTGCGCCATGCGTGACCTTCGAAGAAATAATTTATTGTAGCAGTACTGTCTCTTTCAAACGTACCTTCAATTCCTGTCCTTACTTTTCTTTCCCCAAATACCCAAACGCCACACAATCAGCTCTGTAATAGACGTTAAGCCATCTGTAAGCTTACAACGACGATTCTTGCATGTCTGTAGTACTAGGGTGTTGTACCGTGTTAGCCATTATGAATGTAGAGAAAAGCGAAGAAAAATTACACCTTTTATTGGCTAACTGAAAAGATTACAATATGCAAGCTTTCAAGGCAACTCAGGCCCCTTACCTGAAGAAGGGGCCTGAGTTGCCTCGAAAGCTTGCATATTGTAATCTTTTTAGTTAGCCAAAAAAAGTTGTCATTTTGCTTGGCTTTTCTTTACAACGATGATTCTTCAAAACTTTTAAGGAACATTGAAATATCTTCATAGTACGTGTTTAATTATTCTATCTGTCTATCCTTCCAGTGTCGCGCCAGCCTCAGCAAATATACAGCACAAGACAGGAAAAATACGTGAACTAGCTAGTGCTGTGGCACCGTGTCCTCACATGTTTAATTATTAACAATACAGATTATTTAAATGAATTTAAAGTTTTACCTGTATAATATAATCAACATATTTTGCTGCATTTCATCTTACAAATGATACTGTCATCATATGTAAATACGCGCATTATAAAGTGGCGCAGATTGTGCAATATTATAACTGTAGTGCAAGTTTACAGTGAGGTAATTGTACTTATAAGTACAAACAGTTCTACAAGGAGCAATTGATTGAGTGCGTTTATAGTTCTTGGGATGAAACTGTTTTTGAACTGTGAGGTCCGTACATGAAAGGCTTTGAAACGTTTTGCCATGGCTGAGGCAGCATGGGCTTGATGCCGTATACCGATAATGCTCTTTCCGATCAGCTGCTGTGATTCCCCACTTAGATACAGTGATATAAATACTCCGAGTGGTGCAGTGAGAGTAATATGGAAAAAGGATGATCCACTGTGGCAACCCCTAACGGGAGCAGCTGAAAGAAGAAGAAGAAGATGGTGCAGTGAGAGTAACAAGTTATGGTATTTGGAATACTATGGCTAAAGTTAATTACAATCAGATGCATTACACTAGTCAACAATATGTGGTACGCATAGAGCAACTTGCTGACTGGAATTTTTCAAATAAATTGTGATTTGGAAAGTTTTCGTGTCATTATTTATATATATTTTTTTCTTTTTGCATGATCAGGTCAGGTTGGGGAGTATGCACTGGTACAGTGTGTTGCCACAGCCACCACATGAAAAAACAGCCAGTCGGATCCTGGTTGGCACCCCCCCAGTCCAGACTCACCCTCCGAAAATGACCATCTGTCTGCCACAGCTAGGTGTTATGTGGGGTCCTCAACAATGAGGATCCTATGAGCTGGATCACACTGGGGGAATCGTACCACATGACTGTAGTGCCGTAACTGACGCTCCCTCACAATGTACATGGTGGTCCAGATCTAATTATGCAGATCCAGATATTCTGGATGACTTTGACTTATGCGGGGACGATTCCAGTTCGGCACGAAGATGATTCTTCATGTCGTCAGTTCGCACATTTCTCGATGGTCCGGGATTTTTTGGGTGATTTTCTATGTAATAAACTTAATAAGTTATAGCTTAATGAAAATTGCATAATTCGATTTGGACCACCCTATAGGTAATGTGCCTCATTCAGGACTCCATGAGCAACTGACAATTCAGCACAAAGTCAAACCATCGGTACCCAGTCCTGGGTATGACGTGAACTGTTTTAACTGTTTTTTATTTTGACAGATTTTTATAAAACGTGAAATTGTAAGGCAGATGAATGCATATCACTTGTGTGTGCAATTTGTCGTATATAATTAAAGTATACAGTGTTAACAGGTATTTCTGCAATGTGCTTGTTATTAATAACATAATTTAATGATGTCAAAAAATGACTTTATATTTGCAGTATCCCTCCTTATTACAACTTTTCATGCCTATGCAACCTACTGTTAACTTTACCTTAGTATGTCCTCTAGTTTAATTAATGAATCAGGATTTTTCAAAATTATTTGACAAAATGTGTGTCCCAAATAAAGCCAATTAAATTCACTGTGGTCTAGTGTTGTATTAGAATAAAATGTAAAAACTTCTAAATGGGAGGATACTTTTTACAGGTGTTAATGTAGAAGATGAAGTCATATAGGTGACATTGCCTAACAAACAGCAATGTGAAATATTCGCATAACGTTGTATTAGTTAACCAAAGAGGTCACTGGACTGAATAGTCACCACCTGTTTGTAAACAGCCTAGTATTCTTATTTTCTCTTCCCATTTTTGAGGTGACAGGATTTTTGTTTACTTTATGCCTACTGGAATTTTATTGTGAGTTGCATTATAAATGTTTCCCTCCCAATGAAACGTTTAATCTGGTCTTTACCTAAGTTTTTCCTGATGGATGAATAGGTGGATTTTCACATCATTTAATGATTTTTTTCTCTTATTTGACTCACACCTGAATTGACAGGTGTTTCCTACATGGAAGTGAAGATAGTAAATCATTTTAGAATCTGTATCTGGGGAAGAAATATTTTTGCATTGAGAAAAGGTTGTCTGTAACAGACAAAATACCAGTTCTCATTTTATAATCTGTTTACATCTACGGCATACATTTTTGCGATTCAGCCAGTGATTCCAGTACTGCTCCTTAAAAGCAGCAGCAGTAGCAAGGTCTGAAATCCACTAATAACCTTGTAAAGAAAGCAAGGGAGAATGTCCCTGGGTACATTTTTTGAAAGCGTAGACAGATGTTGAGACAAAAAGAAAGATCAAAAATGCGAAACTCTACAAAAAGCTTACAGCAAACTAGAGAGGAAAAACACAGTTTGCATCAAAATGGTTTAATTTGACAAAGGCTTAAGGAAGATTTTTCAAACAGACAAAAGAAAAGTGATAAAAGGAATGAGAAGCCAGGATACAGAGACTTTACTAATTGTTCTGGTGGGAAGGGTGCAGTGACCTAGGCCAAATGCCTAAGCTCCTACAAACAATAGAATTATCAGACTTATTTAACAAAAATGACAAGTGAATACCTCATACTTTATGCAACATATCTAAATTCAGTGTCTAGAGACTGAGATGTGAGAAGACACAATGCAATATTTACAGAGAAAACACATGCCTAAAGTGAGAGACTAGATGAGGAGCATACTCAATTAATCTTAATGGTAATGAGAAAAGAAAAAAAAAAAAAAAAACCATGTACGCCCCAAGGCAAAGGAAGAGCACAGAATCCTTATCCTGCCCCAGAGAACAGTCATCTTTGTGTAAGAAAGTTGCCATAATTAATAACAGCTCAGCAGTGTATCACGGGGTGCAGAAACTAGCATTTAGTTTAATTTAAATGACATGATCATCCCCATATGTATTATTTAAAAAAAAAAAAACTTGGCTTCATTTATAAATGTGATGTCTGAAGCAGAGCACTAAATCCTTTTTTTTCTAAATTTATTTTACCTTTTGATTCTATTATTTGCTTTCCTGATTTTTTTTTTTTTTTATGTTTTATGCTTGCTTCTTTTTTGTTCCTTATTATTAATGCATTTGTACTTAGATCAACGTTATACTGTTTGTTCCTGGATGGAGAATGAGTCAGCAATCTTTCCTTTCAGAAGCAATCAGCTTTTCACTCTATTTTTAGAAAAGCTTGCTACAAGCAGCCCTTGGGATCCAGATATTACAGTAGATATTGCTTTAAGTTTTTAATACAGGCTGACAAATCTGATTGAGAACATTTCTTTTAAAAAGGTAAAATAAACATCTCATGGAGGTTTATCTTATATTCATTTTAATTTGCTCTTTCTTAAAAGCTGTGATCACATAGTAGTAACCTGCAGATCAGCAGACAGGTTTTCATTTATTATACATTTCAGTTCATTGGAATTGCAAAAGCCTTTCTGTCACAGTCGAAGCCAGTGTCCAAAAAACCAAATAACTAAAAAAAAGTATCCTGATTAAGCAGAAGCTGTCCTTATTCAACATTTATTACACTCCCAAGTGAGCAAACATATACAGCACTGTGTGATATGGTCAGAAAAGCCACACAGCAATGCCATAGCAGTGGCGCTTTCCTTGCTCTAAGCTATGATTTTAAATGAATGCTTAGGCTCCCACTGTTGTGTCATACTGTAACATACCTTGGAGTGACTCACTGCACATTTTGCTACACCATCCATCCCCCAAGAAAAATCTGTTATATACTATTTGAAAGAAGTGAATTATGGTTCGCTTTGATTGTATGTTAATCTAAAAAAGAAAATTCCCAACTGTGATTGCCTTTATATATCACAAATTGAATTGCAGCATGAAAATGGCAGATTTATAGAAACTATAAAAATGAGACAATGGAGAACAAAAACAATAACAAGCTACATTTTCAGGAGATGGAAGAAACATAACACACATTGATATATTGATGTGGTCAGAAAAAAAAAAACATGCAACAAAAAGCGAGTGCAATTCTGAGGACAAGCAGTAAATAATTGATGGTTGCTTCCCTTTCCTTCCTGATAACGCTTGTCCAGCATGTGTCTTATGCAGCACTTTGTGTCTACACTGGGGTAATTAACTGTTGTAAGTCAGGGCACTTGTTTCAGAAAGAATGTTTAACACATGGGGAACCCATGAAAAACTTATGAGAACAGGTGTACTGTACATCGCAATCCCCAGTGCAGCCTGTACCCGGAGTCTAAACGCACTGAAGGGCAACACCATAGGCTAATCTATCATACTTTCCTGGCAAATGACTGTTTCGGAATCAAACTATTTGGAACACAAGGCCCATTCATTCATTTTCTGAAATACTTACATGTGGAACTGCCCAAATCTGCTCTGTCGTGCCTTCAGCTGGTTCAAAACGCAGCAGCTAGATTTTTAATTGGGTCAAGAAAAAAGGATCATATCTCCCCCATGTTAGTCTCTCTCCACTGGCTAGTGGTGAGGTGTCTCATTGATTTTAAAGTCTTGTTGTTTGTTTTTAAAGGCTTGCATGGTCTCGCTCCATAATTATATATGCAACCTCCTTCACCCCTATGCAACACCGAGAGCATTGAGGTCATCTGGACAGCTATTCCTCGTAGTTCCAAGATCTCGGCTGAAGTCTAGGGGAGACAGCGCTTTCTCAGTTATTTCTCCTAGGCAAAATGGAATGACCTGTCTTTCTTCATCAGGTCTTCATCCTCTATCAAGATTTTTAAAAGTCGGCTTAAGACCTACTTGTTTTGTTCTACCTTTCACTGTGTATAATGGGATTATAGGGGATGTTTTACTAATCCACTTCTGTATGGTTGTTTGTATGATTGTTTTTATTGTGTTTGTTTTAATGCTTCATTGTACAGCGGTTTGGCACAACTTCTGTGGTGTTAAATGTGATTTTATAAATAAATAATGTAATTTACTTATTGTAATCTTTGGGTTTTGGGTGGCTATCCCGTTAGCTTCAAGTACAAGGCTGAAACCATCCTTAGACAGGGTGCCAGTCCATCACAAAACACAGTCATACACACATTAGCACATGTTCATATTTTATAAAATCAACAGTTAGCTCAGCACATATGGCTTAGGAATGAGTGGTACATGCAGAAGGTACAAAAAAAGAGCCATGGATGCATGAGCAGGTAAATTTCATACTTCCATTTTACTATAAAACAGTAATTTAGCTGCTTTTAACTCTTCAAAATGAATTGAAAATGTATTTCTTGACTGTTTGTTACATGCTGAGTGTTATAGTCTGGGTTTTTTTATCTTCAAACAAATATATTAGTTTGTTTCAGAAGTGTTTCAATCAGTAGTTGAGTATATTTTTCATTATGATAACGTCACTCTGCTACCTTCTTGTTGTTTTCTCACGGTCACAGCCATTTTGTTGATGGAATGCCACCCTTTTTTAATAACGAGATATGTTACACATAGCTACCTTGTGTTCTAAATCTTTTATGGCAATGCCTCCTATTTCTAGTAAAGAGTTTCAACATGGTGTAATTGTAACAAAAACAACATTTGTAGCACAAGATGAAATATGAAGGAAGTTAATATAAAACATAAACGATAATTATATTATATACCGTAGATCCTGGAATACAAGCCGACCTGGTATATTAGCCGATCCCCTTCTCTACCGACTAAATTACATGTATTTGCCAATGACCGGTATTTAAGCCGACCCCCTTCTCCAAGCAAAATTTGCTAAATTTCCTTAAAAGTGTCTCTTCGGGTATATTTATAATGTTTATCGGCAAGAATTTGAGACTGCCGACATTTTTGATGGAAACTAGGAAGTGATTGCGGAGAAGTTTGGTAAATTGGAACCTTTGTGTTGAAACTATATACGCAAATACGGTACATCAGCGGGTGGATTTCCGGAGACTTGTTATAAATTTGATTAACTTAAATACACAATACAGTGGACCCTTGACTTACGAACTTAATTCATTCGCAAAGGCTAACCCATAATGCGTTCCAAACCTCCCACTACAACACTTACTTAACCTTTTCATAATAAAAAACACCAATATTTTTTCTAATGTACTAACCAAAAAGTTATAAAAAGTGCCTAGCCTACTTCGATTAGGCTAGGAGCATGGCGGCGCGCAGCGGCTCAGGGCTCTCCTTTTCAGTGCACTTTTTTGTTGTTTTTGTACTTTTTTTTTGTCCTTGTTTGTGCATGATCGGTTCGGAGAACATCCGCTACACCATTCAGAACCTTATAGACATCGGTGTCCAGAGCCAGACATCTGTTTTGAGTGTTTTTCATCACACGCACAACATCCCAGACAACATAGCGAGACCAGCGGGCTCTCCGTGGTTTGTTGTCGGGTCTAGGAGACAACACAGACGGAGGAGGGAAAGAAAGCAGAAGCGGGGCCGCAGATAACGGCTTTATGCTAAGGCTAAAAAACAACCATACAAGCCCTATACAGAACTTTTTTCTGCACTGAAGGATCTGCTTTTAATCTCATTGTAGATGCGTATAGTGACAGTAAAAGGCATTCTATTCTAGAAACAATATCATACTGTACTCACCATTTAATTTGACATCTTTGGGCTGCAGGAAGGGAGGAGGAGGAGATATTTCCACACAATGTCCATCTTCGTTTCGAAATTACATCCACAAACACATGTATCTGGGCTCCGACTTACGCTTACTAACGCTCTCGGTTGTTTGTTTACAATCGCGCAAGCGGATACATGTGACCGCATCCGTTTCGTAACGCAAGATGTGGATCGTAAATCAAAATAAAAAATTTTATTTTAAACTTCCCGATAATTTATTAGAAATTTTATTAATAAAATCAACAACTAAAACACTTTTTTGAATAAATTCTTTATTTAATTTAAAGTACCGGCATGCAAAGTTACTTCTTCATCTGAAAGATGGCTCTGTGGTTTCGTCATTATTTACTTCCGTATTCATCGGCAAAACCGGCATTGCGCTGGAAATCTTGAATCTGAAATGATACTCGTTGTATAAACCGAACCCCAAACTCCAAGCCAAAAATCTAGGACGAAATTCTCGGCTTGTATTCCGGGATCTACGGTAGTATGTAACAAAGAAAAAGGTAAGGGTGGATGGCCAGGAGGACAAAAAAAACTTAAGTTAGACTGGAAAAAAAAACAAAATCTGCAGGGTTTCCAAGGCCAAAAGGCCAACCACTCCCCACTGGACATTCTATCTAACATAGATGGTCTAAATCAGTCCTCATGGTTTACAGGCTTCACATGGAAAAATTTGATGACGATGATTATATGGACATTTGGGACACCTGCCATTCAATCCATAAACACAGGGAGCAGCATGGTACTTTAATCAGGTGGTGATATTGGCACAGATTACCACTGCAGAAGAACCAGAAAAGACAGAAGAGATTAGTACAGAGTTTCAGAACCCAGAGGAAAATGATAATTCAGTGCTCATAAAGGCTATTAGGAATACAACTAAAATGTAGCTGAGAAAAAGACATTTTAAAATAATGACTTTTGATCAGTTTTTTAAAATTATTCTACAGTATTAGCCTGTCAAATTTCTATTGGTAAAGTATTCCAACATTAGGTGCATAACAGCAAAAGGCCGACTCACCATTTCGTTTCAGGTTGGCTTTTGGAATTATAAGCAGTCCTTCATTTGAAGATCTGAGGTTACAACTTGGAAGTGTAAGGGGGCAGCTTCCATGCACACTTATCCAGTAAACTTTTAATATTTTTAAAGCAGCTAACTTATGTGAGACACTTTTTAAGTATTTTTTAATATAAATGATATGTTATGGTGGGGAGACCCTTATCAATTTACACATGTAAACACACACTTTACATTAAACACATAGTAAAACAATGCAATTTTAAAAATTAACATAAGCAACTCTATATAAACCCTTTATAATTATAACATATATGGTCAGAAGGCATCAGAGGAGAGGACAACAAAAGTGTCATCAAAAGCAATCTTGAAGAAAACTAACCACCATAGAGCTGTGCTTCATTATAACAGACAAAGTAAAACTGGCCAAATGGCTGCCTAAAGCATTTAATTAGATAATATAATAAGTGCTCTATGTGAGGAATAACAAAATAAGAAGCAGATTCAATGATTTCATTGTTGAATCCAAATGCTCCCAATAACTCGGGTGTAACGTTTATTGGCAATGAAGAAGTAGAGCCAGGTGTTACAGTTTGGTACCACACTTTGGTCACTGCCTGTGTGGGGTTTACACATTCTCCCTTTAGTGTATGGGGTTTTATCCAGGTATTCTGGTTCTTCCTTTCACATCCCACAGATTGCACATATTAGGATAACTGGCAACCTTGAATTAGTGTGTGCGTAACCGCCCTGTGATAAACTGGTGTCCAGCACAGTGGTGTTTCTGTTTTTTTTTCTTGTGCACAAAACTACAGGGAATGCCATACCTTTCTGTGACCATGAACTAGAAACACAAGTTATAAAATGGACAGATGAACTAATTTTGTACTTACACCATGAGTGATTACTTTCAATATGTGTGCTTCCTTTTCTTACATAATTGTCCATTCATTTAGTTGCAGATAATGGTGTTCAAAGCTGGCAGAAAGGTAGAATGCCTTTGGTTATCTAAAAATTGAATCTAGTGCACCTACTCATGGCAGCAGTGGACAAATGTGTGAATGCTGCCTGCCACAAGGCTATGGATCTTCAGAAGTGATTCAAAACATTCTAGAATGAAGACAACTTAATGAAATGGCCTCCCTGGTCACCACATCTTTGTCCAACCAGTCATCTTTGAGATGAAATCCGTTATTTTGAGTTATGATTTACCACAAGCTGATCTGCAAAAACTGGGGGTTGCATTTAAGTCAGAATGGGACCAACAACCCTATGAAGCAATTTGAATAGATGGGCCTGGGACCTGATGGCAAATGGAAGGTCAGATCATCATGAGGGAGGTGTACCCAATAAAATGACTACTTAGCGTACATCAAATTTGATATTAGTGAAAGTTAATTTTAAAAAAATGGTAAAAATATTTTACTTAAAAAGTGTTTCTTTAGTTGTTTTAACTACATGATCATTTAATTTAAACTCACCGTTATTAGTGGAGCACCGTGATGCAGTGTTTACTGCTGCTGCCTCACAAATAAAAGCATCCTGGATTCAAGTCACTCACCACCTACATTTGTACAAACTTCCCACATCTGTGTAGGTTTTCCTTCGGGTCATCTGATATTCTTTTTACATCCCCAAATCATGAATGCAAGTGTGTGTCCTGTGATGGATGTGCACCTTGTGCAGCCTCATCTCCTGCTTTACTAGGATAGACTTCTCTTACCTGTGCCCCTGAGAAAGATGAGGTCTTTGCCTGTGTGTATTTATGTATCATTGCTTGTTAAAAGTTAACTACTTTAACAAGTAAAAAACATTGCCATTTTGAGAGTGCATTATTCATTTGACTTATTTATAAATGTAGCACTCATGAATATGTTACATAAACATATTAAAGATAATAAATATGTTGACTAAGAGCAATTGTGCCTCGTTATATAACCCATCAAAACTGCATCCTAATGACTCACATTATTTTTTTGGAAAATAAGTAGATAATATTATTCCAAATGAAAGAAACAAGTTTTATAAATACAGTCATTAAAAGATAACTCAATCAGATTTACATATAATAATCTTAATGAAGCTGAGGAAAGAGTTCACCTGCGGCAGTGTCACTATCGGCTCTTGTCCAGAGTTAAGAACTGTGAGTCTGAGCTTGAAGTTGAATATTTGCTTGTACATTGTAGGCTTGATTCATTTGTTTTTTAGTTATCTGTTGGGATTTTACCTTAGATACTATTTCTTTAGAAATGGCCCGTGATATTCACTGTTTTTCTTTCATTTAAAAAAGTTGAAACTTTTATAAAAATGATAAAGTATATAGTAGAATTATGCCTATATTTATACAGATGAAGCATGTTAAATGTCTTGGTGGAGGCTGATCTATCAAACTTGTCCTTCAGGATCCACTTCTGTTTTCTTTTTTTTTTGTTTGGCAAGAATGTTTTATTTTCAGAAAATGAATCTTGTACATTTATCAAAAATGTTAAAAAATGCTTTGTGAAGCATTGATAAAAAACTGAAAAGCTTTTTCTTGTTAGTCATAGCTGTTATAAAATAACCTGAAATATGCTCTTAAAAATAATAATGGCAAGCATTTAATATTTCTGATTTATTTAGGCAACTTTTTTTCTCTCAAAAATCTTCACATCTTGTTTTAATGTGGTATTCAGTTTATGGCACTTATAATTGACCACCATTTAAAAACTATTACTGCCTAATTAAAACAAAAATATACTAGCTGTACTACCCTACTAAGACTGGTTGAAATCTTACAAATCAATGTAAACCTCGTAGTTAATGTTTGCGGTGCACCATCTGTTGGAATGTATTTTGTAATGCATGTAGTAATAAATGCATTGCATTTGTCATTCATACAGATGATGCATCACAAACATTAGCACTGCTTTTACAAACCTTAAACCAAATGGCATATGGCAGAGACATAGCAACTGGATAGACACACAAACATAGAGACACTTGATGCTCATTCTGTTCAACAACAGAGATGGACACACAGATACACAGACAGGCTTTTGTTAAGGTGGATTAATTTTGTAGTATTTTTAATAGTAATTTCAGGCACAAAGTGCTTTTGTAGATTGTGACCACCAATAACATTTTGTGGTATAAAAGTTCACAACATTGATTTATTACAGACAAGCACAGGAGTGAGTTTTTAGCACTCAAGATAGACTACACACAACTAATAAAATTCAGTGTGCTTTAACAATTAGGCTACCAAATGGCTAGCACTGCAAATTTTTGTTGGTTTGTATCTATGCTGCTTTTAGATTACAGTCCTTGTATTGACCGTGATTGTAAAAATATTCACCAACTTGGATGTTTTCACATTTTATTGGTAAACAACACTGAATCACAGTGGATTTAGCTTGACTTGATGCCTTTCAACTGAAGAAGACTTTTTTTAAATTTCAAAGTGTAAACAGATCTCTGCAAAGTGGTGTAAATTTATTGAAAAAAAAAACACAAACACAAAATAATTGATCACATAAGTATTCAGCCCATTTAATATGACACACCTAAAACCTTACTGGTTCAGCCAATTGGTTTTAGAAGTCACATGATTAATTCCATTTAGTCAAGGGGCTTCGTTTGACTGTTGTAGAAATGCACCTTATCTGGAAGGTCCAACTTGTGTTGAGTCAGTATGATGACTTGACCTACACCTTGAAGACAAAAAGAACACACCAAGTAACTGTGAAAAGTTGATTGAAATGGGAATGGAGGCAGGAAAACATCCAAGTCATTGAATATCCCTTGGAGTCCATTTAAATCTTTCATTAAAAAAAATGGCCCAGCTGGAAATCTGCCTATAGCAGGCCATCTACAAAAACTAAGTGATCATACAAGAAAAGGATGAATGAGGGAGGCCATCAAGATACTCTGAAGGAATTACAAGGTAGAGTGGCTCAGACTGAAGACTCTGTGACCACAACAACTGATACCTGGGTGCTTTGTCACTCACATCTTTATGGGAAAGTGGCAAAAATAAAGTCATTGTTAAAAAAAAAACACATGACATTTTGTGTAGAGTTTGCCAAAGGTACATTGGAGACTCTTAAATCAGCTGAAAGAAAGTTCTATTGTTTGATGAGACCAAAATGAGCTTTTTGGCTGGCAGGCTAACCGCCATGTTTGAACACTTCATATTATCAAATACATACCATTCCCACTGTGAATCCTGGTAATGGTGGCAGCATCATGCTGTGGGGATGCTTCTTACATTGGGACCTGGAAGGCTTCAGAGGTTAAAGGGTAAAATATATGCAGCAAAATACAGTGTAATCCTGGAGGAAATCCTAATGCAGTCAGCAAGAAGATTTGTTTTCCAGTAAGACAACAACCCCAAGCATCAAGCCAAAACTACATAGGAACAGTTAAAAATGTTAATGTCCTGCACTGGCCAATCTTGGATCTCAATCCAATTATGGCAGAACTTGGAAAAATGCTTTTCATTCACAATCCCCTTTTGATCCTGATGGAGCTAAAGCAGTTTTGTAAAGAAATATTAAGAAAATGGCATTTTCTAGATGTGCAAAGCTAAAAGAGACCTGTACACAAAGACTAAAGGCTGGCATGGCTGCCAAAGGTGCATCTACTAAATACTGACTTGAATACGTGAATACTTGTACAGTCACTTATTGTGTGATTTAGATTTGAATGAATTTAGACCACATTGCAGAGGTCTGTTTTCATTTTAACAATAAGGAGTCCTTTCTCTTGATTGAGGCCACAGGTCCGCCACACCCTCGACCCTCTGCAGTTCACATACCAGGAGAAGGTGGGAGCGGAGGATGCCATCATCTATATGCTACACCGATCCCTCTCCCACTTGGACAGAGGCAGTGGTGCTATAAGAATTATGTTTCTGGACTTCTCTAGTGCCTTCAAGACCATCCAATCCAACCTCTGCTCCTTAGGGGCAAGCTGACAGAGATAGGAGTAGATTCATACCTGGTGGCATGGATCGTGGACTATCTTACAGACAGATCTCAGTATGTGCGTCTCGGGAACTGCAGGTCTGACATTGTGGTCAGCAACAAATGAGCGCCGCAGGGGACTGTGTTTTCTCTGGTCCTGTTCAGCTTATATACATCAGACTTCCAATACAACTCGGAGTCCTGCCCCGTGCAAAAGTTCGCTGACGACACTGCTATTGTGGGCTGCATCAGGAGTGGGCAAGAGGAGGAGTAAAGGAACCTAATCAAGGACTTTGTTAAATGGTGCGACTCAAACCACCTACAACTGAACACCAGCAAAACCAAGGAGCTGGTGGTGGATTTTAGGAGGACCACGCCCCTTATAAACCCCTCATGGACCCCTGATCATCAGAGGTGACTGTGTGCAGAGGGTGCAGACCTATAAATATCTGGGAGTGCAGCTGGATGATAAATTGGACTGGACTGACAATACTGATGCTCTGTTCAAGAGAGGACAGAGCTGACTATACTTCCTTAGAAGACTGGCGTCTTTCAACATCTGCAATAAGATGCTGCAGATGTTCTATCAGATGGTTGTGGTGAGCGCCCTCTTCTACACGGTGTTGTGTTGGGGACGCAGCATAAAGAAGAGGGATGCCTCACGCCTGGACAAATTGGTGAGGAAAGCAGGCTCTATTGTAGGCACGGAGCTGGACAGTTTGACATCCGTGGCAGAGCGACGGGTGCTGAGCAGGCTTCTGTCAATCATGGAGAATCCACTGCATCCACTGAACAGTATCATCTCCAGGCAGAGGAGCAGCTTCAGCGACAGACTGCTGTCACCGTCCTGCTCCACTGACAGACTGAGGAGATCGTTCCTCCCCCACACTATGTGACTCTTCAGTTCCACCTGGCGTTGTTAACATTATACAAAGTTATTGTCTGTTATACCTACATTTGTATCACTCTTTAATTTAATATTGTTCTTTATCAGTATACTGCTGCTGGAGTATGTGAATTTCCCCTTGGGATTAATAAAGTATCTATCTATCTATCTAGTGTGAAAAATGGCAAAAATTAAATCCACTGTGATCGATTGTTGTATAATAATGAAATGCAAAAATGTCGAAGTGGGTGAACACCTTTTACAGGCATGTGCTTACACCTTTCTTGAAAAACTATCATATATTTTAATAGGAGAAGTAGGCCATAATCCTTGCTTGTAATTTTTAACTGTGACACAAATCCTCATATATCCTTTTGGGCAACACTAACGCATAAATCCCATCTTGTGCAATGCACTATTGCATAGCAAGTGGCCTTAGTTTTTTCCACCACGGGATCTGAGCATCAGCTTTTTTTATTGTTCTACATATTACAAAGTATAGCATTAGAACTTGCCAAATCACAACTTAAGGCTAGTACTGAGGTCACTATGTCTACTCCCTGCGCACAGGCTAATTTTGATTGTGTATTCTTGTTTTCTTCCTCTTTCTAAACAAATTCATGTTTAGTCAACTATTATTTGGGAGTAACCAATTTCATGTGTTTGCCCTTCCAAGGACTTGTGTTCCATTAATGTTGGTTCCTCCTTTCTCATGATACTGTTGGGTATTTAACTAATCATATTCAGAAAATGAATAAAATAAGGAAACAGCCTGTATTATATAGTTTGTGTTTGTTTATGTCACTTATAAAAGGATTATGCTTAACTGTTCTGTGACAAAGAGCTATGCAGGTGGCAAACTACAGTATATGTCATGAGATGACCTCTTAAAACATTAAGTCTGTGATGGGACACTTTAGTCGTCTTTAGACAGTGAAAAAGAAAGTTAACCTGTTGATTGTGGATGAAGTAACATAAACAAACTATTTGTACTGGCCTGTCACTAAACCCCATTACAAAGACTCCTTTTTTATTAGACACAATAAAAGATTTAGCAGCATTACAATGACATTTTTTTTCTACAATGTTCATTCCAGCTAAAACTTTTTGACAGATTGTTGAAGTGATAAAATTATTATTCACAAATACTCTTTGCAAGAAGATGAGTGATGGTTGATAGAGGTTAATGCACTCTTTTTCCTTGGATTAATTTAATCTTCTGCATTAATACAGCAAAACAAGTGAGTGTGCTTTCTTGTTTAATTGCAAACTCACATAAGTCAAAATTTCAATTAACTATATGCAAACATAAGAAACCTAAAATAGCACAATTTCTGAGTCAGCAACACATTGTAAAAAAGGTAATTTATTACCAAAACCAATTAAAGTTTCAGCTAAACTGTAGGCTGCTTATAAGAACCAGATCTTAAAAAATAACAGTTCTGTTTATAGTTGACAATATATAAAAATAACCCTTGCTATGCTTGCAATACCACAATATACACAATATGGCTACTTTATTAGATGTACCTGCTCCTTAATATATATATATATATTCATTGTAAGTAGTATTGTAGATGAATTGGTGTTCCGACTGGGATGAAAGGTGAATTCTTGCCTGGATGGGAGGCCATAACGATAGGGCATCATGAGAGGAGGTGCATCCTGGTTAGGATGGTAATAGATTCTTATCCCAGTTGGGATAAAAGAATAATGGATTGACTGGGGGATTCTGAACAGTTCATCCACCAGTCTGAAGTGCTCCTTTGGTTTGCACCCAGCCTGGACACCCACAGGGATGCCTGGGACTTGCAGTTTCTAAGGGTGGCCCTGTTGAGGTCCTTGAGTGTCTCCAGGGTGTGCTGTTGGAAATACACCTCTCTGGTTGGAGGGGCTACTGTATGATCAGGAAGTGCTTCCATTATGCAAGGCAGTGGCTCTGGAGGTGCTCCCGGGTCTATCAGAAAAGGAAGTCATCTCGCTATAAGGGTTGAGTCAGAGTCAGGAGGCAGATGGCAAAACTCAGCTGGAGGAGTGGAAGGAGGTATTATGTTCATTGAAGAATGTGGTGTGGACTTTGAAAAAGAAAGTATTGTGAATGAAAAATATTTATTTGCACCCAGGACTGTCTTGGGGTAATTATATATATATATATACGGGTGGAATCTTGTTATAACGAAATTCATGGGACCATAAAAATATTTTGTTATAACAAATATGTGGAAAATACATATACTATTGTCACTGGGGATGCTGGCGATTCTCCATCTCTAACAGCAGAAGTGCAAGGATAGCTCTGTAGCTGCTCTACTGCGTGTGGTAAACAGTACACCAAGGACAAAGCAATTAATTGGCCTCTGCAGGATCAGGCTTACCATGTAACGGACTTGACGCATGATGTTGGCAACATTTAATACAGGGTTTGGACTTGTTCTTCCTCACACTCTTCTGGTCTGCCACAGTGGTGATTCTGGGCCACTGGTGTTCTTCTAATCTGAAGGTGGGAGCTAAAGCAGGACGATTTGCAATGCATTGTTATCTTTAGTGGCCATTTTTGGTTGAAAAAAAACATTCATTATCCCGAAATTTACATTTCAATAAAATGAAATCTGTTAAATGTGGTGTTAAATGAACAAAAAGTATTCGTTACTCTGAAAATTTTGTTACTTCAGTATTTGCTATAATGGGATTTGACCTATACATATATACTCAGCAAAAAAAGAAACGTCCCTTTTTCAGGACTGTGTATTTCAACAATAATGTTTTAAAAATCCAAATAACTTTACAGATCTTCATTGTAAATTGTTTAAACAATGTTTTCCATGCATGTTCAATTAACCATAATCAATTAATTAACATGCACCTGTGGAATGGTCGTTAAGACCTTAACAGCTTACAGAAAGTAGGCATTTAAGGTCACAGTTCTAAAAACGCAGGGCACTAAAGAGACTTGTCTACCGACTGTGAAAAACACCCAAAGAAAGATGCCCAGGGTCCCTGCTCATCTGCGTGAACGTGCATTAGGCATGCTGCAGGGAGGCATGAGGACTGCTGATGTGGCTAGGGCAATAAATTGCCATGTCCACACTGTGAGATGCCTAAGACAGCGCTACAGGGAGACAGGAAGGACAGCTGATCATCCTCACAGTGGAAGACCACGTGTAACAACACCTGCACAGGATCGGTACATCCGAATATCACACCTGCGTGACAGGTACAGGATGGCCACAACAACTGCCCGAGTCACACCAGGAACACACAATCCCTCCATCAGTGCTCAGACTGTCCGCAATAGGCTGAGAGAGGCTGGACTGAGGGCTTGCAGGCCTGTTGTAAGGCAGGTCCTTACCAGACATCACCAGCAACAACGCCGCCTATGAGCACACACCCACCTTCGCTGGACCAGACAGGAGTGGCAAAAAGTGTGTGAGTTTCTGCATGACAGCAATGTCAGTGTTCTGCCATGGCCAGCGAAGAGCTCAGATCTCAATCCCATTGAGCACGTCTGGGACCTGTTGGATCGCAGGGTGAAGGCTAGGGCCATTCCCCCCAGAAATGTCCAGGAACTTGCAGGTGCCTTGGTGGAAGAGTGGGGTAACATCTCACAGCAAGAACTGACAAATCTGGTCCAGTCCATGAGGAGGAGATGCACTGCAGTACTTCAAGCAGCTGGTGGCCACACCAGATACTGACTGGTACTTTCGATTTTGAGTCTCCCTTCATTCAGGGACACATTGTGAAACATTTTTAGTTTATGTCTTATGGTGTTGACTCTTTTAGTGTTCATACAAATATTTACACATTAAGTCTACTGAAAGTAAAAACAGTTGAAAGTCAGAGGACGTTTCTTTTTTTGCTGAGTATATATCTCATCATGTATGCTGACAGAGTCAAGATGTTTAGTTGTTCTTTGAACCAAATATGAGTAGTATAAAATAAAGGACTTTCCAGCATCTCAGAGATAGCTGCCCTCCTGGGATTTTAATGCACTACAGTCCCTAAAGTTTAGAGACTGACATGCAAACAAATATCCACTGAACATCATCTCTGTGCACAAAAACATCTTATTAATGAGAAACATCAGAGGAGAATGGTCACAGTCATTCAGACTAACCAAATGGCCACCATTAATTGAAATAAACAGTGTTTTACAATTATGTTATCCAGAAGAAGATTTATTAACCTCATTGGCAATTACTTTGAGCATTTCTTGGGCTTGGAATACTACGTAAAAATGGCTAAGCCCAAGTGTCTCTCATATTAGCCTCTTTTGATCCAATGTACACTGTTAAGCCGAAACAACACTCTGGACAATATTCTGATGCCATCTAGTGTATAAAATAACATCATGCTGCCAAAAAATCATGAATATTTCAATGCATTTTGCCACTCTGGAATAACCAAAACACACAATGGCATTTAAGCAAAAATTGTAAAGCCAGTTTTAGATTAAACTGTAATTGAATCATTAGTTGAATCAAGCAATAGTGGTGACAATATGAATTGGTCATCAGATGTTGACTCAGATAGTGAAACTGATGTATACTGTATGACTGAACCACTGTGATATGCTTGGTGTAGGCAGTCGGATGAAGTTTTAGCTTGGCCATAAGGTAAAATGACTGGTTTTAGGTGGAAGGACAAGAAAAATGTTAGCCTTCTAAGCACTGTTTACAATGCAGCAGCTGTCACTGTTTATGTTGGAGAAATGTGGAAGTCACTAAGCCTTGAACTGTGGCAGCTTACAATAACACAATGGGCAATATTGATTATGTGAATCAGGCACTGGCATTCTACCCTCTTATGTGCCAGCACATCATGAAAAATATAAGAAAGTGCATAAAGAAACACACTTCTACTGTCCTGGGCTATGCGTCGGTGACAGTTGCAAAACATATCACACGAAGGATATGTGCTAAAGCTGCATTGGTACAGAAGCGGACACTAGACATGCCTTTCCTACTGTATTTATGTTGATGTTTGGTATTAGCATGTTTTTTGTTACACATAATAACATTTTTTTCTTGTTGAAGAATATGCAGTGTTTTTGGCTCATTTTTCCAGGAGTAAACATACTGCTAAGGAAGCAAATGGGCTACAGTAGCAGCCATGTCAGCAAAAAACAGGAAGTTAAGTGAACATTGGGCATGTGATCACCAAAAAGTGGGTGAATTAAGATCTTAGAGGCATGTTTTTGTCATAAACAGAAAGAATGCTTTGATCTACCCTGCCTTGTATCAATGGTACAGGCTAGTGGTGTGGGGAGTGTTTTCTTGATACCAACTGTTAATACCAACTGAGGTTGTCAATTAGTACCTAAGAATTGCTGTTGATCATGTGCATCCCTTTATGGACACAGTCTACCCTTTTGTCAAGTGGATACTTCCAGCAGGATATTGTGCCATGTTGCAAAGTACTACGGGACAATATGATAAAAGATGACAGTGACTTCAGTTGTCCCCAGATTTTTATCCAATAGGAGTGGCAGGTTCACACCATGAATTTTTGACCAAAAGATCTACAAGATCGATGTGTTACTGTTGAGTCAGCACAGGTAAAAATCAATAAGTAAAGTTTTTAGCTCGTTGCTGAATCTGTGCCTTGAAGAATTCAGTCTGTTCTGTATGTAAGAGAGTGTCCCACCAGTACTACATAGGTACACCTAATCACGTTGCTACCGAGTGTATGCTTTGTTTGAATTTACAAGACTTCTGTTTTTTGTTTGATTCTTAAAGTGGCAAAAGACTGCTCCGGTTAGAATAATATTATTATTATTGAGTTAGATTAATTATTTGCTGTATATGTCATTTGTATCTCCTTCCATTATGCAGTATAATAATTTAGCAAAAATATCATGCACAGTAGAGACAAGTGAAACACCAATAGAATGTACAATAACCTAACAACATGCTATAGAACATCTCGTATCTGCTTGATTCAATCCAGGGTTGTAGGCAGCCAAAGCAGAAAGTAAAAATGTTAGGTCTGAATACACAATGGGAGGTTTGAAAATGTAAAGTACACCTCATGAGAACGATTTAGGAGTCATAGTGGACTCAACACTATCAACTTCCCAACAGTGTTCAGAAGCCATTGAGAAGGCTAACAGAATGTTAGGTTATATAGCACGATCATTGTAGAATACAAATTCAAAGAGTTGCTGATAATGCACTGGTTAGACCTCATCCGGAGTACTGTGCATACTTTGGGTCTCCAAGCTACAAAAAGAACATAGCAGCACCATAAAAGTCCAGAGAAGGCTGATTTCAAGGATGCAAGGGATGAATTATGAGGAAAGAATTGAAACAGGTGATCCTTTTCAGTTTAAGCAAAAGAATACGTAGAGGAGACGTGATTGTTTAAAATTTGAAGGGAATTAGTACAGTGCAACGAGACTGTTACTTTAACATGAGTTTATCAAAAACACGGGGACACATTTGGAAAGATGTTAAGGGTACATTTTATACAATCAGTAGGAAGTTTTTCTTTGCAAGAACCATAGACACATGGAATAAGCTACGAAGTAGTGTGGTAACAGTAGGATTTTATTGACTTTCAAAATTAGACTTGATGTTATTTTGGAAGAATTAAGTGGATAGGACTGGCGGGGTTTTTTTGGGTCAAATGGCCTGTTCTTGTCTAGACTGTTGTAATGTTCATTCCACGGCCCTCAATCATACAACCAAAATGGACCAGTTTAGAACTGTCAGTTTATCTAAAACACATATATTTGTGATGTGATTAGGGAAAACAGAAAGTTTACACAGACAGGAGTTGGCTATAGGATTCAAAGCTTGAATGCTAGATCTTTAAGTCAGCATCACGGAAACACTACCTCTCCTAAAACTAAACTGCATATATTTTTTTCTGATTTATTTTATGTCTGATTTAGAAAGCATCTTTTCTAAAATGACAACACATCTTGCTTACTTACTGTATATAATACAGAAGGAAGGCCTATTTAGCAGTTAAACTTACAGAAATAGTCTGTGCAAGTATGAGATTAACAAAACACAAAGACCTGCTTAACTGGCTTTGAAACACTGCATAATCTGCTGCCTTTTCTAAAGTTACATCAATACAGTACAGGGAATTGTTTTTTCCTTCTGTACTTGCACCATAAGAGCTGAGATTTAAAAGGGTAATCATACAAAAATTAACTAAATGTTGAATGCATCTCCGGTATCTTTTTAAAAGCAATAATGATATAACTTAAGAGCCAGCTCAGTAAACATAAGAGCAAAGTAATTAAATAACTCCAGGACAGGTAGTTTAAAAGCACTGTGAAGTTTGTTCCATGTTAAGGCTGTTTCCATATATAACTTCCCGTGGGCAGCTAACCAAACGGTATCAAATGCTTTTTGAGGAAATGACATCATCTGGTCAGAGCCTTTTTTCCAGTGACTGTTTACTGTAGCCAATGAATTAAGCAGTTGCGTTATTTTTTTATATCTCTTGCTCACAATGAAGCTGAACTTGTGCTTTGTGTCGCAGGCACTGAAGGAAGCGGTTCATTCAACCACATTCACCCTCTTAGCAACATTGTACTATAAAAGGCCATTTTGTTTTGTTAATTGTCATATTATGAATAATCAGGGTGTTTTTGACCTGAGTGACAAAGCATTGATAAAGACAGATGAGAATGGATATTTTTACCATATGTACTTCTGTTCCGTCACAGAGCAAATTGCTTGCTGTATAATTAAGATTTGCTAAACAACTTTGTGTGTGTTTATTAAATAATTTTAGTCATCTGTTAAATGACAAGCAGCTTGTGTTTTCATTCACTATTTATAATTTATATGAGTACATTTTTAGAATGTAGCTCACATTTTCACACTTCACTTACAGTGCATACTGAATGTCTATTTAAATGTGCTGTGAAATGCATTGTGCTACATATGTTTCAGGAGAACACACATCTGTAATGAAAACCTCTTTGGAAAAAATGTTAAAGGAGAGAAACAACAATAAAAGAGAGGCAGGTAACAAACTTTAGAAAATGCAAATGTTTACATTTCTGCTGTATATTAATGTAAATATTCCAATATTGGACCAGGGTGATATTCAATATGGTAATAATGCATTACTTTTTCCCAAAAAGTACACTTTTTAAAAAAAAAATGTTACAGAGCTGTAGATGTTTATTAATGGACTTGTCTGAATGCTTGAATTGCATTTAAAACATAATGGTTGAGTGTACTGTCTTCTAAAAAATACATGGCAAGAGTTTTTTTTGCTGCCAAACACAAGTGCTTCAGCTTTTGTGTCAATAATATTCTGCAGAAATCCAGATAGCACAATGTGTTTTTCACACACTTGAACAAACAGTCTTCATCCTTTATGAACCTGCCTGAATCAGCTGCATAGATCTGTTTTTCTTAAATTGAAATGTGCCAAGTGAGAAGAAACTACACACTCTCAGAATTGAAACTCTATCCACAAAAATAACAATACTGGATGGGAACATAAAATTCCTTTTATATAATTCCTTTTCGAAGTTTATTTTTTTTTTACTTTGAAGTTTCAAACAGCTAAAGATTTTCCCAGTAGCAATGGATGTGAGGTAGTTAAAAACCCTAATCTGGATGTCAGTCCAGTGCAGGGAACAAACAACCTGACATGCACTTCTCTTTAATAACACATAACTAATCCAAAACCTGGAAGGCCAGGTGATTGGTCTATTCATGCAAAAGGTCCCTCTTGACAATCTCAAAATCGCACACCAATCATAATACATTTTAGACAAATACATTTTTGACCCTGCTTACTTATGAGCTTTTCATCATTATTTACAAACAAGAGTGCACAATGAAATCTCTTTTGGTTTTATTTTGTTTATTTTTTGCTCAATTTTCCTGTCTCGCTACAGTTTTGACCAGAATCTTAACCATGCTGTTCAACAAAGAAATTGGCCAATGTGATACACATTCTAAAAGATTTTTTTGTTTGTTTGGAAAACAATGATTGGCATAGGTTGCTTCAGGTACAAGGCAATTTTTCTTAGCTATCAATTAAATAGCAAGCATTAACAGACCTATTTTTATTTAATAACAATTTTTTGAGTAGCTGTCTGGACCTGCAGGTTTCTTGATTTGTATTGATTTAATAGCACCTTGAAACATATAGATTTTAATAGGTACAGATGAGTGAATCAGTTTCAAATCAGAAATTATATTTGCAAAACAAATGGTGTTTCTCAACCAGTAAAATTTCCTTTCTGTTTAGTTATTCTCTGGAAGCATTTTCCTGCATTAACTACATATGTCTACATCTCCTTTAGTGTTTATATAAATTAATAAAAAAATTAGCAGACTCATCCCCTGTTACTTTTAGTTGAGATGTGTTGCACTTGTTATGGTAGTATGATGCCCACTTTACTAATTATGATTCTAATCTTGACAAATGTAATCCTAAAGATGTACTATAGACTACTCAGTGCCTGAAGTGACTAGGAAGTTGAATCTGCTATGTAATAGCAGGTGGTTGGGGGTGCTGGAGTGTGGGTTTCCATGTAGTTAGTCTTGTGCAGAAAACACAATTATTTTTAAGACACAAAAGCATATCTATGGATTATTCTGAGGGAGTGAATATGACCAGGTGATGGTCAGTCAAAAAATGAAACATAGTCAGACTATGCAAGGGGGCAAAATCATGATATCAGAAAAACTCAGGAACCAAAACAAAATAGGTAAGATGTAAATCAGAAATCAGAAGTAAAACCAGTCAAAACCAGAAGAAACAGCACTAGGGCCTACTGAATTAGGAAACTATGATATGGAAGAGTCTGTCAGCTATTATATCCCCTAAGAGTTACTGCACAATGTGCATTCACATATCATTACCTCTGTGAAGTCATCAGGGCAATGATCGTGGTAATGTGACACATCCAGGCAGTAATATGGTAGGCCATATTACATATTTCTCAGTGCTTTCAGAGATATCACTGATTAGTTCTGTTTTTCTTATAGTTTGCAGTTTATTTTTATGGGAGACATAAAACATTACTGGTCCCCTTAAATACAGTGTAGAAATTTCAGAAAAGAGTTCTAGCTGACATCTCCAGAGATCCATTAATTTCCACTAAAATATCAATTTGTGTGGAAACGAATGTAATAAAATCCTCATCTGCTAGGAATAATGGTCTCAGTCACCAATTGCAAGCTCAATTCACAGAGCTTTACATTCTGTATAGGATAAGTAGGGCATGATGAGATATGGTAATGCAATTGTAATTGTAAAATTAATAGAAGGAAACAAGTTGTTGTCAATTAAAAATCATGCAATTTGTTAAAATCTTGTGATGAACTAGCAAGAACCAGAATATAGAGAAACTTGAACTTAAACATGAACTTTATAGCTAAGCAACATAGTTGCTAGGAATTTCCTTTGGTGTTACATTCATATACTATCAAGGTTCATAGAGTTAAACAACACAATATACAGTACATGACACCATCTCTGCATTATATACAGTAAAAACAGATTGTCCTCCATAAGATAAACATAACATATTGAATGGAGGAGAAGAGAAATCAGGAAAATACAGAGATGATTCAGAGAATGTGTTAAACCTTAGTGACTGCAGCTGAAGAAAACTGTTTCTATAATCTATTGTAACATTTCCCTGTTTGTAATATCTCAAAAGCATGGATACCCAGGTGATAGTCTTTGCCTATGTTTCCAGCATGTTTCCTTACCTAATAGTTATACAGGACCTCAGTGGAGTACAGTTGCAAGTCTGTCCAAATAACATTGTGCAGTTTATGTTTCAAGTGAGTAGATGTATTGCCATATCAGACTGTTATGGTGAAAGTGAGGATGCTTTCAATGACAGAGCTGTAAAACTGTACTAGAACTGACTGAAACAGGTTAAACAGTTGTTGGAGAAAAATATATGATGCTGAGCTTTTTTGATAAGACCAGTTATATTTTCATCCTAGTTCACATTGTGAGTGATAGTTGTGCCAAGAAATGTAAATGACTCCACAGTGTTTACAGTGACATACATCATTTGTCAGGAGAAGGATGTCTCTACTAAAATCTACAATCAATTCTACTGTTAACAAGGAATTCATTAAGATTGTTGAGGGTGCAACAACTGGCCAGCCAATCCACCTAACCTTTGATATGGAACCTCATATATTGTTTAGTAATTTGGGTGTATCTCAATACATTTAACACTAGAATACCTGAAGCCTATGAAAAAACTCATAATCCTGGGCCTTCGCACCTCTCCATTAGTCTCTTTTGTTTTGCAAATGTGTTGATCAGCACAAGCAGCAAGCAGCCTGCTATCCCATACCCCCAGCGCTGCAGGAAGGGCAAAAAGCTCTCCCAGCTCAAGCCTTGTTGATCTGGGAGTGAGGTACTTGGAGCTGTATAGTGTAAATAATATATTGTTATTTGGAACACATGCATTTCATGTGTGTCCCATGTCTACAAAGATCTATGTAAATGAAGGATGACAGGAAAAGCGAGGCAGGAATTCTTTTGTAGGCTTCAGGGATTCTAGTGTTAAAAAGAAGTAAAGGAAATAATTTTCCTGCTCACACGTATGTTTATGTATTTATGTTTGACTCAATACTTTTTTTTTACTCTTTTTAGATATAATAATGTGTATATTACAAAATTCAATGATGACAAAAACACATGGATATCGCATACCTCCGCAGTCGTAATACTATAATGTTATACAGTGTGTCCAGACTGTGCATTATTACTGGACTTTGAACCTCATATAATTGTCTTTGACTTCTTTAATCCTCAATAAAATCTTTAAACCTGCCTGTATTCCAACTATTAAATATGTGATATGTGATACCCAAGACTCTCAACCAATATGGATGGAGAGAAGTTCCCAGTGAGGCTGCCATGAAACAACTAGAAGCATCAAGCGCCAGTGTGTGTGGGAGTGGGATTGGTACCCTGTGAAGCATCAAGCGGTGCTAAGCCATGAATCTCAGTCGACGAGCGTTGTCCCCAGTGAAGTAACTGTGCGGCACCATTAAAATTGCATAATGGAATGTCACTGCTTACGGTTAACTAAAAAAGCATCTTCATTCTGGCTAGGTATCCTTATTGCAGTCTGAATGCATTAAAATGCTCTGATTACATTAGAAAAACCGGACACTGCTACAAATTGCCTTTTTATGTTGGCAAAAACTTGTTTAATGCATGTACACTAATACCATACAAAACCTGAATGTAGCACCTTGTTGTTCAGTTAATGATTTCCAGCATAGCAGGTATGATAGAGTAAAGCTTGGCTGAGATATTCCTGACCTGTCAGCGAGCTCCATGAGAAGTGACAACAGGTAGCCAATCTAAACTGATGACAAACCAAAAAAGTTCTTCAGTGCAACTACACAGCCTTGTCTCTCTTAACAGGGAAGTAAAAGAGAATCTACACATCATATTCATCAGTTTTGAAGTTTCATATGTATGTCATGTCAATGCACATTATAATAACAGCTTGGTGATATAAATTATTATACACATTGTAGAAGAACCAGCCTGGCTACAGACAGACTCTGAGACACACAATGTCCAAACACACACGTTTATTTTGTTTCTTCACTGCACACAGCACGATGCACCATAAACAACTCATAAGGCTCAGTCCTTTTTAACTTCTCTTAAGTTTTTGGCCGCCTCTACTCCTCTCCTTGCAAGCTCCATCCTCTTCCACCCAACTGTGGCTCCCTAAATGGAGTGAGGCAGCCCCTTTTATAGTGCACCTGGAAGAGCGCCAGGTGCTTCCCGATTAACCTCACTTCTGGGTGTGGCGGTAGCACTGCTTGTGAATCCAGCTCCTCTTCAGGCAGCACTTCCGGGTGTTGCGGAAGTGCTGCAGATCTTGTTTCCGGAGCTGTCCAAGTGCCCCCTGGCAACTGGCCACGGACCCCAACAGGTTTGAGCTTCTAAGCCCGTGACCCTGATGCAACACAGGGGTGCTGTCCTCTCATAATCCTGAAGTATAAATTGCCTTTCTCCTGGTCCCCTGCTCCTTTAGGTCTCCCAGTAGGACACGATCCCCAGCCATCCATCACTGCATGATTTGTCATATTGCTCTTTTGGCTGCATTTCCCTAGTTGATCATGTGTCTCCCCAAGGTATCTCATTTTATATATATATGCAAATATTCCAAAATCTGAAACATTTCTGGGTCCCAAGCATTTCAGAATAGGGACACTCAACCTGTATGTATAAATATATAACACATTTATAAATATATATCGTATTTTAAACTTCCTGTGTCAGTGTGTGTGTTAACTTATGTTTGTAAGTAATGGTACCATATCCGTGTACTTGTAAAGTGCCTTGGCATGCTGTTTCTCTATAGAAAGATTGCTGAGAAATCAGAATCAACGAAGCACTCTTTAAATTTTATTTTTTTTAAAGAAAAGTGGCACAAACACATCTCTGTCAAGTCAGCTGTGTAGCAGTATTTCCAAGACAAATAAATCTTTCCTTTGATGTTTTCAATAAGTAAACAGTGTTTATTTGATTTTAGAATGAGAAACACTGAAGTGATTTTGTTTCTCTTTTCCTACCAAACACCACACTCATTTGGTCAGCTGCATAATTACAGTATTAAATTAATATTGATTCAAACATTTACAGTTAATTTGAATGATCAATTTAGCACTGTTTACTTTACTTTACTTTAACCCTCAGTAGGCACCAGATATTAATTTAAGGCCATTTAAGAGTAGGCTTGTTTTAGTGAAAACTTCAAAAACATTGTTTTTCTAACCTGAGCTGACCTCATTTCCTTCTTTTTATGAAAGAGTTTCAGCATGTCTTCATTAACTTTGTCTCTTGACATGAATGTTAGTTATACTTGATGTAATGTAAAGGAAACTCTGCAATGCACAATTAGTAACATTTATCTTATAGAGAAACCTCAGTTCTAAGCATCAAATTACGAATAGTGCTCTTCTTCAAGCTTCAGTCCTTAAAAACTGAATATGTTGGTTAATATTCCATCTAACTTCTCAGTAACATAAATAACGTACTATTTATAACAATAGGATGTGTGCTTATTTTTTACCGGTTGTCTTTAAGGGAATGTTATTGCACAAATGCTTTTATAAAAGATTCACTATATATATAAAAATATATTCTTTGCAGAGCTCATACATTTAAAATAATCAAGTATTATGAATAAATAAGAACTAAGACTGCAGTATTGATTATTTTGGCACACTTTAGTGTAAATGCATTCTTTTACAAACAACAATCTGCATGAATTTTGTGTTACTTCAGACAAATTTTTGAAAAAGCAATCCGGTTGCTGCCTTATACTATCTATTACTCGTTTTTACTTCATAATTCATATTGCTTTTGTTTCCAGGTTTAATTATATGGTGTTTAAATACAGAAGGAGCTATACAATATATAGTGAATATTTGGACAGAGACAACTTTTTTCTAATTTTGGTTCTGTACATTACCACAATGAATTTTAAATGAAGCAACTCAGATGCAGTTGAAGTGCAGACTTTCAGCTTTAATTCAGTGGGTTGAACAAAAAGATTGCATAGAAATGTGAGGCAACTAAAGTATTTTTTTAACACAATCCCTTCATTTCAGGGGCCCAAAAGTAATTGGACAATTGACTCAAAGGCTATTTCATGGGCAGGTGTGGGCAAGTCCGTTGTTATGTCATTATCAATTAAGCAGATAAAAGGCCTGGAGTTGATTTGAGGTGTGGTGCTTACATGTGGAAGATTTTGCTGTGAACAGACAACATGCGGCCGGCCAGAGGAGCTCTCCATGCAGGTGAAAGAAGCCATCCTTAAGCTGCGAAAACAGAAAAAAACCATCCGAGAAATTGCTACAATATTAAGAGTGGCAAAATCTACAGTTTGGTACATCCTGAGAAAGAAAGCAAGCACTGGTGAACTCAGCAACGCAAAAAGACCTGTACATCAATGGAAGACAACAGTGGTGGATGATCACAGAATCATTTCCATGGTGAAGAGAAACCCCTTCATAACAGCCAACCAAGTGAACAACACTCTCCTGGGGGTAGGCGTATCGATATCCAAGTCTGCATGGAAGTAAACTGCATGGAAGTTTACTGCATTGAAGTAAATATGGAGGGTGCACTGCAAGGTGCAAGCCACTCATAAGCCTCAAGAATAGAAAGGCTAGATTGGACTTTGCTAAAAAACATCTAAAAAAGCCAGCACAGTTCTGGAAAAACATTCTTTGGACAGATGAAACCAAGATCAACCTCTACCAGAATGATGGCAAGAAAAAAGTATGGAGAAGGCGTGGAACAGCTCATTATCCAAAGCATACCACATCATTTGTAAAACACGGTGGAGGCAGTTTGACGGCTTGGGCGTGCATGGCTGCCAGTGGCACTGGGACACTAGTGTTTATTGAAGATGTGACACAGGACAGAAGCATGTAAATGAATTCTGAGGTGTTCAGAGACATACTTTCTGCTCATATCCAGCTAAATGCAGTCAAACTGATTGGGCGGCGTTTCATGATACAGATGGACAATGACCCAAAACATACAGTCAAAGCAACCTAGGAGTTTATTAAAGCAAAGAAGTGGAAAATTCTTGAATGGCCAAGTCAGTCACCTGATCTTAACCCAATTAAGCATGCATTTCACTTGTTGAAGACTAAACTTTGGACAGAAAGGCCCACAAACAAACAGCAACTGAAAGCTGCTGCAGTAAAGGCTGGCAGAGCATTAAAAATAAGGAAACCCAGCATCTGGTGATGTCCATGAGTTCAAGACTTCAGGCTGTCATTGCCAGCAAAGGGTTTTCAACCAAGTATTAGAAATGAACATTTTATTTCCAGTTATTTAATTTGTCCAATTACTTTTGAGCCCCTGAAATAAAGGGATTGTGTTAAAAAAATGCTTTAGTTGCCTCACATTTTTATGAAATCTTTTTGTTCAACCCACTGAATTAAAGCTGAAAGTTTGCACTTCAACTGCATCTGAGTTGTTTCTTTTAAAATTCATTGTGGTAATGTACAGAACCAAAATTAGAAAAAAGTTGTCTCTGTCCAAATATTTATGGACCTAACTGTATATAACAACATATCTTCAAATTTCTAAAGTAAAAAAAAAAGACGTTTTAGGTTTGGTGGATCATCATTTAGCACTCCTCCTGGCTGCTCAAGTAAAGCTGGGTTTGATTCCCAGGCTGGCCACAATCTGTGAGAAGTTTGTAAGTTTTCTTCACGTCCTTGGGAGTTTTCTCCCACATTCCAAAGGCACGCAGGATAAATTCACAGGCAGCAGTAAACTGACTTGATATTAGTGATTTTGGGAGTATGTGAGTGCGCCCTGCGACGGACTGGTCCTCATTTTAGAGTTGCTTCATGTCTTATCCAGATGCTGCAGAGAAAAATCCCAGCTTTATAATATGATGGATGGATGAACAGATGAAACATCAAATTCTGTCCTTAAAGTTATTGGATAAATTAGATTTATGACAGAAAAAGTTAATTTAGCATATCAATGGAAAAAATAATATATTTCCAAGCCCTAAATAAAAGAACAGCTACTTTTTGGAGCCTGGATAGGGAAGGTTGTGATGCAAATCAACAAGCTCTAAAAATAAAATCTGTTGCAGTGCAGTTTGAATTGTCATTTGTTTCCATATGTAACGTTTCTTCACTAATCACAGACAACTGGGAATGTCCCACAAGCTATTTTATAGTTACCACATTGCTTCACAATATAATGAAAAACAGGCTGCAGTTACATTTTGATTAAAAAGAAAGCAAGATGATTTTCTGTGCAGTTTTGGGGTCACTGTGTTATTACAGAGGTCATGCAAGCACTCGGTATGTGGTATTTAAACAAACAAACAAAAAGCGTATTTAATTAAAAAAGTTCTGGTTTAACCATTGGCGTACTTCATTTTACTCATCTAAAGATGAGAGTATTTATTTATTTAGTCTTTAAGATCGGATTCTTCATAAAGTATTATAAACATAAAAAGACCCAGTCCTACTTAATTGGTTTAGTGCTAGGTAATCCCTTACACCTTTTCAGATTTCTACATCAAGTAATTCTAATATTATATAACACCCAATGCATTTGATACTGCACAACTTGCACTTTGAAAATTACCACACTATTTTCAGTAAGCCTTAAGTTTTCTCATTAGTTTAGTTCAGAGTTATTCACATTTATCTACAACTAACAACAGTAAGTTCCTATCATTAGCATATTGTGTCACTGATGTTATTTGAGGGGTGCAAATCGGTGGCATGTTATAAATCAATGCATGAATAAATGCATAAATTCACAAATTAAGACACAACTGAATCCATAAATGTTCTGTTTGCATGAATAAATGTTTAAATTAATACATTTACAATGAAAGCATGAATTCTTGTATGAATAAATGCATGAATTAACTAATTAATTCATGAACACAGATAATGTGCAAATGATGCACAAAAGAATTAGTAAGTGATTACAAGAATGCACAAAGAGTATATGAATACGTGTATCATTCATTCATTTTCTTTATACCAGTTGGTGCTGCTTATTGCGGCAACATTGTGCCACAAGCCAGGAAAAACAGTACCAGCCTATGGTTACCCATCTGTCTACTCAGCAAGTGCTTCAAATCCGAGAGAAAGTCAGAGTTCTCTGAGTAAACTGAGACCGACATGTGAAGAACGGACAAACTACACAGACTGTGCTCAGGCCCGGGTCTAAAATCAGGACTCTGAAGCGATGAGAGTAAAGTTTATTAAAATCAAAAAAGCAGCATGTTCAAAAAATGGATGGCGACACGAATACAGTTGAGACTGTTATATTTTTGTAATGTGTATATTTACTATTTATCTGCATGTTTTAAGTCTGTTGTCATTTAATTAAGTTCTCCTTTTGTGTTTTTTATTTAAAAAAATACTAGAACGGGAAAAGTAAGCTGCACGTTACTCAAAGTTTACTTTTGCACCAAATCACAAGTTGTGTGGATTAAGCTGAATGCTTTTTCTGCTGTGGTCTTGGTCAAACTACAGTAAATGCAGTTCAAGCGTTGTCTGCTACGATCTTAACTTACTTACTTAGTTACTTACTTCTGCCTTTCACCTACAGTTGAGCTTCTGGTTTGCTCTGCAGGCATCAGGAATTAAATTTTGATTGTGATTGTTAGCAAAAGCCACATGTGGTGCTGCTTAAAGAGGATCCAGTAAACAAGAAAGTTAAAAGAAGAACAAGTTGACATATGATAAGGAAAGATTCAAGTTACAATACAGAAAATATAAGAACATACTTCATAATTCCGCTAAAAGCAGTGAAATAGTATGTACGGATTTCGATAAAAGTGGGAACTGAAAACATTTCAGATCATTCACATCCCAAGTATGAGGCAATGGTAGAGAAAGCAACAGACTTGTTTAATTGGTTAGACCTATATTTCTTTAAAGGTGTAAATGACTCATTCTAAAAAAATTGTATGTGGGATATGGTTTGCGTATTTGTTTAATCAATTTCTTACCACTGTGAATGAGTGAATTGGCAGAGGGGGAGTGATTATGGGGTGGGGGGAGCATGTTATCAGCTTTGAAGTGAATAAAATGTGGAAAAAATGACATTGTAGCCAATGTGGAGTGGAAGAATGAAGTTGAAATTTAAAATGAAAACAGACACTGTACTTTTGAAATGTGGAGATGAAAGGCTAAAAGAGCAGCTTCTAGGGATATAAGTCTGCAAGAAACATATTTTCAAATATTAAAAACCATTCACCATGAAATTAAAGTTTTATATTGTCTGTTTGCAAAGTTAATATTATCATTTTATTTAAGTATGTTATCATACTTTCCATGTAACCACTACGATTCACTGGAAACGGTATACATTGGTAAATACGCAAATGAGAGTTTCTATATAAAAAAAAAAATGTAATGACTTCACAAGTCAATAAATGCTTAAATAGATTTTAATCCATTGTGTTGCACAAATATTAATTCCTTAGGCTTTTAAATACACCCTGATCATGTTAATGTGTTTTCATATTAATAAAGGATATTGCTTTGGTCATTTGTATATGCAGAAGTTTTTCAGAAATTGAAGAAATGTTCATTCCTAATATTCTGTTGGTAAGAACTCTAATGTTGAACTTCTTATGGAATGACACTGCCTTTATAACCATGCCATTCAATTAATTAAAATTATTAACTAGCAAATCTACCACAATGCTACTTTTTGTTCAGAAAATCAGCTCTGGACAGGACCACTGAAATGGAAAGAAGCCTGCAGGGGAGAGGGGAGTATGTGCTGTGCCTAATATGCCTTTCGGAGTATTACCTTTTGGTGAACCAGAACAAGTTTACTTATTAAATTAAACAGCAAAAAAAAAAAACATTTTCCACTTTTTTTTGCATTTCCTTTAGTAAAACCACTATTTTCTTTGAGGAAATGGGCTATTAATTTGAACATTTCAGAGCCTACTGTTCTCTAAAAAGCTGTCAAGTAATGCACCGCTTCTGAGAGATCAGTAGGCTCTGAAGTGTTCAGATTAATACATTTTGAATTAATTCATTAATTTCAGATTAGTGAAAAGTGTTCAGCTTAATAAATTTTGAGCATGCCACTGTGCTTGTTGATATATTTTAACCAGTAATTTATCTATATATTATTTACAGTTTTGGCATCATTTACTTAAAGAAATACAGTTTTTATTATGTTAATATCAGCTGCTTGTTGTATGAAGGGTATGATGGAGTACTGAGAAGCATATAGATTAAAACAAAAAAAATATTTAAAAAGGCCCTTGGGAAAACTATTTTGGTGCATCAGGTACATGGAAAGGGAATATATGTCTTCTTTAGACAACTGTATTAATAAATCAAGCTATTTATTGTATTATCCATCCATCCATCCATCCATTATCCAACCCGCTATATCCTAACTACAGGGTCACAGGGGTCTGCTGGAGCCAATCCCAGCCAACACAGGGTGCAAGGCAGTAAACAAACCCCGGGCAGGGCGCCAGCCTATTTATCTTATTATCAAGCTATTAAATCTGGTTTCCCTTACTATAAGATTTATTGACCTATCACGATATTTGTATTTAAGATTATTTAGTTTACTCTAAGAAATCTTGACAAGTACATTTTCTTTACACCATTGACAGATTTTATTTGCTAAATGAAATCAAACCAACTCCTATTTCATGTTTTGCAGTATATTTGTATAATATACATGATTTTGTTACGTTATTTGTATTTTGTATGTTTTTTATCCTATAATACAACTGAATCTTGCTGGACTTGTTTTAACATGTAATCTGCGTTCAGAAAGGAAAGATGGCTCAAAGAACAAAATATTTATCATTCTTACAGACAAAATAAAAACAGCAAAAAGTGTCCCAGTGGTGTTTCATCCCACTTTGAAAGATGTCAAGGAGCCCAATAGTATAAAAAACTGCAAAATATGAAAAGGAGGGATAAGTAAAAGAAGAACACAAAGTGCAAAGAAGTAACTGATTAAATAAACCCTTCCTGATACTTGGGGTCTTTTCCATACAGCTGTATAAACCACCATCTATTAGGTGAGGTGATTCACCCATTTATCCACCCATTAACCATAAACAAGCTTAAAATCTAAAACATTTTTGAGCCTCAGTTCCTGCCAGTGAGTTCACAGTATTTAGCATTTTACTGACCCCAGATTCAAACTACCACTACAAGATGACTACCTTTCTGTCCCTGTTTTGCCTAAGAAAACTCTCGACTTGAATTTCTTGGTGTGCCTGTTACTCCGATGCTTTGGTAGCCTTTCAAAAGCAGATACTTTTAACACACTCCTTATTTACCATTTCCCTAAAGCAAAAAAATATATATTCTGACTTATATTGGTCTAGTGGGTGAGGGCCCACATCTTGCCAGTCCTCCCTTTACTCAGCCCCAGATTTCTTAGCTGTGCTTCACCTTATCAGCCACAGACCACTTTGAAATTCATTGCTCCCTACACTTGATCCTCAGTGGTTTCAGTCTCTATTTCTCTGTCACTGGACTGGCTCAGGCCCACATGGATTGCCTTCACTCTACTTCTTTGCAGTGAGTTTTCACCCAAGCTCTTTGTATTAGTTCTTCTGCCTAAGAAATACAGCAAAAGTTACACCTCTTATATCATTGAAAGATGCTGAGAAATTAGTTCGCGCTTTTGTTTTCAGTCAACTAGATTACTGTAACGCACTCCTCTCAGGACTACCCAAAAAATACATCAATCGATTGCAACGAGTGCAGAATGCAGCTGCTAGAATCTTAACTAGGAAAAGAAAATGCGAGCACATTTCTCTAGTTTTGATGTCACTACACAGGTTACCTGTGTCATTCAGAATTGACTTTAAAATACTGCTTATGGTTTACAAAGCTTTAAATAATCTCGCTCCATCTTATATATCGGAATGTCTGAAACCCTATATTCCAAATCGTAACCTTAGATTCTCAAATGAGTGTCTGCTTAGAATTCCAAGAGCTAAACTTAAAAGAAGTGCTGAGGCGGCCTTCTGCTGTTATGCACCTAAAATCTGGAATAGCCTGTCAATAGTAATTCGCCAGCCTGATACGGTGGAGCACTTTAAAAAACTGCTAAAAACACATTACTTTACCATGGCTTTCTCATTACTTCATTTTAGTTTAATCCTGATGCTCTGCATATTCAATTAATTATCATTCCTATTCACGGTGGCTCCAAAATCCGTACTGACCCCTACTCTCTCTTCTGTTCTTTTTCCGGTTTTCTGTGGTGGCGACCTGTGCCACCACCACCTAATCAAAGCACCGTGATGTCCCTACATTGATGGATTAAAGGCCAGAAGTCCACATGACCCTCATCATCAAGTCCTTCCATGAGGACCCTGAATACAAAGAGGACTGATTGAGGTCATTTATGTTAGATAGAATGCCTAGAGGGAGCTGGGTGGTCTCGTGGCTTCAGAACCCCTGCAGATTTTATTTTTTCTCCAGCCATCTAGAGTTTTTTTTTTTTTTTTTTCTGTCCTCCCTGGCCATCGGACCTTACTCTTATTCTATGTTAATTAGTTTTGCCTTATTTTAATAATTACTTTGTCTTTTTTTCTCTTTTCTTCATCATGTAAAGCACTTTGAGCTACATTATTTGTATGAAAATGTGCTATAGAAATAAATGTTGTTATTCTTACAGCTTCTACAAAAGGCTAGTGGGTGTCGTCTTCCCACATTGGAATTCAGAGTTGCTCTCACACTGCCAGTGCAATTCATTTGTGCATCTATAAAGATTATATGGGAATTGCTCCTACTGTGTGTTTCCCTAGAGGTGTCTTTGCCCATGACAGCCTCTTTTTCAGCCAGACACCCGTAAACTGTATAAATAGGGCGACTCTGGATTCTAAGCCAGTAAATACAGTATGCTTCATCTCTTATAACAGGTCTGCACTTAAGATAACATACTTTAATTAACTTTATGTTTCCTTAATGCTTTCTAGACAACTGCTAGCTTTTTACCAGCAGGACATGAAAAGGTAAAAAGAGAATGAGTGTATGTGCAGAATATGTGCTTTTTCAAAATTGTATAGTTTTCTTTGGACTTTTTAATGCCATATGAGCTCCTAAATGTGCTCTGGCAGCTAAGGCAGTTGAGTTACATCATGATTTAAATAAATCCAGTCTCACAACATTTTGCCAGGATGGTCTCCCTGTGCCAGGTCTGGCTGCATGATCCTAATTGCACATTATTTAAACAGGTGAATTAGTACATGTATTTCATTAAAAGCTTGTGAGGGACTGGCACCCTGCATAGTTTCTGCCAGGCCTCAATACTGCACAGATGTGCCCCAGTCTCCCTTGACCCTAGATTTGGGTTGGGTAGCTCTATAAATGGATAGATGAATTGATGGATGGGTAAATACAATTTAACAAAAAAAAAAGATTGTCCTGAACGCTGTAATCAAAAGGATAGCAAAACATTGTGCAGCATTACACTTCTTGGCTCTTTTTAACATTAGTAGTGTGTAAACGTGTGGAGTTTGCATGTTCTTCTTTTTTCACCCTGTAAGTGCACCATTTGATGGTCTATACGGAATTGTTTTTTTCTTCATCCTGATGCTGCGAGGATAGACTTTTGTTGGTTCAGCAAATGGACGGAATTGAAATCTTCTTTAATGTAAATAATGTAACCAGTGTACATAAAGACAAATAAAAAAAACAAAAAAGGATTGGGTCAACAGATTGAGAAAAATCCCATTTATTGTAGAAGTGATGAAGTTGGGTAGAGTGTACACAAGCACACTGCCAGTGGCAACTTTTCCAAATAGACTAATAATATACAATACAATACAACTTATTTTTTGTGTAGCGTTCTTCACTGAGAGCTTGGCAGAGCACTATGAACAATTCTCAGTTAAAATGCAAGTAGACATTATACTAATTACTAAATACAGAACTGTTACACACACACACACAGATTTGTTAAAACATACAAAGAACGAGAAAGAAACTGATTAAACATAAATCAAAACCAGCAATATCTGTCAATGAATTAATTGATGAAGTATGGCCAGTTGACAATGGTGGAGATTAAAGTCAAAAACAAAGTCATGGTCTTGAAGATTTGGTCAACTGGCCACCTACCTCATTCTGGGTTTCTATAGTTGAGTCTGTGCTGGCCATCCAGTCTTTTATATTTTTTTAATTGCTTCTATCTGCTGTGGACTATGCCCGGCAGTTTGTCCCGGCCAAGTCCCCCAAGCCTCCAGATGGAGCTCTCCCTGCAATGTGGAGATGCCCCGAATTCCAGCAGGGCATCATGGACTTTGGAGTTGTGGTGCACAGCCCTGCTGGATAACGTCGGGGCCGCCAGGGGACGCTTCAGGGAGACAGAGACATTGGCTTTTCCTACAGCCCGGAAGTACTTGCCAGTCACGAGGACAGAAGGAATAAAGTGCTTCCGGGCTGACAAAGAAAGAAGAGTTTTGATTTGACCCGGAAGTGCTAGGAAGTCACATGGACTGCAGGTCAAGGAGCACTTCCGGGTCGTGGACTATAAAAAGGACAATGAAACACCAGAGCGTTGAGCTGAGCTGGGTGGTAGGAGGGCAACGCGTCTGGGAGTGGAGGATTGTGATTTATTATTGTAGTTATTAGTTTATTTATGAGTAGTGTGGAGTGGAGGGTGCTTAGTGCACGTAATTCTTGTAATAAAAAGAATAATTATTGCACTTTTTCCTGGTGTTTAGTGTGGTACCTGAGGGTTCAAGGGAGCGATAGCGCCCCCTACTGCTACACTGCTCATCAGGCAAAATGTTGAAGATGATGGTCAGATATAAATGATATACGAGTGGGTGTAGCCAGGTCAGACTTAGAAGTTTTTTTCCAGGTCGGTTATTTCCAGACTGAGGAAAAAACACAGTCATGTCATATCCCTGGCGCCAACTAAAGCCATTTTCTGTTTTCCTTTACTTTAGTACCGGTAATAATGATTCTTATGACACCAGCTTATACAAGTGGTATAAACCACTCTAAGCAACACACTTGATGTGCAAGAACTGAAAAAGCTACCAAATACACTATGCAGCAACAATGCCTTTCTCCTGGTTACAATACCTCATCCTATTACCACAAGATACAGCGCCAGAATCTAAAAAGAGAATGCAGGAAATCAAATATACAAGCCCTAAATATATCTTGGACAGATAATATCTCACTGAAGTTTTACATACTGTTTCCAGTTCACACTACCAATAGTTACTGTTTGATGTAATTAACCACAAGTACATTACTGTACACATACATTATATAGCTTAAACATACATTCATTTGACTTGTAGTCTACACATCTTGCTATTCAAGCTGTCATCCTCTATGCTTTCTTAATGGCTTCTTTAGAGAATTCCAGCATATCAGTGAAATACAATCCCCCCCTCCTAAGCCCCAGGAGCTTCCCCAATGTGCTGTGATTTTTGAAAAATATTCATCAAGGTCTTTTATATAAACACTCACTAATCTAGCATTAATGTTATCTGGTCTTGGTGATTTGTTAGATTTTAGCCTATTAATTCTAAGCAGCACTTCCCCTTTTACAGTCTCCAGATCATTATGTTATAGATTTGCTGGGGTTCCATCCAATATTTTTATTGTATGTTTTATCATTTGTTTGTTTGATTACTTTTTGTTTGTTTACTATCTCCTTTATCTATATACGTGCTGTTCTGTATATTTTCAAGTTTCTGTTTATTATTTAATGATCTTGTTTTCTTATTTTTAAAAATGTTTATATTGTCTTTTTCTTCTTTCTTTTGATGCTGATTGATTGACCAGGGGACAGGGCCTCCTGGCACTTGAGCTGTGCAGCTATCGGAAGTCTTATTTAAGTGCTCCGCAGGCCCCAAGCAAGATACTGAGGCATTAGCTAAACCTTACCTTTTCTTCTGCTCACTGATAGGTCAGCAAGCTGACAGGTAAGTTTAATGAGCACAAAGAGATACATGTGAGACAGGAAAAGGGTCAAAACTGGAAGATGAAAACATGCACGAGACTAAAATCATAGTATCACAAAAAATCAAGCAAGAAAAGATTAAATTAAAAAGATCACAGAAAAAGATTTTGACCCCTTAACTTTGATAAGGAAATAACTCTTAGCCAACCATTTAAACCACTGTGTCAATTAACCGCGAGTCATGAACCTACCTGGAAATGCAAAGCGCTGTCCTAACAACGTGTATCAAAAATGATGTTAATCGTTAAAATACAAGATATCTGCAAAAAACAACTCATAAAGGAAATGATATTACGAAAAAGTAACATCAGATGTGAAATGTACAGCTCAACAAACCCCACACCAAGCGCAGATCATTAAAATTGATTGATAGAAACATAAGAAATAGAAATATAAACCAAATCATAACACGTAACACATGATCTTTTGACAATTTACGTTTTTGTGTTTTTTTTTTTCTGACTTTTAAATTTGTTCCTGGCTTTGATTCTTACAGATTTAATTTTGTGTGTATTTTGTGTGTTTTGTCTTTCCTTTCTTTATTTTGCATTTTTAATCACTTTTGATTTTTACTTTAGTATTTTAATTTGTTTTCAGATTTTAGCTGTATAAATAAACTGAAATTAAATATACAGGTTTTGCTTATAAGGGCCTGGAGTTTTTTTCTCTTTTCAGATTTTAGGCCTTAGGCCTCTTTTGAGTGTGTAGGCCATAGGCCTTTTTTGAAATATTTGAGGGTTTTTGAGTTTTTAGGCCAGCGTCTTCATACATGCAAACTTCAGAACATTGCAAGTTTAGAACGTTTGCTATTTCACTGTCTGTTTATTTTATTTTACCTTTACCATTTCAAATGAGCTTTGCTTTCGCATCGGCCATTCTTTTACTTTGAAAATACTGAAAAAACATCATAGCATGATCTTTCACTTTTTCCATAATATTTCTCTCTAGCTGCCTTTTAGCTTTCCTAATATTGTTTTTAACGATTGCTTTCATAAGTCCTATTGTCAGGGCTGGTTTTTTTTGATTTTGTACACCTTACAGAGCCATTTGTTTCTTTTGTAACTTCTTTTTTTACCGCCATGCTAACACATGCTTCTGTGCCAATGACCACATCAACATCCACCTACTTTTTTGTTAAGCAGCTTATTCTATGGAGTCTATCTCACTAGTATCAGTTGCAAATCAGGAACCAGTTCCAATACAGGAACAGGACTTCCAATACAAAAAGAACCTTGAATTCTTTGCTTCATATAATTTTGAATTACTGTCCTGATTACATGTGGCAGTACTACTACTATTATATATACTACTAGCAAAATACCCGCGCTTCGCAGTAACGAAGAACTGCCTTAAAATTTGCATTAAGAAGAAAATTAAACTTTTTAAACTGAGGGAAAATATACCAATAATTATTTGTTAAGGATCTCTTTGTATACCACATTGTCAGTTCGGCCCTCCGGTTGTAATATGACCAAGATGTGCGCTGAACTTACTCTTGAGCATGCAATGTACAGTTGGCCATGTGAAAAGTAATCTTGTTTCAAATCTCACAGCTTGGATTGCTGCTGTCACAATCGGTTTGAGTTTCATAGTTTGTTTCAATTACGACGGTATTTGCAGGACTTGTGTTGAAGTGACATTCGGCATCTGTCAAGCGTTGTAACCGGTTTCATCGATAACTTCACATCCAGCTTTTGAGAGTTTAAACATCAAAGTGTCCACTACTGAAATCGTCACCTGTCAATCTAAGATGTTTAAGAGGCATTGGCGGTTGTCGAAAGGTGTAAAATATTTGGCCATTTCGGTACACTTGAAAGTGACAACTGAACAATTCAGCGGCAGCCATCAACTCACATGCAGAACCATAGGTGAAGAGCTTAAGCATTTCACTCTTATAGTGCTCCTGTGTAGTATAATTATCTCCTGTACCGTCATCAGTCCACACCTTGAACCTGTCCCAGTCATTCAATACATAAGACACAATGTTCCTTCGGATATCAAGAGTGTGACCGATATGGCCGTGCAATATGTAACAATGAGAATGGAAAAGGCAGGTGCCATCTCCGGGCATGGAAACCACTCGGTAAGTGACAGTTCTTTGATCGATGGTGATCACCTCGATAGACATGGTAATGGGGGTACGGTTGGAACAATAAAGGAAATGGGTACCTGAACAATGTAAAGTAAGTCTAAAATACCTACACAATAACTATAATCGTAATAAACGAACAATAAAACAGCTGAGAAGCCGTGGATTAAATAAAAAGGCTGCAGTTATCAGCAGGGAGACATGAATCCTGTGGCGAAGCAAGGAAGGGAATGTAGAGACCGGAGCGACGGACGGCCTTATATAGGCAGGCAGCCAACAACGTGGGAGGCGTTGGGATGGGGGACCCAACGCCGCCTCACACGGTGACCGAGCTGCAGGCTATGAACGTATACATGTACGTTTATATGTACCAAACTTCTTGAAGATGGGCCCATAAGTAACAAAGACCGTTGGAAAGTTCAATATGGTGGTGTCATATCACCGAAATAAGTACATACATTGGTTTTGGTTAGCGCAGGGAAGCCGCCTACCAAATTTCGTGAAGATGGGGCCATAAATAAGAAAGTTCAACATGGCGGACGTTGTCGACCGTTATGACCATTACGCGTAGAATTTCGAAATGAAACCTGTTTAACTTTTGTAAGTAAGCTGTAAGGAATGAGCCTGCCAAATTTCAGTCTTCTACCTACACGGGAAGTTGGAGAATTAGTGACGTTTGAAAGTTCAATATGGCGGCCGACAGTGGCGTCATACCACTGAAATAAGTACATACATCGGTTTCGGTTAGCGCAGGGAAGCCGCCTACCAAATTTCGTGAAGATGGGGCCATAAATAAGAAAGTTCAACATGGCAGACATTATCGACCGTTATGACCGTTATGCGTAGAATTTCGAAATGAAACCTGCTTAACTTTTGTACGTAAGCTGTAAGGAATAAGCCTGCCAGATTTCAGCCTTCTACCTACACGGGAAGTTGGAGAATTAGTGATGAGTGAGTGAGTGAGTGAGTGAGTGAGTGAGTGAGTGAGTCAGTCAGTCAGTCAGTCAGTCAGTCAGTCAGTGAGGGCTTTGCCTTTTATTAGTATAGATTATATATACACAGCTGAATGATAAATTGGACTGGACTGCCTATACTGATGCTCTGTGCAAGAGAAGACAGAGCCGACTATACTTCCTTAGAAGGCTGGCGTCCTCCAAATCTGCAATAAAATGCTGCAGATGTTCTATCAGACGGTTGTGGCGAGCGCCCTCTTCTATGCGGTGGTGTGCTGGGGAGGCAGCATAAAGAAGAGGGACGCCTCATACCTGAACAAACTTGTGAGGAAGGCAGGCTCTATTGTAGGGACAGAGCTGGACAGTTTGACATCTGTGGCAGAGTGACGGACACTGAGCAGGCTCCTGTCAATCCTGGAGAATCCACTGCATCCACTGAACAGCATCATCTCCAGACAGAGGAGCAGCTTCAGCGACAGACTGAGGAGATCATTCCTCATACACACTATGCGACTCTTCAATTCCACCCGGGGGAGTAAATGTTAACATTATACAAAGTTATCGACTGTTATACCTGCATTTTTATCACTCTTTAATATAATATTGTTTTTTATCAGTATGCTGTTGCTGGAGTATGTGAATTTCTCATTGGGATTAATAAAGTATCTATCTATCTATCTATTTCTACTACTAATTTATGAAAACTTGCATGACTGCTCTTTCTTTTATGGTAAATTATTTACAATGCTGTTCTATTTTCTATATAAATGTAAGGCAGGGTTTTAAATTAGGCATTTGCACTAAATATTCTACATATTTTCCAAATATTGCTAAATAAAAATAAAGAGATACATGCCTAACCCTGATTTGACTGTTTAGTAAAAATGTGCCCTTGGTGGCCCTTCTTTTTTTTCAAAATGTTTTAAGTCATTCATGAGTACTTTGAACAAACATTTATTTTCAAGCTAGATTACAAAGATATCAAACTTTTCATTACAAACTTAGAAGATATTATTCAGTGCATTCATTTTCATCTATTTAGTCATATTTCACACAGTTTGTGTAATGTGTAGCACTTCCTATTAATTTCCCCATCTGTACTCTAAGATATGTTTATTATAACATCCATTTAATTAATGGGTGACTAAATATTTTTGATAAGACGCAAGTGTATTTTGCTTTACCCCAAGGCTGGGGGATCTCAGAATTGTGGGGACTTCACTAGCTTTTAATTAAACTCCTGGATTTCAGTATTTTCACAGACCCTCTCCTCCCTTGAAATCCAAGACACATTCCTGCCCACAAATATTTTAATTACTAGGTCTGGTGAAAAATTACAGCATATGCAGAACATGGGTTTTGTTCTTACGTGTGACTTCTAGAGCTGTGTTCTGTGAATGGTTCAACAGCACTTTAATTTTGTTATAGTTTTTATAACTGCCATGTTCAAATGATCTTTCACTTTGTTTATTTGCTTAGAAAATGTTTCTGTTAATGTACAGGAACTATAAAAAAAATCAAAGGTATCAACAATATTTCATGGTAATTAAACATTCAGTCTTTGATGACTTTTTTATATTACAGGTAGGATACAAAATAAATTAAAAAATAAAGATAACCATAGATGAATGAGATTTATTGTCCCTCTAGTTGAGAAAGATGCCTGTCATATAATGAATCTCCAGCTGCTATGCTGGTATCTCCAACAGGTGACATCACTGCAAAAGGGCACTATTCACAGTCTGACCCATTCAAAGGAGGGTGAACTTGGAAGTGCTAAAATTGGTATGGGGTGGCACGGTGTTGCAGTGGATCAGGGTTCGTGTCCCATGTCCTCCCTGTATAGAGTTTGCATGTTTTCTCTGTGTTTGTGTGGGTTACCTCTGGGTGCTCCTGTTTCCTCCCACAGTCCAAAGACATGCAGGTTGGGTGGACTGGTGATGCTAAATTGGCCCTAATGTTTGTGTGTGTGTGTGTGTGTGCAGGAGTTCTCCCTGCGATGGACTGGCACCCAGTCCAGGGATTGTTCGTTTCTTGCACCCTATGCAAGCTGGGATAGGCTTCAGTTCCCCCAACCCCTCCCTGGTATGGGAAATTACATGACATGATAAGATTGGTATGGGAGGCCCTGGGAGAAAATGGTAAGTGTAATTATTTTAATAGTGGCCAAAGTTAAAAATCTAACGGACACAATACTGGCAAATTGGAATTTAAAAATGAGTCCTCAATTCAGACTGAGTAAGTGTAAGATACAGAATCAGAAATCTCACTGAAAGAAGGAAATAATGTGAAATATTGCACAGAAAGGTATTGTATTTTGTGCATGGAAAATGTCTTGATTAGGCATAAAATTATAGAACAACATTGACATGTGAAATAAAGTATTAGCTATTGGCTCTGCTTGGCAGAGTACCCTAGGTGTGTGCGACTTTAAATTGTTAAATTAGACAATGGAAAGCGTAAATTTAATAAGCTGTCTAAGCCCACAGTATATTTTAGGATTAATTGTCCTATTGCAGAAAACTTTCCAGAATAATTTTAAAGTTTTACTCTTTCCTTTCTAAGTGTTTTAGGAAAAGTATAGTTAGAATCCAATTTATATTGTAAAATAAGTTGAGGTTACACATATTCATGAATGCTAATATAAATGTTAGAAAACTGGATTTTTAAGATTCAGTGTCCTCTGATATTAAAATGTGTGTGATTTAGTTTTAACAAGCAGACTGAAAATATTTCTGTCTTTCCCCCTTAGACATCAGATTGAAAGAGCTACTATATTCTCAAAGGCAGCTAAAAATAAATATGTATAAGGCCTGGAAACTCGCTTGTGCAATTTAAGATAGCACAAGCCATTAACGTACACACAAATAAGTTTAACAGGAAAATGTATTTTAAAGTATTTGTTATATTTTTTTTACATCAAAAACATACTGTATGTGAAAGATATGTGCCTGTGTTTTATCAATTTTCCAAGCAATTTTCAATCTAATGATTAGTTTTATGTGCAAAAAACTTTTTAACATTGACAAAAAATGACTGGCGGAAATTAAATAACATATGGCAAATGAGACCTTTAATTTAACTGACTCAATAAACTGACATAAGGGTATCTGCCTCTTCTCCTAAAATGATATTATCAAATTAATTACTTTAACAGCAAACATTAAGGCTTATTTTTCATCTGTTTAAAAATCTAATAATTTTGAGAATATGATGTGTATTTCACTACAAGTCACTGGATCGTTTCTGTACTATAAAAGTGCTGCATTTCATGTGTAATTCATCTGAGTGCCTTTGTACCATCTTGACCATGTCACAGTCATAAACTGAGATAAATGATCACGCTGTGTGTTGTGTGTCCTGTATACCATCCAGTGTGTGCAAGCAGCATTCACTGTGGAGCTTTTGTTTGATGCATTTAATATATAATGGGCCAAAAGAGGCATCACACTGGTACCATTCTAAGTAATAAACAGAAATTATAGTTTTTAATATTTATTATAACTTAAACTCTTTTTCCCTTTTGTGTTGTTTGTACAAGGCAGTTTAGAATTTCTGTTTTCTTGATCATGTGTACAAACAGTGGATAAAACTACATTCTCTCATTGTTATCTAAACACACAATAGAAAGTTTTAAAATAGTGTAGGTATAAGCATGAATACTAGCATCAGTGTAGGCACCTCTACTACACCATCTTGTGGACTGTCGAGAAAAAAAAAAAAACAGCTCAATAACAATAACTTGTTATTCGGTTCTGGCTCTGAACAGACCCGAGCTCTTTGGCCCTTCTGGAGGCATCACCAGTATCTAATTCCTGCCTGGCAGTGGTCTGACTCCTTCCTATGTGTTCCGTCTCCTTCACTCCGTGCCTCATTTCTGACACCATTATAGCGCTGCATGGTTCTTACTGCACTAACTAAATAGATTACGCTCACTTTATCTGATCTGTTAGCTGCACTAGGTTAGTGATGTGTGACTATGGCAGGTTTCCCCATTTTTTTGTATGCTTGCCTGTACCTGATACTGAAGCTGATCATCTGAATTGTGGAATGCCAGTGTGGAACGGGACCGGACACAGACAGACGGACAACGGTTTATCACCCAACACACCCATTTATTCACCACAACTATATACAATATTTACAAGTTTAGTGCACGTCCCAGTGCCTCCAGCACCAATTCCCACAAAGTCCGGGCCTCTCACAGTCTTTCGTGCCCTTCTTCTGGCTGTCTCCAGTCCTCTCTCCAGCTCCGTCCTCTTCCACCCGACTTCCGCTCTCGAATACAGGGAGGCGGCCCCTTTTATACCACCCCGGATGGGCTCCAGCCGCTTCCCGGCACTTCTCCTTGGACTCACCCCCGTGTGGCAGAAGTACCGGCTGTGCACCCGGAAGCCCTCCGGATGTCCCCATTCTTCTTCCCCCCAGCACTTCCTGGTGTGGCGGAAGTTCTGGGCTCCAGGGTTCTTCAGGCACCGGGGCGCCGCCTGGCGGTGGCCACGGGCCCCTACAGGGTTGGGCTTCCAAGCCCCCTACCCGAGGCCACCAACAAAACCAGGGCGGTCGCCCCCTCATGGTCGGGAGGAGGCACCAGCCCTCCTCCGGTCCCCTCGGGCGACCCGGCTGGGCTCCACCCCCAGCCGCCTGTGACACCAGCTAATACTGTTGGTGACCCATTGTTGATTTCAAGTCCAGGCTGATTCCACTTTTTCACACCATTACAGTATATTCTTCTGCTTATTGGCTTGCGTTAGAATTTTGGATTGTGATTTTATGATAACTGTATTTGTTTTAAAGATTTTGTTTTCAGAATTTTGACAATTGCTCTGTTTGTTAGATATTCGATTTTGGATTTCAGACTTGGTTTAAGTTTGTGTTAAGGTGTGTCCTTTTAGGAAACTCTTTTTACATTCAATTTTGGATTTTTCTCCTTGCTTTTAATTTTTGTCAATAAATTCTTAAAATATAAAGAATTGTTGTTTTTGTGGGACAGAGGTTTTCCCACAGCTTCTGTCTCCCTTTCTGGGTTTTTTAATGTAAAAACACTGTTTTCTATCAGACCATGAGGCCTGCCTTTTGAGTTTGGGTCGAGGCTCATTTCTAAACTTTATTTGAAGCCTGATTCTTCAATTTAAAGCCAAGACCTCTCCCCTCTTTTTCTATTCTATTTTTATTCATTTATTTATTTACATATTTTTATGTACTATTGTTAGCTACTGTGCTGACCTAGCTCTCTTTCTCATGGGTGGGGGGCGATTTGTTTCAAGCCAGTTTTGTTACACTTGACTTGCATGTAAGGAATGTTTCTTAATTTTAATAAAATAAAATATAAAAAGGAAAAAAAAGCCAAGGCCTCATTTTGAGCTGGACAACCAGGCAGTTCATAACAGACTAGTGATCATTCTAATATTGTGACCTGTGAGCCTTTCTGTTTTTAAAGCATTAGTGCTTAGCTTATATAAACACATACAATTATTTTTCCTGTCAAATGTAGTCTAATATGGGGACTTCTAACTGAGGACATAAGCACAAGGTTAATGCGTGTAGCGTTTTGGGGCTTTGTCTTTCTGGCACTGACCTCCACTTATTTTTCTGACTCCCTATCTCCTGATCTTTAATTAAAAATCCTTAACTGTGTACAACTGCATATGTAGTATTTGGTCATCAGAAAGTTTACTCTTATTTAATTTAGTTGCATCTGAATCCCCTTCAGGCTTCCTTCAGTTGTATATATGGGAATTCATAACAGGGGAGGTTTGTAATGTGGGGTGCTGCCCTCCCCCAAGTATTTTAAAAACTCTACTTAAATTAATTAGGTAATGTGAAATAATCTTGAAGGACGTTTGTTTATTTTGTGTCTGGTGTCAGCACATGTCTACATCCATTAAATATTGTTTGTGAATTATATTTCTTTAATTTCTGTGTAAATACCTATATTTCCTGAGTGAAGGGTGCCAGTCAAATGAGACTGTATTTAAGTCCTTGATCTTTTGGCTAGCAGGTGACCTGAGGCTGCCCTTTAACTGGTTGCTTTCAAGAAGCCATTTAATGGCAGCGAATCAGCATTGTTTTAGATTTTTTTTTTAATTTAATGTGATTGGACAATCATTGATGCACCATTTTATGCTCATGTCAATGGTTCACATTTCACTCCCACCATTAATGTAACTACAGATGAGTGAGGGCAACTTTAGGGAGATGGCAACTTCAAGTGGAACTTCAGAAATTAAAGAAATTAAAGAATTTGGTTATTTCTTTAATGAAAGACCCTTTCATAAATTGTTCACTTGATGAAAAAAAGAAGATAAAGGAGCTTGGACCAGACTGACCTGAATTAAGAATTCAGCAGCAGACAATTGATTGAGGACGGACTTACACATGGACTTTTTTCCCTGTCTGAGGAGGAAAGGTCTACCTGAAGAAGCTGCCATAAAAGCAGCTCAGCGATCACCATGTTTCCTGGCTGCTAGAGTGCATCTGCCCTGGGTGTGTGGTCAACAGCGATCATCACAGGCCTGGGGGATAGTGGGCATTTGAGTTGCCTCTGAGGCAGAGAGGGGTAGGCAAAGGTGCAAAGCAGCTTGGAGATACCACCAAAGTGCTCACTAAGTGTCATGTCTTCGAACGCTGATCTTAGAGCTGCTTTTTTTACTGGCTTATCCACTAGTCCTGCTCCTTCGGGCAGTTGAGTACGTGCATGAGATATACTGTATATGTGTTGTTATTAGAACCTTGGAATAATTTTGGTTACAAAAAGGGTGCCACTACAGAAACAAAAGTTGGGAACCACTGATCTAGACAATAGTATGAGGCTATATTTTTGGCAGGATTAGTGAAATGAATCAATTCAATCAGAAATGAACTGAGAAATTTTCAGGCCTGAATGAAAGGAGGGCAAAATTTACGTTCAAGGAAATAGAGGCATCCTGATCGTAAAGGCAGAATAAGATTTAGGTTGAACTTGTCCTGTGAGTGCAGTACAAGACAGGTTGGGGGGGACAAGTTATGTTTTATGATGGGGAGATCTTCAGATCTTACAATGTGAATTTCAGCCCAGGTAAGGTAAGCCTGTTAAATCTGCATAGGACTGGGCAAATGTGGAGTAAAATTGAATGACTCTGGGAATGTGATAAATGATAAATTGGGATGCAAGACTTGAAGAAAATCAGAGGACAAGTGATGGTATGATGTGGATTTATGGAATACAGTGGAAATGGCCAAGGACAGGGCACTCTATTAGCAGAGGCAGAATAAGATTTGGATTGGACTTATGCTATGGATATGTTATAGGACAGACAGAAGTACACATTAGTAGCAGATTATGGAGGTGCTGGTGCATACATTATGGTGTGGGTTTTGGCAGAATGGGGAACTTGGTCAGCTGGCAGATGATTGGGCAGTGTATAGTATAAAATTTGGATGGCATGTCCATCTGTTCATTTCTACACCTGTTGGGGAAATTATGGGACGAATAAGGGGACTGCAGTGTCACGGGCTGAAGTTTTGGAGCTCAGTAGAAATGGAAAAACTGGCATCAAATTGGCCAGCATGGTGAAAAGGGTATAATAATAATAATAATTTTTACCCTGTATTTGTCCTATGGGTCTGGTACTGGACAGGCCAAGATGTGCATTGGCACCATGATGAGGATCAATAGAGCATTTGGAATGACCAGATAGATAGATAGATAGATAGATATGAAAGGCAATAATTAATAAATAAATGTGAAAAGCACTATATAATAAGTAAGTGCTGCTTCAGTTTTTCCCCCGCACACATTTTATTCACCAGCCGCCACTAGTTAAAAACCTCACATAAAAGCAGATTAAATATATATATAATTTCTTTTGTACAGTACATGTTCTTGTCTTAATGTCTCTGCTGGGTCCAGCCCCAACAGCCCTGTATTGCACCATTCATCTTTATTACACATAATTGTCTTTCTTTTAACCATTATAAACTTTTACTTCAACCTTTTTATTGGTTTGTTAGTAATTTGCTGAAAATGGCAAAGGTTAGATTTGTTCCTATGTTGATTTTACTGCTCAGCACCATAATATTCAGAAATACTTTTCTTTTAAAGACTGACTATATGCTGTGTATATAAAGCAGTGAAGAATGTTTCTGAATGTCTGGCTTTAGCCTTTTATGAGTACGGGCAATCTGATTTGTGCTTTCTACTAAATAAAATAAAGTTATGTATTTGAATACATAGTTTTTATCATTTCGATGCTCTTGGGAGCCACAATAAACAAGAATGTATTGAACATTAAAGTAAGAATTTTACTGTACTCTGTACTCATGACAATACTGCTCCTGCTACTAACTGTCTCCAGCCTATTTATCATTGTTGGTGTGTGATTTACAAACATTTCTTACACATACTCAAATGATATCCAATAATTCCATGCAAAATATTTATTCCCCCAAACTCTATGCCCCTTTTTCCATAAATAGAGGACTTTCTAACATGTTTTTCTTCTTTACAGAGTTTTTCTTTTTCTAATTTGTTTATTTTGCAGCATGCTGGCTGGAGGTCAATGTAAGCAGTTTTGAGTTGTTGATTTATGTGGTCTAAATTTATTGTTGTTGTATTTATAGAACACTTCTTAGAAGTTTTCACATACTTTTAGGTTTAGTCTTAATTGTACAATTACTAAGCCTGTTTAATGTTTTTTTTAATGTTACTGGAAAAAGCTTTCTTAACGTTTATACTTTGCCCTGTAAATATAATCTGTCCATAATCACGGACATTTGTATAGTTCCCTATTTATAGACGTCCTTCTTATTTTAAGATCTATAACTTATAAGCTGAATAATTTACCTGGCTGCTGAACACAGTAATGAAAACTTTGCATGCCTTTTCATTTGGTGCTGGAACGAAGGATCTAACCTGAACAGTAATTTGTGATTTTCTCAACCTCAAAGGTTTACTCCATGTATATGAATTTCACATACATGTATATCTGGTATTGCAAGTTGTTGAGCTCCTTTTCTTTTTGTCAGCTTTTCTTTTAGCTGCAGCTGTCCTCACATACAGTACAATTATTCATATTTACAGGGGTACTTTGCAATTAATCATGGCATCAAGATACAGCATATATTATAATATTATACCTCCTTGTCTCTATTGCGAGCTTTGTTTTACTATCCACTGAATGTTTTCGGTGACACTTCTAGTACTATTTACTCTTCAGTCATTCTCCTGGAAGCCATGTCACTTTTCATTGAACCTTATCTTCCAAATGCACTCTAGCAATTTGACAGCTACCCAAGCCCACAGGTAACTTTAGGCCTATCTTTGCAAATCTTCCTTTGGTTTTCTCTGTCTGTCCATCCATTTGATTGTTCATTGCAAGAAAACATGAATGTAGCTCTATTTACATTACATGTATGCATACTAATCATCTGTAGTGTTTAGTTTATTATAAAAGATTAATCTCCATTGTGTATTTCTTAGAAAAATAGTCCAGCGCTATTAAGATCCTGTTGTAGACTGAAAAATGACCTGAATAACCTGAGCTTGTAGAATTTGGATCTGTTCCGGACATTGATCACTCAAAAATAGGAGCTTTCAATTTACACTCCACTTCATTAGTAACAATATATCAGTCGACCCTTAGTCCAGGTGTCAGCCATCATCGCTTTATCAAACTGAAGCAGACTTGCTACACTATGCAGCCAGTCTTAATTACTAAAAGGAACTGCTCATTTGGTTGGATTTGGGCTTATAACCAACACTAAAACCCTTTAGTCACCACCCTTCAAATTCCCAAACATTGTCAAGTTAAATCTGTATAAAAATAGTAGTTCAATGAATTCAAAAAATATAATTGATGTAAACAAAAATAATTAAATTTTATAATCTGTAAATTCCTCCAATTCATCACAAAAATAATGATGAATGTTCAGTTGACATTTAACAAAGATCAAATGCACAGTCCAATCTCTTTTGCATTTCAGCTTTGTAGTTTACAATGAAGTAAAATATGCTGACTTATCAGCATATTTTACATGGATGATTGCACTGCTTTTCATTTTTAAATAATAATAGTAAATCATCTTGCCATAATAATCAATGGAAGATGCAAACATTCTTGGTTATTTCACCTTTAGTATGTTCACTTTGCTCCAGCTTAGGTGGCAGTGTTGCCCACTTGTTTACCAATCTCATGCCACCTTTAGCTTCAGCAAAGGTTCAGCCTCCTTCCTTACTCTAGGGAAACCAAGACAAACTCCATTTATCTAATTAAGAACACCCAACTGTTCAATAATCCAAAATATTAGGGCAAAACTCATATTGGAAATATTTTCAAAACATTCCTTTATTATCACAGTGAAGAACAATATTCCTGTGGCCCTGTCATCTGAATGTATGTCCAAATCTTACCAGGAGAACTACATAGTGAATAGGACTGCGTTTTTGTTATTTCTTTTCTGAAACAACAGGAAAGTAATGGTAAAAGAACAAAGATGTACACAGGCACTGATGGGCCTGAAGTGCTCAGATAAAAGCTCTGAGACAGCAAACATCACTTTCAACAGTTACATTTATTTGTCTTCTGGATTTAGTAGACTATATTTTTGTTAAATTGAGTTTAACTGCTAAATCTAAAACAATGCTGCTAAAATGGCAGTGGTGGCTAAATTCTTACAATCTAAACAACATGATCACCGGTTCAATTCTCCTAAGTGATCAGTTGATAAACTGAATTGTAAGTTTTACATAAACATTTAATTTAATATAGAAGTAATTGATCAGCATCTCTTCATCCATCACACTGATTCCTTAAACTGTTTATAGAGCCAAGTACTGTCCTGTTTTAAATTACAACTTGCAAACAGACGTCACTGTGTTTGGACAAACAACAAGGATTCACCTTTGTAATGCACTGCAGTGTAATATGGGAGTAAGCTTTTGTTCACATGAGCAGCAAGAAAATTCACTCAATTTGTAAGATCAGAACTGCCACAGACATAAAATTCTGTGTTTCATATACTTAGTAACATGATTTTTAGGTTTTGGGGGCATTTTCACTACATATTGTTTGAATATATTGTAGTGTCAGCACCGAGCGCCACAATGGATGAATTCTCTGCTCTTTACATGGCTCTTTGAGGTGGCTTGCTATCCTTAAGAGGACTACTCACCTTTTGCCACACAAGTTGTTAAAAGTGTGTGCGACTGTGCGGAGTTGCCATTTTTATAGGCGCTCTTGCTATAGATGATGTAATGCCAGCTCATTCATTTGGTGACTCATCCCTGGCTGATGTAACTTGTTCAGCGCCATTGCAATATTTTCAGTGCTTTGTTGTTGCTGTATTTTGGCATCTATAATGTTGTACATCAATTATTTTCTGAATTTCATCCAGATGTCCCTTTCTATGCAGTCCAATCCTTTACCCACAGATGTTGTGGCTATAGGGCAATAATTCTGTTTGGAAATGACTTCCACAAATCTGGTTTCTGATCCTGACTCCCTAAATCAATTTTAGAATAGCAAAAACCATGAAAAAATTCCTATTGCAAAACAAAACTTGGACATTTGAGTCATAACTGTAATAGTTTGCCAAATAAAATGAAAACTGGTATTAATGGAGGTGACCGACAGAAGAAACATTAAGAAAACTAACCAAAAGATCTTAACCAAGAATCCATCTTTCAACAAAATCAATTCACAAACCAAAATGATCACATATACATTATTATACCCCTTGTCCATGATGCTGTTTTTTTCCAATGAGAAGGAAATGATATTGCAATAAAAACATGTTATAAAGGTGTATTACATAATGTTAAAAAAGAATAATGAATCTGCAACTTTCTGTTGATTTGCTAATGGTGCAATATACGTTTGCATATTAATGTGTGTTCTAGTAATTTTAAAGTATTTTATTGAATATAAAATAATTTTCTCTTGCTTCCATGTGCGTGTCACATAACTCACACTGCTACTGAATATATAATTGTTTTTAGGTGTTTGAAGTCTGACATTAACAAACTAGTACATTTGAAATCAAAATGGACAGTTCAAATTAAACTGTTTTTTAAATATGAATTAAGCTGTTAATATTTTATCATGTACAAATTCAGAAATGCAATGAATTTAGGTGTTTAATTGTCTGCTATTTATTGCCACACAGCCTTTTTCCCTTTCTTAACTGAGGATGCTTTTGCTTTTTGTGATACTATAAATCAAGCATTACTTCTTGTTCATTGGCCAAAAAGACCACCACTTTCTCTGTTATATGCACTTCTTTTTTACACCATTTAAACAAAACTCTAAACTTTCAGCTTCATAATTGAAGTCAGTGCTTTTGAAGCCTTGATACATACTCTTGATAATTATTTCTCTGGGCTGCTTAAATATTACAAGATTTTCTTCAGTTAACAAGGAAAACCTGTGTTTGTGGGAACAACTGAGCCTTAGTTGTTAGATGAGGCTTATTCAAGCCTGACTTGTTCACCTACATCTTGACTTCATACTTCACAGTGTATAGAAAAGGAAAGCATCTGCTAGTACTTAAAAGAGATCCTTGTGTTGTAACACTGACAGTCACAGCTACTGTATGTGAAACACAGGGGAGCCCGTTACTGCTGCTAAAGGAACATCTAATGGAACATTCTTCTTTTGACTTACCGTATATACTCGTGTATAAGTTGGGTCTTGAAACCCAAAAACTCGATCATTACGTCAGACCCCGATTTATACGCCCATTCAAAAATACGACCCTTAATTTTTTATTTTACATCTTTTTGCTTCCTCGAATCTCGCACCAGTTTCTTAGACACATCGAATTTTGTTGCAGTAGCACAGTTACCAATTTCTTTCGCTACTTCAATGATTTTAATTTAAAACAGGATTCATATTTTCTTCTGATCAAACGCTCCATAGTAGATAAGGGATGCTCTTATGATAAAGGTATAGAGATACAAAAAACACAAAAACATTGTAAACGCTGCTTCGGAATAGTTTGGGCATTACCGTGTGGTCATGTAGGCACAATACATAGAAAAAAAAGCCTGTGTGCTCCGTAGTTACTCTCTCAAGTATGGAGGCATATTAGGGCCATGGAAAAGAAAAAAAAATACGGACACAGTGAAGGAAAAAAAAGTACATGTTGAGAATAAAGTCGAGGAGAGGAAGAGAGGAAGTCAGTTAAGAAGCATGTACCAAGTAACATGGGTCAGAGAACACTTAACACAAAGCATTTAATGTGCTACATTACTTATAATGGGTTTTGAGAAAATCTAGTAAATTAGACAATGATTTTAAAAAGATTTTTACGACATTCTACTTTAATGACAAAATAAACTATGAGAATAAAGTCAAGCTGTCGACTTTAATCTCGACATTAAAGTGGAAATGCAGAGTAAAAAGTCAGCATGTCGACTTTATTCTCGACATACACTTTTTTTCTTCACTGTGTCCGTATTTTTTTTTTTTATCTCTGTGGCACTAATACGCTTCCATACTCAGGTGTGCGTTAGCATATCATAATTTCTTGGGACCAATAGCGTGGTTTTCCCACATTCGACTTATACGACCAACATTATAAAATACCTGAAATTATAAGGTAAAATCAAGCCTGACTTATCTGCGGGAGAACTTACACGCGAGTATATACCGTAGTTGGATTTAACTTGCTTTTTAAGATTTAGCAGTTTTTTCATAACTGGTAGCCAAACGCTAAAGAAATTCAGAGGATAAGAAGCACTGGAAGGCCACCATTTTCCTCCAATGTCTTATTTTTTTTCTTCCTTTTTTTCCCATAGAAACCAAGGGAACCAATGGTGTTATGTTCAGCATGAGATGGGGTGTTGTCCTTTGTCCAGAAGGGACAATTCTGTTTTTAATACCTTGGTAGAAAATGCTCAGTTAGAAACTCCATATATTCTGTAGAGATCATTTTGATACCATCAGGAAATCTATAGGGACTTATCATTTAACTTTCCAATATTTCAGGCCAAATCATCACTTCATCTCCTCCTTGCTAAAGTTATAATCTTGCACGACATTGAACTACTTCACACTTTCCACCTTTAGAAAGATTTTTCTTCCTCCCCATATTGAATAAAAACTGACTTGCTTAATAATGTGGAACAACCTCTTTAAGTAGGTATTTGTTTAATGAAGATCACGTGGCTAACATATTAACAAATCTCTCTGAGCTTGACACCAGTTATCTAAAAAACAAGCAAAAACCTTGATTGACAATAACTAAAACCTAGATGTTTATTTTACTGGAATCTTGGTGATATGTCAATTGCATAATAATTTGAAACACAGGGTACTATGTTCCATTAACCTCAGAAACTGGTTGCTAATGAAGAGGGTGGCTAGTAAAAAAATCTGCACACAATGCGGCCCTCCAGGGTAGGAGTGTGGCACCCATGACTTAGAACAAAGTGTACTGTCAATGAAAAGTGATCTGCTATTCCTAAACAAGTTGTAACACTATTCTATGGAGTGAAATCATTGATAAAATCAAATGAAAAATGAGTTTTCAGAAATGAAAAAGGACGTAATAATTCCGCTGGGCAACAGTAATTGTGGAAACAGACTGCACAAACAATGGCAACAAGATTACACATAATCCAAAAATGATTTTGTAAAGACTGCCATGCAACCAATTACTACTTTCAAATACCATGACAAATTAATTCTTTGGACGTTTAAACCTGTGTATGTTCCATAACAAGAGAAACTGTCCCTTGTCTCAACATTTCTGAGTGAACACTTCCAGAAACAAAAATCCCTCCATTACACAGCATATCTCTAGTGGGTTTATTTCTTGTCTTGATTATTTAATTTTTTTATACAAAGAATATTTGGAAAAAGAATAAAAGTCCTGACAGAAAAACTTTTCTAGTATTTTATTGTTAAACTGACAGAGTAAGACAAGTTCCATAACATTAGTGTTCCCTGGTCAATATAAAATAATGAAGTTAAATTGAAGAATAACACTTATCTAGCGTGTCTGGAATTTAAATGCTTGGCAGTTTCAAATGAGTCAATTTTTTATGATCAGAAAAGGTTGCAAAAGAATGGCACGCGCTCTGAAGCCATTCCTCCATTCCTTAGGTGCAATATAAATGTATGTCATTTTTGAAAATAACTTAAGGAGGTTACAATACTGCATGATAGGGGCACGCACATCTGTCAATAAAGGTCCGGGGTTGCTTAATTTCTGTATAGAGGGGCGGTGGTGAACATCTGAAAGAAAAAGAGAGAAAGAATAAGGTGGAAGGAAAAGAATGGACTCGGTGTCAGAGTGTATGGAGAAGAGCAACTGCACAAAGTAGTGAGAGTAACAGTCTATTATTTTAGAGGTGTGCCTTTAGACCCCGACAGCAGGACACAGGAGGACTAATTGTTATTTCAGTCTTACAGTTTTAGTCAATCAATGACATTAATATCACCCGTGTAACAATATAACAAACTTTATATAATTTTTTGTTATACATTTTTTCCAAGTTTCAGAATTGCTTTTCTGTTTAAGACACAAAATTACCAGAATCTATTATTAATTTCATTCTGTAATTGATTCTTAACAGGCTCTTTTATTAATATTATGTTTCGTAAATTCTGAGATGCCATTTTGTTTTTTGAAATGGGTGGTACCTTTTTTTTGAGCTTTTGCTCCAACACTATGAAAAGTTGTTAAGGGGCATGGTCATGTAGGATATCATTAGCAGTATCGTATAAAGTTCACTGCCTGCGCACTCCTGTTGGTGTAAGAGAAAGCCTGATTAGGAAACACGTAGCAAATAATGATTGGGTCGGGGAGCACATAGAATACAAAGCGTTTAAGTGCAACTTTAGTTACAATGAGATTTAAGAAACTCTAGTAAATTAAACATTGATTTTAAGATGAAGTCAACATTCTTGATTTTAAGATGAATTTTGTGATGTTCTACTGTAATGATAAAATAAACTACGAGATTAAAGTGGAAATTTCGAGATTAAAGTTGACATTTTGACTTTAATCTCGACAGACCTTTTGTTTTCTTCACTGTGTCCCTTTTTTGTTCTTCTCTGTGGCCCTAATATTCGTATGACACTCAGACACTCGCCTTTTCATGTCGACAACTGACCACTTCTTTTTTATTTCAGGCACTGTGCGACTTTCTGAACTTCCATCCTTTCATCCATTATCCAACCCGCTATATCCTAACTACAGGATCACGGGGGTCTACTGGAGCCAGTCCCAGCCAACACAGGGCACAAGGCAGAAAAACAAACCCTGGGCAGGGTGCCAGCTCACCGCAGTGCGTGCACACACACACACACCCACACACCAAGCACACACCAGGGACAAGTTAAAATCGCCAATGCACCTAATCTGTGGGAGGAAACCGGAGCACCCAGAGGAAACCTTTCTGAACTTGAACTTTTGAATTCCACTCCATCAGTTTCCTTCTGTTGCTCAGTCATACCACTACCTAAGCCACCAAATTGTACATTTTTCTTTGCCATCACTTCACTGAGTAGGACCTCCACTTCGCATTTGGTGAAATTATTTTTTATACACACCATTGTCTTTTTCAATAAAGCACTGAACAGAAGGGGCTATTTATATTGCTTTGCATATTCAAATATGCAAAATTATGGGAGGAGTCGGGGTTGGACTGTAGGCACATTCATGTGTGTTAAAATTCACGTTGGTTGGATTTATAAAGGGGAAGTGTGGGGAAATTTGCTTACGCACAATTTTACAATGATCTCCTGATCCTTCCGTCTTTGCCCTTGTCTCTGCCACCCTTATGTCTCCTGACAGTACAAGTAGAGTAGCTCTGACAGGTACTGTATATAGTCAAATCTGTTGTGAAACAAACTAACAGGCTTATTTATGGCATGCAGTCTTGACACCCCTGGAGGTAGTAGTGAAGGAGAAAATTATAAGAAAACTGAGTGCCATTATGAACAATGATGCTCATCCACTCTCTGTCACACTAGCATTGAGTATTTTCAGCCAATTAATTACTCAGCAGAAGTGTGTCAGGAAACACTCCTGCGGCTTCTTTATATCAGCAGTAAGCCTGCACAATACCTCACTGTGACTGTAATGGCTGCTCTTATTTTAAGCCATGTCAGAAGTTTATTTCTTTTCAGTTTTCTTTCTTTTTAATCATTCTGGTGTGTGTTTAAGAGGAGGTGTGTTGTTTTTCAGAGTATAACAATATTTTATGTATTTATTGAAGTTTTGTAAAAAGGAAATTTCCGCCTGAGGATGAATAAAGTGTATCTACCGTATATTCTCACGTTTAAGTTCTCCATCAGATAAGTCGGGGCTTGATTTTACTGTAAATTTCCGGTATTATGTTGGTCGTATAAGTCGAATGTGGAAAACTCACGCCATTGGTCCAAGAAATTGTGATATACTAACACCCACCTGAGAGAGTAACCATGGAGCACACTGCCTTTTTTTCTATGTATTGTGTCTACGTGACCACACGGTCATACCTGAACTATTCCGAAGCGAAGTTTACACTGTTTTTTGTATTTCACATCCTCATACACCTTTATCGTAAGAACATCCCTTATCTACGATGGAGCATTCAATCAGAAGAAAATATGAAGCTGGTTTTAAAGGAAAAGTCATTGAAGTGGCAAAAGAAATTGGTAACTGTGCTGCTGCAACAAAATTCGATGCGTCTGAGAACTGAACTGGTGTGAGATTGGAGGAAGCAAGAAGAAGTAAAAAAAAAATTAAGTGTCGTATTTTTGAACGGGTGTATAAGTCGGGGTCTGATTCATGATCTGCTCTCGATTCATTTTATTGTGCTTTATGACTAAGAACTGATCTGATGTTCACACCCACCTGGTTGTGGCTCTGGGGTGATCACACCTGTAATGCCCAGTGTTACTTGTTTGTGGCTATATGTTGGAACCACCAAATCCTGATGCCTCCTTCCTGCTATGCTTTCTGCTGCTTTGCTATCGGCGCTTTTCTGTGCCACCGCACCCCACCCATCTCACCAGTTCCGCTGTGTTGTGCTGCTTCTCCACTGCTATCAGATAAATATTGCTCACTATCATGCTAAAATACTCTTGTGACAAACTCCTTATTATTAAACAGCTTGTCCAGAGCAAATGGTCTGACTGGAATATCCTAAAAGACACCAGTATTTTGCGGTGCCCAAAATATGTACATCACGGGTCAGGTTGCCGCCACCGCCGGGCTGCGAATGAAAAGATCACCGGCAGCATTTGCTCAGGAATATGCCGTCCTACTCATGGCCCAGGAAATAGAAGTGTCAGTGTGCCAAATTTACAGTATGTGAAAATAAACTCCGGTCACGGCTCTGTGCAAAAAGAAGTCTCATCAACTAATATTGCATTATTTAATTCGAGATCTCTTAATGGCAAAGCATTGGTCCTGTCAGAATTCATCATTGACACCAAACTTGATATGCTGTGCTTAACGGAGACTTGGCAAAAACCAAATGAATTTACGTCTCTCACGGAGGCGACACCACCTAGTCACATTTTCCTCACAGAGCCTCGTAGCTCAAGACAAGGTGGAGGACTTGCAGTATTTTGTCAGAGTAGATTTAAACATCAAAAGAATCCCAATTGATTGTCCATTGTCTTTCAAGTGTCTGGCTCTTAAACTAATAATGAAATCAGGTCCTGTCTTACTCACTATTCTTTATCGTCCTCCAAAATACAATGCATCCTTCTTATCTGATCTGACCAAACTATTAACCCACTTAAGTTCCTTTTCCCAGAGAGTCATTCTTCTTGGTGATTTCAACATCCATATTGACATCCTCACATCTAAACTGAGAAATGAATTCCTATCCTTACTGGACTCTTTTGACTTGACACAACATGTTGATTTCCCCACCCACTCTGGTGGTCATATATTGGATCTGATCTGTACGTCTGGACTATCTTTTGCCAACATTTACAGCACTGATTTAGGACTCTCTGACCATAAAGCAGTACTTTTCACTGTCTCATTACCTCTCCCTCATCTTACCTGTAAACGACAAATTACTTACAGAAACCTTAAAAATATCTCTCCCTCTATCCTTTCTGGATTCATTTCTGATCTTTTACTGTCTCCACCTATTCCATCAACACTAGATAGTCTTGTTGACCACTATAACTCAGCCCTTCATTCAGCACTAGATAAAACAGCTCCTTTAAAACATAAGGAGGTTTCCTTTAAGCATTCAGCTCCTTGGTATAATTCAGAATTGCGATCTATGAAAGCAGCTGGCCGACGCCTTGAGAGAATGTCACATAAGTCTGGCCTCACCGTGCACATCCAGGCTTTCTCTGACCACCAAAGAGCTTACAGAGAAACACTAACTGCTGCCAAGAACACCCATTATGGCAGAATAATAGAAAGTGGCCACGATAACCCAAGGATTTTGTTCTCTGTTGTTAATAAACTACTCAAACCCACATCTGGCCCAACTACCTCCTCAACTGAAGTCTGTGAGGAATTCCTCCATTTTTTCCGTAACAAACTTAAAGATCTAAATAATTCATCTAACATAAACACATGATCTGTTTATATCTCTCCCTGTTTTCCCACTCCATCCAGCTCCTTCTCTAAGTTCTCACCAGTCACATCATGCTTTTGTTAATGACCTGCTTTGTAAGATGAGGCCAACTACTTGTGTACTGGACACCATCCCCACCACACTACTTAAATCCTGCCTTCATGCCATAATCCCGACTATTACAACAATAATAAACTCATCCCTTGACACTGGCTCTATGCCGCTCACTTTTAAAACCGCTTCTGTAACCCCCATGTTAAAAAAGTCTGGTCTTGATGCTGACAATCTGATGGAACCCTTTCAGTCTGGTTTCAGAGCACAGCACAGCTGTGAAACTGCTCTGCTACGTGTAACCAATGATTTGTTTATGGTAGCAGACTCTGGACAAACCAGCATATTAATTCTGTTAGACCTCAGTGCAGCATATGACACTGTCAGACATAACATTCTACTGTCCAGAATGGAGAACATGCTGGGTATCTCTGGCACTGTCCTCAAGTGGTTCAAGTCCTATGTGACTGATAGGCAAGAGTTTGTTAGTCTTGGCAACAGCAGAGCGAGCTTAGCACCAGTCATACAAGGAGTTCCTCAGGGCTCTGTCCTCGGCCCTCTTCTCTTCTGTATTTATATGCTTCCCCTTGGCCATATTATTCGTAGCTATGGACTGGGTTATCATCTTTATGCAGACGATACTCAACTCTATTTCAATGTTAAAAGTGGAACTTCATCAGAGCTTTCTCAGCTCACAACTTGCCTCAGTGAATTTAAAACCTGGATGGAGCAGAACTCTTTAAATTTAAATTGCAACAAAACTGAACTCCTGTAAATTGGGACTAAAGTGCAACTTAATAAAATGAGCTCCTTCCCAGTCCATCTTGGCGGTGATCTCTTTAGACCTGCCTCTACTGCAAAGAATCTTGGTGTCATTTTTGATTCATCCCTTTCTTATTCCGCCCACATAAATCACATTAAGAAACTTTCTTACTTTCACCTCCGTAACATCACGTTTTCACTCCTTTTTCTCCTTTTCTAATGCTGAGAAACTTGTCCATGCTTTTATCACATCCCGCATCGATTGTAACTCGATGCTGGCAGGTGCCCCTTCTAATCTTATATCACAGCTCCAGCTTATTCAAAACTCAACTGCAAGAGTCCTTACTCGAACCAGCAACAGTGAGCACATCACACCCATCCTGCTTCACCTTCACTGGCTCCCTGTGTCTTACAGAATTGAATATAAAATCCTGCTAATAACCTACAAAGCTTTAAATGTAGTGCCAAACTACATCAGTGACTTTCTCCATCGCTATGTGCCTGTCTGCCCACTAAGGTCCTCTGATTCTGGCAATCTTGTTGTACCCCACACTAATCTTCACTCCATGGGTGACAGGGCCTTCAACTGTATAGCGCCCAGACTCTGGAATGACCTACCAAAATTAATCAGGTCAGCTGACTCCATGAATTCTTTTAAAAAACAACTCAAAACTCATCTGTTCAGGAAGGCTTTTAGCTCTACTTGACTTTACTACCCTTCTTTCAGTTTACCTCTATGTCAAGATGCTCATGTAACCTGAGTGTGTGTTAGACCATCAATTATGTTGTCTGTTAGGCTTTTCTCTGAATTTACTATCTCACTCTTCTTTATTTATTTATCTGGTTTAGTACAATGCTATATGCTGTATACCCTGCTGTTCTTTCTTAAACTCTGTGAAGTGCCTTGAGCATGGGAAAGGCACAATATAAATAAAATATATTATTGTTACTATTATTATTATTATTATCAATTTTTCAGGTTTCAAGACCCAACTTATACGCAAGTATATACACTACATACCTGTCTGTCTGTCTTCCAAAATCAAAAAGACCATACATAAGCCTTAGAAGGTTTAAAAAGTAAAAAATAAAAATATAGTCTGTCAGCCAACATGTCTTAGTTGCAAAGCTCTGTGTCTCACTTTTGTTAGTCACCACAATATTTTGAGCTATGTTGTCAAATCAAACATCTTGAATTTCCTCTTTTTACAACTTGCACTACTGTAGACTATGGAAACAGAGTGTTTGACTAATTAGAAAAGCCAACAAATCTCTGTAATTGCTAAAGGGATTTAAAAATGATCACACAAATTTAGGATTTTTCAAATTTTATAGTATCAATAATTATGTCTTAGCTACAAATTTCAGAGCAAAGAAACAGTTGGTCTGATGCAAATCTAAAGTTACAGGGTTTTACTTAGGGCACAGGTGTCAAACTCTGTTCCTGGAGGGCCGCAGTGGCTGCAGGTTTTCATTCTAACCATCTTCTTCATTAGTGACCTGTTTTTGCTGCTAATTAACTTTGTTTGCCTTAATTATAATTAACTTGACACAGACCCCTTAGTTATCTTTTTCCTTAATTAGTAGCCAAGCAATAATGAGACACAAAACAAGCAGCCGCATGACCAGCTCACCTGTGCCCATCACACATCTGAAAATAAGGAAAGGTTGAAGGTCTCAGTAAGGCTGATCTCTCAGATCACCAAAACATCTTAATGGTGATCTTAGTGAAAACACAAAATCCAACAGTTGTGGGAATATCTGCTGTGGCAGAATGAGAGCAGTAACAGGCCATGGAATTAAATAACGTGTTTAATTAACAGCAAGAATCAGCTTCTCATTAAAAGATCGGTTGGACTTTGAAATCCCAGTTTAGCTGGTCATCTGTTGGCTCGTTTCATGTCTCATTTCTTTTTGACTGTCATTTAATGAAGAAATGAATCAATTCAGAGGACTGAATCCTTAAAAACAGGGCAATTAAAATGAAGGGAAAAGGACTTAATTAGCATGGAAAACTGGTCAGTGATTAGGGAAAGGGCTAGAATGAAAACCTGCAGCCACTGCGGCCCACCAGGACTGAAGTTCGACACCCCTGACTTAGGGTCTTCAAAGCTCTGAATATGATCTTTTGCTATCCTAAAGTTGGGGAAATACAAAGACGGTATAGACCATTTTAGACTGAAAGATAATGTGGCATGTGCATATCCAAAATTGTTAGAATGTGATTCAGAAGGCTACCATGAAGGGTGTTGATGCACTAATAACTAACTAAAGGGAATGATTTTTGTAAATTCATTTGAAGTAAAATCCTAAACTAAATTAAATGCACATATTGGCTAATTGTGTTAAGCTTGCTGCTAAAACAACTGCTAAATTTGTCAGCACCCACTCTGAAACAAACAGTGCCAATAACTATCATCTCCATTATGGTATTTCCAGAAATCTTTATCTCTTAAGTGTTTCTTTCCTTCTCTAGTACTGTGTATCATCTATTAACATGAGATGGAAAAAATAATGACTTAATTTGCTTGCTATTGTACTACAATTAGGTAGGTTGAGGAGAATGCACTGGTACAGCAGTCCCATACTTCAGAAACGACCATCTATCTGCCACAGCCAGGTGTTACTTGGGTGGCCACAATGAGGATCTTTTGAGCCAGATCACATTCAGGGAATTGCTCCACATGGCCGTAGTCCCGTAACTGGAACTCTCTCACAATGCAGGTAATGTGCCTCATTTGGGACTCCATGAGCAACCATTCGTTTGACACAAAGTCAAACCAGTGGTACCCAACGATTCTCCGAAGAGACACAGTACCGAAGGAGTCCAGTGTTCATCTCAGGTAACTGGATAGCATTCATGTCTTGCAACCAAATATCAAAATAGGAAGCACCAGGACTCTAAAGACTAGGACCTTCGTCCTTTTGCATAGATATCGCGACCTTATGACCCCTCATTCTCTCTTAAGCAGTCTATTGACTTAATAGGAAGAGTCACCAGCAAGGTTATTATAGTTTTGCCTTCTTATATTAGTTTTTATTTCTACATTTATTCTGACCTTACTTGCAAATTCAGTTTAGTTTTAGTTTTCCTTCATCGTGTATTTTTAGTTTTACTTTAGTTTTTATTTTACAAAGACACTTCTATTTTATTTTTATATATATTAGTTTCAGTTTTAGTAATTATAGTATGGTTAAAGAGCAACTATGGAGTTAACTATACACTTAACGGGTTTGGATATAATATGAATTTGATGTTAGTGGAAGCTTGCTACACTACACAACACAGTCTACTATTTGGTTTTGTTTTTGACTCATAAAAACAAGCATAATCAAAACCAGGTACTGAATATGAAAAAGTTTACACAATTTTATAAATTTTAAGATATTTTCTATGTCATTTGTGCTAAACAAATCTGCATTGACTGTTGGCACTTTTTTCTGTCCCTTTTATTGCCCAGAATGGGCCAATTTGTAATGAATTTTAAGGTGTGAAAGTTTTTTACTCTAAATGTCTACAACACACAATATATCCTGCACCAACGACAATGTGCTTATAATGAATGCCTTCAATATTTAATTCAAAAATCTCAAACACTGGGCTTTGTTATTTTCTACTAGCCATATTGATCTCTGATTCTATCCCAGGCACAAACAATTTGCACCTGCAGGCCTGAAAATATATAAAAAAAAAATAAAAAGAGATTCTACTGTGTTCTGACAGGTGTGACCATGAAAATCACAGGGGTTAAGGAAGAACGGGGGTTTTAGGCTTGAATGAGTGTGCAGACCACACCTAACTGTGAGGGAAACAAAGAAAAACAAGCATATAGCGTGAAGGTTAGTGGCAGTGAGACTTGAACAGCCCACCATAAGAACAGTAAACCGTTAATGAGCAGAGCAATAGCAGGCAATAAGAGTATGAACAGGCACAAAATGACAGAGACAGCATCTGAGATTAAGAACATTATCTAAACCTGTTTATCCAGAGCAGGATCACAGGAACCTGGAGCCTACCCCAGCAGGTTTGGATGCAAGGCAGGAAAAATCCCTGGTATGCAATATGTATGATATCGCTGATGTTAAGAACAAAGAGAATATGATATTTCAACTGTCTGATCTGAGAGAGAGAGAAACATTGAAAAAATGGGGACAGATATTTTAAAGGATAATTGTACTACTGGATTATCTTCACAATATCAGGTATTTTGAGCTGTGAATATGAACTAAAAAGATAAATTAATAAATATAGAATAAATACAAAAACAAATTAGTATGTTTAGCTTTTCACCACTTGGCAGACTGTCTTCCCCCACCTACCTGTAGTTCAGTAGAGACATTGCCAATTCAGGAATTTTACAAGGTTTTTTATCACTTCATTGTTAAATGATGTTTTAAAAGCAAAAGTGATTGGTCAGCAACAATATGCTGATCTTGTATGATGACCTTGTCAGTCTCTTGATCAGTGCCATTTTATTTTCAAAAATTGGGAGTGGTCTCCCCTCGACTTTCTCGTATACTCGGATATGGGGATGGATATTTGAGGAGTAAACCGCAAGACAAGGATTACATTATGTACATTAAAGAACCATCAACAACAAATCAAATCAAATTAATAATATATTGAACAATTATTATAAAAGTAAAGTTGAATAAATCGGACTCTGCAGCTGCATGAATAAAAAAAAATTGAGTATGTGTTCAGGTAAAGTACCATTTCTGGTTAATGGATTTGGCCCAAAAGTGAAGACAGATCTACATGTTTGGTGTAACAACCACATGCCAAACTTCATCCATTTATCTAGTTGCGTTTTTGAGATATCGTGTTTATACACACACACACAGACATAATTCCAAAAAACTATATTTTCGGATTTGGGGAGCTCTAAAATGTCAAGATTCATCAAAATATCGAGGTCAATTTTTTTCATGATTACTATACTTTCTCTATACTTCGAGTGCGAAGTGGCAGGTGAATTACTGGCAACGAAAAGCAAGCACGTGAGAAATAAATTGAAACGTTACTCACTCCTGATTTTTCTGTCCATACGGTAAAGTTTTTGTTGAGCGGCACATTCCTATTTCAGGCATTTGAATCGCATCTTTATATACAACAAGTGCAAAGAAAGGCACCACGTAAATCGCTTTCTATTCCACACACGTGTTCAGCTTGCTGTGTCAATGCAAATGCTTTGTGAACAGCCACCCTCTGTCACCAGCTGCCGATCACTGGATGAATACGTGTGGGCGGCTCGTGGTGGATGGCTTTCAGTTATAGAGTTAAATCTTATAAGGGTTAAAAACTAACAGCAAGAAAATTAATTCAAAAATGAAAACTAAAAATATGTTTTGTAAATTATTATTTTATTTCAGTTAGTCTTTCCAGCTACTTTAATAGTTTCGTTTAGTTTTAGTTTTTCATTTCAGTTTTGTTAATTATTTTATTTCAGTTTATGAAAATGTTTTTTTAATAATAGTTTCAGTTTTGATTTTAGTTTTCGTTAACTATAATAACCTTGGTCACCAGAGATATAAATGTCACTGCTGAGGTAAGTAAACCTCTCGAAAAGGTCGACACTCTCTCTGCAGACAGACAGAATGCTGATGGCTGTGCCTAAGAGGTCATTAAAGGCATGGATCTTAGTTTTTTATCCTGGACACTCGCAAGCCCAGATACTCACACTCCTCACTCGGTCTCTCGAGAGCCATGCTCATGGTCTCAATTGACTCTGCGAAATAAATCTTTCTTCACCAACAGATGCTCCAGAGCTGCTGGACCCCACAACCCTGCCCAACATCCAGTCCATGCAAGCACTGAACAAGTAAGGTGCAAGAACACACCCCAGAATCAACTGGGAAGAATGCAGAGCTTCTTCCTCCACACTGCACAGCACTCACAGTACAAGTGTACAGGTGGGCCGTGGCATCCAGCAACATTGGAGGGATCCCATAAAATAACAGAATGTCCCACAGAGCAACTCAATCAACTGAGTTGAATGCTTTAAGAAATTAGACAAAGGCTGCAAAAGAAACTCTGCCTATACTGAGCATTTGCACTTGATGAGAACTCTCAGCACTAGGATACAGTCTTAGACTTAAAACTAGACTGCTGCGGTCATTGGTAGGTGAGCAAGTGATCTTGGATCCTATTAAGAATGACTCTAGCAAGGACCTAACCCAGCACTGACAGCAGTGTTATCCCCATGTAGTTTCTGCAATCCAGGAGATCACCCTTCCTTTTCCATATAGGGACAAGAAGTCCTGTTTTCCAGCCAGTTGAGATGATACCCAGCTCTCAAATGGAAGGAAAGATTGCTTGCAATGCCAGGAGGACAGCCTTACCACCAGCCTGGATAAGTTCACCCCGGATACCCCAGATCTCTGTAGCTTACCTGACCCTCAGCTGGTTCATCACCTATGCAATCTCAGTGACATTGGGTGGTTCACAGCTAATTGAACGATCAACCTCAAGAATTGTGGATCCAAAGATGTCCAACGTCCCAACTCAAAGTTTCCAGCCCAGTGGGTCACAAATGCAAATAGGTAGACTGGAAGAAAATACATAGTTTCATGTACAGTTGTTGCTTTAAACATATTACAACTAGTGCATGATTCTATAAGTTTAGGACAACCTATATATTATTTTTATGTTAAGTATGTTATTTCTTATGATTACTGAAGAATATAGCTTGAAAGTATACATTTGCAATGATCAAACACCCCAAGACCACACTGATCTTCTGAAGAATTTCAGTCCCATGGCAATGAAATGTTACTGTTAGCATTTGGTTGAGGATCAGAAATGATTCTGTTAGGAGTTAACATTTAAGAAATAAAACAGCCATTAAAGTGTATTTTAAAGCTGTGGGAAATTCAATGATTTGTATCACAGGAAGAATGTAGCCATAAGCCTTGAGAAGAATTCCCAAAATCAATGCAGGGCTTTAAGGGGATGACTTAACAAGAGAAAAAAACTGAAGAGATTATTTTTTTCCAGTTTAAGCTTTTTGCAGGCTCAATGAAAGAATTTAAAATTAGCATAAGATTGAATCTAGTTGCTTAAAAAAGGTTTTGTAAGAGAAAAGTTAAATTTAGCGGAAATAACAGATAAATTAACTAAAGTTGTTAAACAAAATAACACACTTCTTATTTTATTTTAAGATATTGGGTTGTTTTTTTGAAAAATGAGTTGCTATGCTAGTTTGGACAGTGAGATTCTGCAGCAAACATTTTACAATAAGTTCATCATTTCTTCCTAAAAAAAAAATAGGATGGTGTATTAAAAACTTTTTTATGATAGTACACTATAAATATTAAATAAATGTTTTAGATTTTTTAAAATAAAAATAGGACACAAGGGAATATCTGAACCAGTACTGGGAGAACATGCAGTTTCAGGCAAAGAAGTATGAGGTGGCAAAGACAGTGCTCATGTTTGGCTGAGGAAATGATACTTTTGTTAGAATATAAATTCTTAGAGCACATCATATGTACTGTGGTGTGCATTTATTTCCTATTGTGTAGCATATTGGACTGGCGAGCTTTGTTGGCTGAATGGCCTGTTCTCGTCTAGAGTGTTCTAATGTGTTCTAATATTAATACACCATATTGGTTGCTTTATTTAAATACTCTTAAGTAACCTTGTTAGGACCAAAGTCAAATAAAATGTAATTTCCTTCATGAATTGATATGCTTTGCATACAAATAACAATCAATAAGATTACATAATTATGCAATTTTCTGTACACTAATAGCTAGGTGAATTAAAAAGAGTACTTTTTTTTCACTGGTTGAACAAGAATAGACTTAAAACCAGCAGTAATTAAAATTGGAGCACATGCTAATTTGACAAAAAAGAAGCTGAATTGTGATTATTAGTATTTTTAAAGGTAAAAAAACTACAGGCAAAAATCTGCAACATAATTTAACACTGCAGGATTAAGATACTTAGAAAGTTTAATAAAAAAACAGGAAATTCTACCACCAATAGTCAAGTAAGGTGGCATAATTAGCGCTGGTGCCTTATATTAAGGAGACCTGGGTTTGCACTCCGGGTCTTCCCTGCATGGAGTTTACATCTGCATGGGTCTCCTCTGACATGCAGGTTAAGTGAACAGGCAACGCTACAATGGGCCCTGTTGTATGTTCACCCTGCAATGGACTGGCACCCTGTTCAAGGTTTGTTCCTGCCTTGCTCCCTATGCTAGTTGGGATAGGCTCCACTGCGACCCTGGTCAGAATGAACTAGGTTAGAAAATGACGTATATGATTTTCAAAGTGAATGCTGACCGCTTATCCCTTGAACTCACATTTCATCAAACTTTGAAATGACTGTATCTATATGTACAGCACACATTTTTAAAATTGTATTTTGAATGCAACTACAGTATATTGGTCTGCAGTGTTCCTGACGCAATCGAAATTATTACTGGCATGTATACTAATACTTGGATGTACTCTCTATACACCCAGGCTATCCAGACCTCTGGGCCCCGTAGTTCAGTATTTCACATCCCTAACCCTGCTTAACCCCTCAATGAAACTCCTAGGTTGACAGTCTCCACAGCTTAACCTCTGAGGCATGAAAAGTGTATGAATCTAAATCAAATTACTGTTAAAAGACTTTATCTTTTTTGTAAAGCACAAGTGACCCATTTGTAGTTAGGATACAGCGAGTTGGAAAATGACTGACTGACTGACAAAACAAAATAAAATAAATAAGGATTAAACGAAGATAGCACCTAATATAGTACCATCCATCCATCCATCCATCCTCTTCCGCTTATTCGGGGTCGGGTCGCGGGGGCAGCAGCTTAAGCAGAGAGGCCCAGACTTCCCTCTCCCCGGCCACTTCTTCCAGCTCTTCCGGGAGAATCCCAAGGCGTTCCCAGGCCATCCGGGAGACATAGTCTCTCCAGCGTGTCCTGGGTCTTCCCCGGGGCCTCCTTCCGGTTGGACGAGCCCGGAACACCTCACCAGGGAGGCGTCCAGGAGGCATCCTGATCAGATGCCCAAACCACCTCATCTGACTCCTCTCGATGCGGAGGAATAGCGGCTCTACTCTGAGCCCCTCCCGGATGACCGAGCTTCTCACCCTATCTTTAAGGGAAAGCCCAGGCACCCTGTGGAGGAAACTCATTTCAGCCACTTGTATTCGCGATCTCGTTCTTTCGGTCACTACCCATAGCTCATGACCATAGGTGAGGGTAGGAACATAGATCGACTGGTAAATTGAGAGCATTGCCTTACGGCTCAGCTCTTTTATCACCATGGCAGACTGATGCAGAGCCCGCATCACTGCGGATACCGCACCGATCCGCCTGTCGATCTCACGGTTCATTCTTCCCTCACTCGTGAACAAGACCCCGAGATACTTGAACTCCTCCACTTAGGGCAGGAATTCTCCCACAACCCTGAGAGGGCACTCCACCCTTTTCCGGCTGAGGACCATGGTCTCGGATTTGGAGGTGCTGATTCTCATCCCAGCCGCTTCACACTCAGCTGCGAACCAATCCAGAGAGAGCTGAAGATCACGGCCTGATGAAGCAAACAGGACAACATCATCTGCAAAAAGCAGTGACCCAATCCTGATGTAATACTTCATGTTTTTTTTGTGTTTTAATTGTTAGCATCTATAATGCAGTTAAGACATTAGTAACTAGTGATACATGCAGACCCAGTCTGTATGCCAAAGTAAAAGGCAAATAAAGCCAAGTTAAAAAATAAGGAGCTATTGATACTTATGCTTTCTAAATAGTCACTTCTTTCAGTTCCTCTAGAAGTGATAATGTATTTTATTAATTCTGGTTGCTTACCAAGCAGGACTTTTCTATTTTGTCAAAACATTTGTTTGTTTTCAACATGAAAAAATACAGCTTGACACTGATCACATCACTGATGCCACTTTGGTAATTAGTGGTCTTCAAAGAAACAACAATGTAAGGATGTAAAAGCATTGCTTTCACATGGTTGGAAGTTTTGATTAATTGATGATCTTCTTGATTGCCACTGTGTATTTCTGCCTCCTGGAGTGTATCCTGGATTTTGTCTTGCATGGCTACGAGCCATGGTGTCTGTCTGCTGCTCAACTGGCCTGTATTCAGGATTACTTCTTGTATGTCAATGTGATTCACTGTCTTGTCTTCTTATGGGAGGGGGTTGCATGACCCAACCAAAGACAAGATATTAACAACAGTAAACTCTCTTCATACAGCCCCCTCTTATAAGACAAGACAGTGAATCACATTGACATGCAAGAAGTAGCTGGTATGCATTTCTCCATCTTTGCCTTTGTTGAATTCTGTAGTTGACACTCATTATGGTGTTTTTGATCATGTAATCTGCCCCACGAGTTTACTTGACAATCAGTATATGTCCCTGCTCCCCTTTTTCCTTCTACCATTATCACTTGGTTTTGTGATCACTTAGCCATTTTACACAGCTGCCCACAATTCACTTTGCTGAGGTTGCCTCTACCTGAAATTTTGTAGGTCATAAACTTCAGATTAAGACCAAGATCAAAGGTCTACCCCAGGAGTTTGTGAGTAACTGCACAATAGGTGGCCAGACTTTAGCATTTTATACATTATATGCATAGATAAAGAAAATAATAGCCTTATAGTAATTTAGCAACAGTAACCCAGATTCAGACTTTCCTTTTTGTCTTCAAGACCAATGTAAAATTATAATGGCCGTTTATATTTGAATTTTTTAACGAAACTGTTCAGGACCTCTTGTGTATATGTGTTAAATTCCACCCCATTACTACCATTTGTCTGAAAAAGAACATTCGATTCTGAACTGGTGTAATACTTACTTTTTAAGATTTATAACTCATAACATAATTAACATTTACATTTCTTCGCATGAGTAATATTTCCATATTTCTGATTTAATTTTCACTTACATTTATCGTTTATTCCGAGCACATCTCATCAGTCTTAGGATCATTATACTGTTTACCTGTGTCCTTTACGATTGATTTTAAAATACTGTTAAAAGTATGTAAAGCTCTGAAATAATAAGCTTATTATTAGTTAAGTATTAAAGAAGCAGTCTTTTGCTGTTATACTTTGCGTCAGGCTAATACCGCAGAACATTTTCAAAAACTCTTAAAAGCCCACTTTTGTAATTTGACTTTTTAGCTCCACTTCTAATCATTTTTTTAATATTTTAGTATCATTATTAACTTCTGCTATATTCTGTTTTCTTTTCTGGTTTTGCACCACTGCCATTTGATTCACCTACTCGGCAGTCACATGTGATATTAAAAGTAATGCGGATACTCCAACTGTTGACGAGACCCACTGCATTGAATTTTTTAGGACAAAGCATAAACACAATAAGGAACTACTTTAGCACCTTTATGTTAGTTAGATTGTCCAGGGGGGCAGCATGGTCTTCTGGCCTTGGAACCCCTGCAAGTTTAATTTCTCCTTCATCTTCACCAACTGTTTTTTTTAGTTTTCTTTTCTCCCTGGTTATCTGATCATAGCCACTGACTTATCAATATAATCTTTTGAAAGGCATAAAAATTTTAATCCATAATTAAGGACTCTATCCATTACTTGTATATCTGCACGATGTAAGTTCATATTGATTTATGCTTATTTACTATTTTGGTATTTATTCATATACTGTATCTATTTATTTGTAATGTATTATTTTCCTTTTTACTTGAAGTTTTTCACTAAATTCTTGTAAAGCACTTGTTTTTCATGAAAATGTGCTTAAGAAACAAATTCTGCTGTTGTTATCAAATATTTCAGGCTTACGATAATCTTATCAATTGTACAGACCTCTACAGGCTAGACAACGACACCTTGACTGCCATTAGGTATTGGGATGAAATCCTTGGACCCATTGTCAGACCCAATACTGGTGCAGTGGGTCCTGGGTTCCTCCTGGTGCATGACAATGCCCACCCTCATGTGGCGACAGTATGCAGTTCCTGGATGATGAAGGAATTGATACCATTGACTGTCCCCCACGCTCGCCTGACCTAAATCCAATAGAACACCTCAGGGACATTGTTTTGGTCAATCCGACGCCACCAGGCTTCACCTCAGACTGTCCAGGAGCTCAGTGGTGCCCTGGTCCAGATCTGTGAGGAGATTCCCCAGGACACCATCCGTTGTCTCATTAGGAGCATGCCCCCCATACCACCCGTAATTAGCCATGCATACAAGCACATGGGGGCCATACAAACTACTGAATACAATTCTGAGTTGCTGCAATGAAATTTTGGGAAAATGGACTAGCCTGCCACATCATTTTTTCACGTTGATTTTCGGGGTGTCTTTGAATTCAGCCCTCTGTAGGTTAATAATTTTAATTTCCATCAAATGATGTGTCATCTTTTCGTTCCTAACACATTACCATATCAGTAAAGATATCCAGCAGGATTTTTTTTCCCATTCAGATCTGATGTGTTTTCAAAGTGTTCCTTTAATTTTTGTGAGCACTTTATTTACTGTATGTATATTTATTTATTTATTTAAATACAGTATAAGAGAGACAGCCTTACCTCATGTTGCCAATATTTAATATACCCAGTAGAGAATATGTTGAAATTATAATTCAATGAAGTTTTTACGTGCTTCAGTCAGCATTGTACACCAGTGACTCTGGAATTATGTTAGGTTTTCAGAGATTTTTCTTGTGTTGTTTAGTTTTTGTTTATCAAACCTTTTTTAAACATGTACTGAATTGAGATGAATGTACCCCATGGTTGTAATGCTAGAAATAGTTTCCTTTGAGCTTTGTGCTGGCACCAATATTATTTCTGAAGTACTACAAGTAGGAAATATAGTTTCAAAGCATAACATTCACTTTTGCTTACATGAGAACAGCACTTGACATTACCTAATCAATCAATAATACACAGAATAAATACAATACATAAAATAAATACTTAGTCGATATTATAAGGTGGAAATTCTGAGGACTGTAAAAAGATACTGGCACTTTCTAACTTGGGGAGGCAGAATGTTAGTTTTGCTGATTCTGCTTACATACTTTAACACAGCTCTTAGTACTTTATTAAATGTAATAAACAAAGCCTACCTATTCTCATTAAGAAATACAGGAAAATAGGATATTTCTTACAATGTAGGATAATTGGAATTTAATTCAGACAATTATATCCACTAGAAATGACTACTCCGGTACTTTAATCACATTCTATTAAATGTACTCTATTTCAGAATGCAGGGATCATTACTAGAAGTAATAGTAGTATGATCACATACCTCCTGTAATTAAGATTTTGCATTATTTCTCATTTAAGGGTATAGAGAAATCAGACATTTCCTTGTTTTAACATATTCATCTTTAAATGCTTTGAACTTTTCACTTACCAAAATTTACTAATAAACACATTCCACCAATTAATAAAAAGCTTACAAACTTACCGAATATGTAAATTTTGAATCAGGACCCAGTGCTTCTGATGTATATTTGTAACAACAAACACACTGAAAAATATGGAACTTATCTTTAAAGTAAAAAAAGAAAAATGATGGGGTGTGAGTCTTAAAAAAGCAAGTAATTTTATATTAAGATAAAATAAGTCAAATACTGTAGTAGCAAAAAGTAAGAAAGTGGATGGAATGAAAACCTCCCACCACCGCGGCTTTCCAGGTTTCGAACTGCACACCCCTGGTTTATGGGTTCATTATTGTCAGATTATGTTATGTTTGAATAATTACAAATAATAAGTTAACAAGTATTAGAGGAAAAATTTTTAAAGTTGAATTCATTAAAAGCAGTTCTGTGCTTATTCCTTAAATATTCTTGTGCTGGTTGACTGTTGACTTAATTAGTACAGCCACAGATATCAGGTGGTGGGGTGGATGACTTGAGGCCTAAGTGGTTCTAGGAACCTCTGCAAAGAGATAAACACTTAGGCCAGTGTGGACTGTCTTGGGAGGCTGAGAAACTTCACCTAATTTTAAACACATCTGGTGACTGAGGGATAGCTTCTAAAGTTCTTGTAAATGTTATTTGAATGTGATTGTTGAACAAAATTGTTTCAAGAGTTTTATTCATCACATGCATAGTTATAAAGCTAAAATATGCAGTGAAATGAAAAAGCTAGCCTACTCCAAGATTGTGCAAAACAAAAGCAAACACACAACTGAATAAATAATAAAATTAAGACAAATATAATCAAATGAACACAATTAACTGAAATTAACTAAATTTAACTTAAGTTAAATTAGATTAAAATTAAGTTAAAATCTGAAATCTGAAACAGTACAAACAATAAAGAAAAAGTATAAAGTGGCTGTGCAGTAAGTTAAAGTGAGTTTTAGATTTGAAACACAATTCCTCCAGTCTTTTTTATTTTTGTTAATGTTGTCAGTGAAGAATTTCATATTAAAGTAAATTGAATTGAATTAACCAGGTATTTCAGAGTTTAGAGCTGCTACACTTTATGGATCCAGTGCTCGAGGTTTGAATACTGGCCTACTTATAATCTGTGTGGAGTTTGCATGTTTCAAAATGTACTATTATGAGCTGAATATTTAAAAGAAAATGAACTACTATCGACTACAACTTCATAATTTTTAATATTGGCTGGTAAGAATTGGAACTAAATGTCTAATGAAATAAAAAACCAAAGAAATACAACTTAATTGTTGAAAATGATGTGTGAGGGGAAAAAAAGCATAAAAATGCTTTGGTAGAAACCATTTCTATTCAAATGGTAAGCGTATGCCAAGTTTTTCAAAGATCAAAAGCAGCTCGCTCTTCTAAATCGTAATGTCAGCACAACATTTTAAACATGATCCTGCTAAAATTGTATTGTAGGATTTGGTAACTTTTTTTCCATGTTCTCTTGTAATTTGTCTTGTTTCATTTAGCTTGATGCTTCTTTTGTACAGTTTCTTTGAAGATCAAGTTTTCCTCCTGACATCTTTCAGGCAAGGCAGATTAATATGTCTGATTTATTAGTGGTTAAGTATTTCTCTTTTGTGACACACAAGACATACAAGACTGTGTTTCCAATGAAACTAAAGAACACCCTGAAGATACTCTATACGGCCTCATTCAGAGCGTCTTTAACTTATTGTCACTGCTAACAATCAAAAGCAGCTTATGCCATGAAATTAAATATAATAATAAAAAGCTTTATGACAATAAACTTCAGTAAAATGAAAAATTAGTAAGACAGCATTTTCTTTATTATGAAATGACATAAATATTATTTAAGTTTAAGTATATGACCTGAGGAGAAATATACTGCAGAAAAAAAGAAAATGAAAATTATATTAAAGAATAGGTTTGAGAGAAATTTATTTCTTATTGTAAATACTTAATTTAAAAAATGATTCACAGTGAAAACAACAGTTAAGTACAAAAAAGAGAGATGTATTTTAGAATGAATGGTATACAATGATCATTTTGAAGTCTAAAAGTCAACCTGCAATAAATAATATAAAAATAATTTATGCATCATATTAATTAATAAAAAAAATCAATGGAATAAAATGCAAAACTGAATTTAAAAAATATATATATAAATGTTCACTGGGCCACATGTTTTGGGCCTGCATCAAATTAACATCATTCTGGACCAAAATCTTTGCATGCCTATCAGACAGCCTTGGTGTCACAATCTCTACTAATCCACTAACAGGAATCCCAGATAGACTTAAAGTGGAGAAGGACAAACAAACCGTGATTGCCTTTACTACACTATTGGCACGCAGACTTGTCTTGCTCTACTGGAAGAATCCTAATCGACATCTTTTAAGTTAGTGGGTAAGTGATGTTGTATATTATTTGAAATTGTAAAAAATCTAATTCTCACTTCGAGGATCTGTGCAGAACTTTTTAAAAACCTGGCAGGAACTAATCGATAATATTTTAGAATAAGCATTTATATTGGGGGAAAAAAACTCCTTTCTCTCTTTACTACTCTTAACAGTTTTCCTCTGGTTGTTGGCCTTCGTCTCTTTCTCATGGGTGTGGGGGCATATTCTGGCTTGGACACCATTGTGTAATTACAATTAAAATATCATTTCTATCAAGTAAATATTTTCATTTCTTTTTGCAAAAGTAGTTTAAGGAAAATCCTGCACTGGATACATATATTTAAATAAAAGGTTGCAGTTTTAATTAAAAAAATGATATAAGTCTAATGCGAAGGCTTGGAACTTTTAATCAAATTATCGATTTCTTCTTATGTTCCAAATGTTTACATATATTTAGTGTCTGAAGTGGATATAAGTAAATACCAGTATTCTAGAAAAGCAAGTGGGTGGAGGGGTCTCCCTTGGAGTTTGAGAGCCATGATATTTAAACAGTCTTTCAAGGAGGAGCATCCCACTTACTATTTTGATCACAGCAGTAAGGTTACAATAGATTAAGGAACACAGAGGTGGTTTGAAATACAGGAAATATACTACCAGTATGCACTAAACACTGCTGGCACACAACCGCTAAAAACTGAGAAGTGTGATTACCGGCCCTGTATATGCTGTAATGGTAAGCAGTGCATACTAAGAGGACATTTTACTATAAGAGTATAAACAAGTTTCATGTAATGAAATTATAACTAATGATTCTTCGGGTCTTCAAGTATATCTCTAATATATGTATACCATCCAGCCATTCTAGTTGTATAGATTTTATGACTCATTTGTTTTTTTTAAGTTCAGAATGGCCTTCTGATCCTTTCCACTTCAATACACTATTTATTCCTTTTTATCCTCCATCAACATTTTGTTTATGTCTCTAAACAGTATGCAGATAATTTGTTTACAGTTAAATATTCAAGCTTAAGCTCTGCACTATGAAAACTGCTTCCAAACGATAATTACTTAGATTAGTTGACCAGGAAATAAAAAACAACTGTACAAGCTGTCTGGGGTAAACCATGAAAATGCTTACAAAGCATGTGAAGGTCATATTACCAAAATAATGAGAGAAACTGACTTGTCAATGTCAGAAACAAAAGGTAAATGTCATAGTCGACCATCAAAACAAGAGATCCTAAGCCTGTCTAATACCCTTTCCCTACTTAAACTATCAAGGTTCTTTTTTATTTATTTATTTTCTCAAAACATGGAAACAAGTTACAGTGCTTCTGCAGCTTCAACAAGATGACGCCATACATCACAGCAACAACGGTCACCTGGTGGGTAACAGATGTCATTGTTATCAACAAAATGACAATAGTGATAACTAAGCCAGAAAATGGCAGCAACCTCAAGAAAAACAAACACAAAATTGCTTTTCGATGACAACAAAAAAATAACGGTAAGTAAAAAAATAATTGATATACTAATAGATTCCACCGGTGGCTGAGGTAAATGTTATGTGTTAAGCAAGCAAAAATTCCATCCGCAGAGTGTTTATGGTAAAGGCGATCCAGTTGTGACTAGACCCCCCCAAGAGAGCTGATTAAAACACCCACCATATCCAATTCACTTCCCAGACTCATTCACAGTCATGTGTACAAGTTCTGTTCAGAATGTTAATTCACAGAATTTTAATTTCCATCTCAGTGATAAGGTATTATCCCTCCTGCCTTTTAAAAATACATTTCTGCAACTTTATTTCTCCAAGAGTAGCACCATTTTCTTAACATAACATTTTAAACAGTTTATTTTTAAGACTTTCAAGTCCTCTGTCAAGTCTTCGTTTTGCCATTGTTTACATTTTTAACTATAAGTGTACTATGATTATCATTAAATCTTGCAGATTGAATAGCAAAACTGTGCAGGCCTCTCTTAAAATGCTTTAATATATTGTAGGTAAACTTATAAAAATTTTTAGAAGTGAAATTTCTTTGTAAATAGAATAAATGTCTTTATTTCAAAGCCCTCTATGTTTCTTGACTTCCATTTCTGTCTGCACCAGATAATAACATTTATAGCAGATAACCGATGTGTTCTTAAATCAGTTTTACTAAGATGTTGGAGGGCACAAAAGTACAAAATGTGAAGCTGTTGTGTAAAGGAACATTTTGCTTTTTTATACCTATACGGTGATAAACATTTTATTTTCCTGTATAAATATACTTTTCTTGCTGACCTCAAAAGATCATTTCAAAGCTGATTGAATTTTGTTTATTTTTGAGAGGCAGAATACATTTATAGTTGTATTTAATGTATTTTTGTATTACTTTGTTGAAATAAATAAGCAGTCAATCAGTCATGGTTTGAGTGTTGCCTTATCTGAACTTGACTGAAATTTTTATTTTACTTTGAAAGGACTATTTTTTGATGGTGATTGCCATCTAATCTGTAAAATATATTGACTGCTAGAAAGCTGCAAACATAAATTGGAATATGAAAAAACAGTGCATACTATATATAATGTATGGTAATGTTTCAGGGATACCTTGAGGTACAATCCACCTGTAACCCTCTCTTTCAGGAATACAGTCTTGAAGGGTTCAGTGGCTGCAAGTTGTCGTTGTCACAGTTAATATTTGAATTACAGGGTAAATTATACTATTGAACGTCTTGTTTATTGAAATCTTTTGTTTTTTTGCTTTGGCTTCTAACAATCATTCACACTGTTTTCATGTATATATACTGTATATGTTCTAATATTTTTAACTTGAGACCTCAATGGGCTTTCGTTAAATTATTCAATTTGTGATCTAAATGTTAAAGTATGAAGTGAAGTCTGGATTTCTCAAGAGTAGTCTGCTTCCTTTTAGCAAACACGTGATCTGGTAGAAGCTAAGCAGAGTAAGCAGAGGCCACTAATCCGAAAAGCAAATCAGATCTACTTTGATATTTTTGAAAGGCCAAATTCAAACGGTCAGCTTTTATAAGTAAAGCAATGTGTAAAATGGCAATTAAATATGTTGAAAGGTTCAATCGTGATGGAAGTTCGAAACTGCCTCTTCAGTCTGCCCATCCCTGCTTCATTTGGACTGAGAATGTTAAGAAATTCTCCATGCTCCTCCAATCAGGACATTCCTATGAGCTAAATGTGTTAGAGCAGTGGTTCTCAAACTGTCGGGCGGGCCCCCCTAGGGCTGCGCGAAGTAACAAAAAGGGGGGCGTGAAGATGTGAAAAAAGAAAACAAGAATCGAAAATATTAAAAATACATCTATTGAAACCAAAACAAATTAACTTAAACTACATTCTGATACTAGAAAAATAAATATAGAGTTAGATAAATGTCAATAAAAGTTAAGTAGGTATAATAAAATATGCATCTAGGATATATAATTAATTGGTATTAGAGGGCTCCTTTCAAAAAACATTAGGGGGGTGTGATTAAAACTGCTATGAAAACTCGAGTCGCAAATACTAAATAATATTCTTTAAAAATTCCTGCAAGACTTGAATGCACAGTGTATATATGTGACATGGCCTTTAGACAGCATTTCCAGTCATTTTCAGTGGTAGCCTTCATTTATATAATCTTAGGGAGTCTGAGATAGTTCTCGCCAGTGGTTGGTGCTCTCTCATGAAGCCAGTCGCAAAATGGGATATGCCCAATTTCTCAATCTAACTAGACTGCGACTCACCCAAACAGAATGACAACCAATAAATGTTTATCTGTCAGTACAATGCATATAATGCAACAACAAGGAATAAGAAACGAGGGTGTTTTGGACCTTGCAAACGGAAGAGAAGTTTGTCCATCGAGTGATTTATGTTGTTCATACCATGACAGAATGCAAAAAAGGAAAATAACAGACAGTGATTGTGTTTGAACTTGCCATATCTGTTTGTACAGCATGGGCTCTCTCAGGTAGCATGGTATTGGGTCTCACAAAAAATGGGGCAAGCACAACTCTGCTGGAAGGTGATTGCAAAATGTAACATGGCCAATGATTTTAAGTCATTTAAATTGACAGTCAAGTGATGAGATCAGTAACTGCACTCAGCAAATCTGGCATACTAAACTTATAGACTAAAAGTCGCATAATGTGATGTCCGCTTTAGTTGCACATATGCCAAAGCAGTATACCTATCTATTAGAGTAATCAGATGTTGTTTTTCGAACAAGATGCCCAGGAGAACAGATATGTTTAAAATTTGACACAAACCTTATTATTAATTTTTGTTGTCTGTAATAGACCATTATTTCAGGGTTTCCCTGAATTAACATGAATGTTTAAATTGTGCAGTAACAAAATATTTGGGCAAAGGAAACCGTGAGAGATTAACAATTAAAAAAAAAGGTGTAGGAAAACAATCGATGAGTGTAACAAGAGATGGCAACCACACTTTTAATTTTAGTACAAGAATATTCTAAAAATATTACATTTTGTTCTGGTAGACATTTAATGTTACAGCTCACATAATGGAGCTTAACAAGACAGCTTCAGTGCTCTGCTGCTTTAACAGTATAGGAACACCAAAGTGACATAGCCTTACTAAGCAAGGGAAAGTTATTAAGTTGTTGCCACAGTTCTGCTAATCACATAAAAATGTTATGTTGAAAATGTCACTAAGAGAAAAGGCAGCTAACTATTCTTGTGTATTTCACCTTGCCTATAATAACAAAAAGATGAAGAAGGATTAATAAAACATCTTCATATAAGATTGGTTTTATCAAGAATGTTTTTACAAATTATAAATTAAAGCCTGACTTACATGGTGTAACTTATATGCTGTTAAAAAAATTAAAAACTGGTTCAAGACAAGATAATCAGAGCCTAAAGTGAGTAATAAGCAGCAGAATTTTGGTAAAAGGTAGCCGAAATCAATAAATAATAAAGGTCTTTAGTGCAGAGAGTGCTGCAAAGTTTATATAATATCAAAAATAAATTGAATTATTTGAGTAAACAGAAGAAGTGCAGTTTATAGCATGTTGTATACTTTTGATATAGCTAAAAAATAAAGACGCTCTGTTTTTAGTTCACGTACTACTGATCTGTTCTATTGCACTACCTCGCTTCACACACTACAAAAATATTTCTCGTCTGGATACACAGGCAACTTTAAATAATGTAATGAAATTTCAGTTTAAAAGATTTAAAAGTCCATTAACTTTATTTGTATTCAGACAGTTTTATGATGATATCCTGTAAGCTATAAAAATACCATGTGTGCAGGCTAGCATATAGTACTAAAGTTTAGTAGCATTAGAGCCAGCCAATTTTTACTGTGAAAAAAAAATCAATTGCTTCTGAAAAATGCTTTTGAACAAAAATCTACCTGTTATTAGTGAAATAATATTGACCTTATTAAATCCATTAACATTTATTGGATCAGCAGATGCTTTTTCCCAAAACTACTTATAAGGCATAAGTACAAAAATAAAAATCTATGGGAACCATTCAAACCTTAACTAAGCAATATGTGTTGAGTTAGTTTAGTTTGCCATTTTTTGTAAACAGTGTATAGTTCAACTGTTAAAAAAGATTAGCAAATTTTGAAAGAACTGATTGCACATTGTATTGACATTTTTCATGTTAATTTCCTTATTTTTGGGTCAGACTCAATGAAGTCCTGGTCTGGTTGGTGGCATTTGAAGTCCTCTTTAGTCTTGTTTTGTGCTGCAGTATTATTACAGTTAATTTCAGTTTGTCCTCTTCTTTCACGACAATAGTGGGCTCACTTTATTGGCAATCTTTTGCATGAAGCAACCTTCATTTCTAAAAGCAACAATAGACTTACATGATTCTATAGAAAGCTGTTTCGTTGTAGCCATTGTTGTACCTAGAATTGAATGTTAGGAATGCCAGTGCCTTGCAACCCAAGCAAAGACGAGTTATTTGCTTTATTGAACATAATAACAAAGGTTTCTTTAATAACCAATTAGCATTTAAACATGATAATTAAAGGATGAGCTGCTGAAAATAGGGCTTTCCATTCACATGAGAATAATAAACTATAAAACAGACATTTCAAGGCATTTTCAGTACTGGCAATGTTAATATATTGGGTATATTTTATCTCAGTTTATCTGTGCCTTGATAAAACAAGTATCAATATCTACCAAAAACATGAACCTTTCTTTTGATTCCAAAAGCTCTGAATGCTAGTATATTTGGGGTGTTTTAGTATAAATGTCAACTGTCTGGGGTTTATACGGAAAAGGATTAATCTTGTATTGGTAAACAATGACACTTTTATTTGGATAGAAGACACTGAAACTGTGTCCATCATATGTGATGACGCATATACTACAAGACAGGTCAAGTACTTCCATGAACAACTAGAAGAAAAAGACAATTAAAATTTTTTAGAAATGGCAAATCAAAATGTACACATGGGGTAGCACTCAGTTGTGTTCGGTGACTAAGTTAACTGATGTGAAATTTGGAGCATTTCGCTTTTTTTTTATTTACTTCATCCCAGAATCAGTTATTACATTTGTGATTATTGAATAACTTTGTAACAATGCGTCGTTCAAAAGTAATAGCGATAACAGAATGCAATTATGTGTTAGCAGACAACATTAAATATGTGCTTTTTACAATGGAATTATAATCAGAGCACAAATAGGCTTGTGGTGGCTCAATAGCCTTCATAAACAGCAGATTGCAATTCAAATGATGTGAAAATGACATTGATTGATGTATTAGTGGTGGATGGTCTGTGACTAATTGTAATTCAATTTTCTTAAACCTAACATTTTTGAATGTGTACTCAATAGAGTAGTATCCAATAATTAGCAACTGAAAAATATCCATTCATAGAAAATGACCAATACTAGCTTAAAATCACTGCCAGTGTTACCCAATGAAAGCAGAAAAGAAATTTAAATACTGTAAGTTCCTTGTCTAGCTAATAATATTAGTTGAAACACAATAGTTCATTAAAATTATATAAATAGGTAGGGACTTGGAAAGGAAGTAATTTATTGTATAACAGAAATATGAATGGTGCATGATGGGAAATAAGTTCAAGGGATTGCCACAACTGTTTGTGTATATCTGGGACTGAAATATCTGGAGCTGGGCACCAGAAATCAGGAGCTAATGTCACTCGCACCGCCCAGCACCACTGTCCATTTTAAAACCCATTCTATGTTTATATTAGTTAGGAGGGCCTAAGGACTCTTCTGATGTTAATAATTATTTCAAATACTATTTAGCTGCGGGTTGCTAATGTTGGTTTATTACAGTAATATTTCTGCAGATAATATTAGTCAAGCATTTCAGTCTTATATATGCTTCCATATTTGCTTCTCCTTTCATTTATTTCCAGAGAAGTGACTTTTTTTAACTCTGTTAGTTAACTTAACTAAAACAGCAGGAGCAGGGAACTTCTGTATGAACTCTTTGCATGCATGTGCTCTGTCCGACGTTTGTCTCACTTGCATTCGGCATCTGATGCTCTTAAGACGAATCTAAGAGGAAAATATACAAAATATACAAGTTCAAGCAACCATCCTCAAGATTAAATTGAAACAGTAAACTAATTCACAGTTGAAGTCGCTCCATTTTAAGATGGATGAGTTCTCAAACTCGCCAATGCTTTACATTGGGAAATAACAAAATTTTAAAATAACTTACCTGTTTGAGATATCATAATGAAAACTGAACTATCAAAGCAAATTTCTTTATAGAATAAGTGTCCCACATGTCAAAAAAATCGGTCCAGGGGGACATGAGTTGTTTCATGCGGACAGACACACATGGGCTTTTGCCATCAGTGGTTGCTGCATTATATGCAAATGCACCTACAAACAGTCATTACAGTTTATTTAAAAGTAAGAGAATAAGATGTCAAGTAAGGAAGCTAAGCAGCAAACTTGAATCCAGCTCATAAGTGAGAGCATTAGAGAAACACAAGATTTCTCTTCCTAGGCTGTGTTTTCAGAGGAATCAAAAGCCAAACGAACAAGCCAAGTCATGTGTTCAACACCCTGCAGCCTATACAGAACTCTGCATCTCTTTCCAGTTACAACAAGATGGAAATCTTCACTACCAATGTCAAGTCTGTTCTCTTGTTATAGTTCAGAATATGAAGAACAACAAAATTAAATCTCCAGGCTTTCATCAACATATGCTTGTGATACATCCTCAAGATCTGATGAGCAGAAATTCTATCAAACATCAGCCCATGGTGAAGATCAAACAAGATTATTATTGTAAAAGAAATCAAGAAAAGGACATGGAATTGGATAGGCCACACATTGTACAAGTCCCACTTTAACACCACCAGACAAGCACTGAAATATGAATTCCCCCAGAAAAGAAAATGGTGTCAGATGAAAACAAGCTTGGTACACAGATGAAGGTTCACAGAGGAAGATGTAGGTACCTGGCTGGACTTGGGACTTGAATGGACAAGAACTGAGTCCACAGGCTGCGGTGGGCTGGCGCCCTGCCCGGGGTTTGTTTCCTGCCTTGTGCCCTGTGTTGGCTGGGATTGGCTCCAGCAGACCCCCATGACCCTGTAGTTAGGATATAGCGGGTTGGATAATGGATGGATGGATGAGTTCACAGGGAGAATGCTGTCTCTGGTCTATGCCCTATAAGAGGAATAAATAATAATGCATAATACTGACAACAAGCCTCCAACTAAATGGCTAAAAAAATAAAAGGATCAACATTTTTAAATTAACCATATAAACATCTACACATGTAACTTGTATTCTGTTGAGATGCTGTGGTGTAGCCTGAAGAAACTGTGAAACAGTTTTCAATGCTGACAAACAACCATTGAAGAAGTGTTGAGAGAAGAAATGAAACAAACTTTCTCTGCTATAATGATGAAGACTGAAAAGTTAATTCTGAAAATAATGAGTTCAAACTATTGGTTTTAAATGTGGAGCTGCAAGGTATTCAATCAGGAGCATACTTCATTTTTTAAACATGGTTTTCTTTATTGGGTCTGAATACTTACATGAATGAGAAATGTGTGTTTTTGGTATTTAATAAATTTTCAGACCTTTCTAAAAAACATGTTGTAACCTTGTCAATATGGGTTATTGGGTATTGAGTGATGGGCAAAAATTGGCAAATTTATCCATTTTAAATCAAATCAACTACGCAATAAATTGTACAGAAAGCGAAGAAATCAAAACACTTGCTGAGTTCACTAAAATACTCTGAATCTGTCTTTAGATAGGAGAGGTATGTAAGAATATTACACTTTTTATTTCACAGGGGACCCTTTTAAATTCACCAGTTTCAGTTTAAGAATTTTATTTAATTTTATAAGTATTGTTAAAGTACAGAGATAGCATGAGGGTGCCACAGGCTACCCCATTTAGTGAGTATTGGTTGCTGAAATTAAAACAGTGGTAAAAACAATACTAGAGCATCTTATTCCTTGCGTGGTACAATACTAGTGCTGAGTTGATTGAGTGGTGAGTAGTTTTGGTTGGCAGACCAGAAGAGGTGGCACAAGAGGCAGGGCTTAAGGAGGCTCATATTATTCATAATGCGTGTTTAAGCTGCTGAGCAATCCGTGGTCCTTTTAAATTGGTATCTGCAAGAGACACAACAAACTTGCTCATGTGAAAATATGTTTTTATAGTCTGGTAGATTTTTTTTTTTTAATTCTACTATCTATTAGGGAACTCATTGCTCCACTTTTATCAATTTTCAAAAATTATTTTCAGTGCTCTTAAATTAAACATTGTTCTGTCTTACAGAATTTTCCTATGCACATACATGACTGCTCTGTAACTGGCACATTCGATGACTGCTTTACATTTTCTGGAGAAACCTAGATAGAATCATAATACTTGGTAATAAATATGTATGATGTTGTATAAAAATGTATCCATTTTTTAAGTGTTTGTGAAGCTGATGTATGCAGATATAGAGGTAAAATAATATGAAGAAGAGCAATAATACATAGAAAACTGCAAAGCAGTAATATTCTCTAGTGAGGTTTGTGCATAAATTACTTCTGTTCTACATCAAGTATGCCCTCCTGTCACAAACTAGATACTCAGCATTACTATTCTTTTTCCTTTATGCTTTGCATAACTTCAGTTTAGGATTAAAGGTTCCTCTCTGGGTTTCCCCTGCATTTCATTTTTATGTGGTGCAATGGTAAGATTTGCTTTTCTCATTTACAGACAAGCAAAATGTAGGCTTTCTGTTTGTTCAGGAATCCAGGTTACTGACAGTATCTGTAAAGCTAATGCTCTAATTATCACATTCCTCCTAAAATTGGATGTGCCTGTTCTTTACTCGTTTTGCGTTGCTGGTATTTCATCTACACAGGAGCAAAGCTTGTGTATCTGTGTTGAGTTACTGGGAAAAGGCCTTTGACAGCAAAGAGGGACTGGGACTGGCAGTGGACTGTGAGGGCTGTGTGTGAGTTTAATTCATGGTAATTCAAAAGTGAGCCTTAGGGGGACTGTGATGATAAATAGGAAAGGTAAATGTTAATGCATGCATAGGAAGCTTTACTTGAGTAAAGATAAGAGCTAGAAATGTGTAACTTTGCTTTTAAAGTTGTGCTGACATCTACAGGCTTCTGAGAGTTTCATCCAGCATATAAAGTATGGCCTTTAGGGGACAAATAGCACGTTAAACCCAAAATACAACTGTGTTCAATTCCAAATAATTCCAAAAAATACAAGTTCAGTTCCAGTCACACTGTACCTTATTTCTGGCTTGATTTGGAGTTTCACACATAGTGAGAAGTGTTGAGGCCTCCAAAGCTCACCATACAAGCAGGGCAAGACCTTCTCTGGTCTGCCCAACAAGTACTCAACTATGACCTCCAGGCTTTGTCTTTATCTGTTCAAAAACAACTAAAGAGTCCTAAGAATTATCAAGAATGCTTAAGAAAGAAAATAAACCATGAAAACTCTGGGTTAATCCAAAAAGGCAACAATGGATCTTTATCAATAAAGATTTATTTAACAAAAACATAAAAAGTAAGAAAAATGCTCAGCTTTGCAAAAAAGAGTAGCCTAAAAGACAATCTAAGGTAAACAAGTCCCAAACACAATAATTTAAAAAGGAAACTAAATACAACAGCAAAAAAGTCCATAAATCAGCAATTAGCTAAGAAAAGAGTATTTGCATAAGACTCGAACATACCTTAATGAACCTCTACTGGACCTCTCCAGCTCTCAGCCTTTTATAGCAGTAGCAGGGATGTCAGGGTAGTGCCGCCTCTTGGGGTTCCATCCACAAAGAACATGGAATGTAAGAACATTTAAAGAAAAAGGACACAACTGAGTTCAAATAGAGCAAAAACAACAATGAAACATAAACAATACAAAAAGTTCACCAAATAATGTTGAATCCAACCAGGTACTACACCTTCCTCGTCCTCTTCCACCTCCTCTCCTCTCCAGGAAAGCATTATCCTCCCTCCACTACCGAATTCAACTTGTCTGACTGAGGAGGTTGAGGTCCTTATAAAGATACTTTTGGTGGCACTCCCACCTGCCAGAAAGCATTTCCATGTGACCCGTGTTCCCACAGAAGTTACAATTCCTAACAGATTTTGTGGGACCTTAATCAGAATACTGCTGCTCACAACAAGTGGCCTTGGGCACTATTGCTCTGATAGATCTCAACCCCAGGCAAAAGTCTGTTGGCACAACATCCCGGCCTGTTTAGGGTATGTACTGGCTTGCCATTCTCTCCATCCTCCTGCTTTCCCTTACAACAGGAACATATAATGAGTCATATTTGAAATAGTGGGGGACTCCTAGAAAACTAAGACAAACAGAAACAATTGTAATCAAAGGTGCAACTCCAGTAAACCCGCAGGCATGTGTACTTTAATAAACTATAAGCAGGGGCTACCCCATCAACCACATTTTAAAATTGAATTCTTAATGACAAAAATGATAGATAAAACTTTCCTCTCAACAAAAATGTATGTTATGGAATCAGCTTTCCAAGCAGACCACTTCTTATTTCATTTAGCTTTCCTAGCACATTAAGATCAAAGTTGTTGAATATAAGGAAGGTATTACCAGAACCCATCATGACAATACAGGAGCTAACTTTTATAAATAATACCCCAAAACTGCATAAACTGTGCTAATCTATCATAAACTAAGATCTTGTTTGTGCATTACAGCTTTCTATGTTTAAAATGAATTATTGATTTCTAATTAAGGGTTCGTTTATAGTGCATTTGAGGGCTTCATTTGCTTGAATGACTTTCATCTGTTTGCTGTCAGCGTTTGGGTAAATTATAAAAGACAGCATGGTGAGGTTGACTGGACAGAAGGCACTTGTAACACCATCTTGTGTAAGATACTGCTTACAAACTGAACTTGTTGCCTTGTTCTTTTTAAATCATATAATAGATGTCTATATCAGGTAAGGCTCCAGGGTAGGAAGTGCACTGCTGATAATCTGTGAGAAACATGGACAAATTTCTGTTTAGTCCTCAGAGTAGTGTGAACACCCAACTGTTTAATAACTGTCTTATTTCATAGGCAATTAACTTTGCGCATTTTATGACTCTGATGAAAATATATTTTCTTTGTCAATGTGTATGTGTGTGCGTTCATGTGTGTGTGTGTATGTTTGTTCGGTCCTTCTAAGCAATCTGATTGGTCAGTATGGCTTTGGTCTGATTGGTCAGTTTCATTTTGGTTGCTCTGTCAAACAAGATAGAATGGAGAGTGCTGGGTAAGAGAAGTTGACACACAAGAGCATACCAAGGAAGGGTGTAGGAGGAATACCGTGAATTAACTTCGAGCACAAGAAGTATTTGCTATAATAGGAATGGTGTTTTCACAGTGATTAATGGGAGCCTGTCAACATTTGATAGTAGTCCAAAAGTGGACAGGATGCGAGAAGTGCACCACAGAGTCTGAGAGATAGACTTTATGGAAACATGATCGAGAGTAGAAGTGATGGAGAAGACAAGTTGAGACACATGAGGACACCAAAGAAAGATGTAGAATAAACTCTGATGGTACACGTAAGGCAAGAGATATACAAGATATTCTACATTTTTTTCTATATTTTGTCTTCAACTGGTAAAGTAGCTATTATATTAATAATCGTTATTATTATGTTTATGTTTTACCTCAATGCAGTTATGCTCACCAACATTTATACATTTTTATGTAATTTTCTATCAATTGGATTATAAGGTTTTGAGACTCAAGGAATTTAAATTAGTGCAAAACCCATTCTGACAAAGTTCATGTTTTATTGCAATGAAATTTTGTTTCCTGTTTAGGTGTCGCCATGTTAGGTAACTGCTGATTCAGGTGATCCTTCCCAGAATTCCTTAGCATGTGCTTGTTTTGGATGTCATTTTAGCAATGATAAAAAAGGTCACTCTGGACAATTCTGGGGTATCTGATCTTGACCTTTTTTACTGCATGAAAAGATCATTATTTAAGTCCTTCCAGGCTTCTCAGTAACCTGTGTCTATTTTTTAATTCTTTTGTTTTGACATTGATGAAAGATTTGCTTTTCTGCCAGTTTTGGCTTTTGGTCCATTCTTAAACTTGTTATTTTCCTGGTCATTTCCATTTTCTTTTTACTGTCTTTTTCAAATTATTATAGGTGCCATTTTGTGTATTCAAGGGTGTCGCTGTTTTGTGGGTGCATTGCTATGACAAAATTCGTGGCTGTTAGAGGTGTGTTCCAAAAGTTGCACTATATGATATTGTTGGTGCAATGCTTTATAAGCTGTGTGCTTCAGGTTTATTGACATTTGTGGGTTATATTTCAGTTTGTTTGAATCATCTTAGTGATTTACAGTTTACATAGCAATAAATTTTTACCATGAGTTAAACATTTGTTAGTCAGGCTCCTTTCTTGTCATAACAGCTGTTGTTTTCAGCAGCAGTCAGTATTTTAACAGGAAAATCTTTTTGCCTTTCACAAAGATTGTAGATCAGTTATAACAAAAAAGGGTCTTTGTGAACTTAGATAGGTGAGCTGCTCCTTTTTGAAAAGAATTTACTGGGTCAATATGAGAGATCTGGAAATAAGAAATTCAGAGAACCTGGGGGAAGCTGCAATGATAGCTTGATGCACTTTGTGGAACTTGAACTGTCTTCATTGCTGCTTCTGCATCAGCAACTCTATATGGTTTGTGTTCCTGTTTAATTTGAATTAAAAGAAATACCAGTAAAAATAATAAGCCCTTGAATCTGTGTCTCGGTCCAGGAATATGCTCTGCGGTGTCACGACAAAGTGTTAACTGCCAGATGGGATACTCTGGTTACTAAGATGTTGCCCCATCTTGTGCCTTTACTACTACAATCTGAAAGCTGAGATTAGCAGTAATTGATTAATATATACTGTACATACTTGTTCTTTTAAATAGCCATTTGTCTTTCACATGTCTCTGAATTAAATATGATTTATCTTCATTGTCATATATAGTATTTAAAAAGAAAAGGAAGACAGAAATACTGTTTATAAATTTATTTACTTTCTATAATGTGTGCTCAATATTTTTAATTTATCTTCTAGATCCATGCTGACACAGCACCCTTCCTTCATTGCTGAATGCCTAAATTATGCATGCAGCAATTTTCAAATTGCCTTAGAAAGTATCAAAAAATGTCAATGGGACTATGCAGCTTGAGAAAACACCATTAATTATTTTTTTCAGTTAGTGTATAATAAATGGAAGCGTGGTGGCTTAGTGGTTAGTGCAGAAGCTTCTTAGCTCCAGGAAACTGGGGGTCAAATAATGGCCTGGTCACTATGTGTGTGTGCTATTTGCTTGCTTTCTTGGGTCCGTATAGGTTTTTCTTTGGATACAGCAGTTTTCATTTTGCTCTAAATTGATTGTGAGTAAGGGAATGCCCTGTGATGAAACATCATCATCCATGATTGGTTCCTGTTTTTCCTTAGATACTCTCAGTTTCAAAGTGTAGGCTCAAGCTTCCTATTACTGTAATAGTAAAAAAGGGGGTTCTAAATAAGCATAAACAGAGATATTATTTAGTGCAAAGCAAGTTGCTTCCATCTCAATAACAAACTAGTTAATAGGAAGCTAATAAAAAAACTTCAACAGCAAGTTCCTATCCCATAGCAACAACCTGAAATATCTGGGGGTAGTACTTGACAGGTCACTAACCTTTCAACAGCACCTCATCCAAACAGAAGTGAAATTAAGTGCCTGAAACAATACTATGCAGAAGCTTACAGCTACCTCATGGGGAGTTTCCGGTATGGTATTACGCATGGAAGGCCTAGGCCTGGTATTCTCTGCAGCTGAGTATCACGCTTCTAAACTGACTAACAACAAACAGGTCAAGAAGACTGAAACTCAAATAAATTAAACCAATGAGGATGATCACTGGCATGGTAAAATCCACCTCACTGTACTGGCTGCCTACATTGAGCAACATTGCTACTTGCTATCTCAAAAGACAAAATATATTGGTACAAGGATATAACAAAATTATAGTTAATAAGCATCTACGAATTTACACAGAAATTAAGAGTTCCAAAACCCAGGAGCCAGGACTACTCTTAAGAAACTCACCAATATCCAGAACGTTGATAGGAACTGCAGCCAACTTCCATCTATGAATAAGTGGCAAAAGCTCATCTAGAATGGCACTTAATCAAACAGAATAAGAATGTAGGTGGCTTCAACGTTTCTGGTGTAATTAAAATCGCATCAGAAGAAACCAGGGGTGGAGTGCAGATTCTAAGATGAAATGGGTTACCAGGGTATAAACACGAAGCAACTGTGGAGCAGATCAACAAACCACCCACTACATAGCTTTGGAATGCCCTAAGGATGTTACAGACAAGGATAATTTTCAACTGTCTAATTTCAAAACTATTTGAATGATTGAGTGACTTGAATGTGCACCTTTATTAAATTAACTGACATGCAATAATAAGTTAAACTTTATACATTGCATTATATACTTTTATGCTCACTTTACTGTATGAATACACTTGATACCTTGCATTGAAATTCAGTATGCTAAAAAAAATCAATGATTAAGTTACCAGTCCTTGGTCCACAGATCTAGGCCCAGGGCTAAGAAACATTGTATTTCTGTTTTTTCCCAGTTTATTTACATTTGGTAACAACACTCAATATGGACCACTAATGGTTGAAAAAATGATCAGAAGACATCTTTAACTGGAAGAAAATTCTTTCAGCCTTTTGGATACTTCTTTTTATTCAAGAAAATAGGAAGCAACATCCCTAAAAGTTATTTCTAGAACTTTAGAATTACTCTGATTTTATTTATTTACTAGCTGTCCCTCGCGGGCAGAATAGTGAAACAGGACAGTGAGGAGGGTCCCGCCTGGCTCCCCACTAGTGACATCACGCTTCCCCTTCCCCTCGGCCCACAGCCTCTGTCTCGGATTAGCGCAAATATATTGCTCCTGCAAGCGTACTATGATTCTTAGCGTGATGACAGAAATTGCAAAATCAACCAGAATGTTCAAGCAAATTATAGAAAAAAAACATGCTCTCTCATTCGCTAGCTAAGCTGAGGTAAGGTACGCCCCGAGGCTGGCACGTGAGTGAGGAAGGCCCCGCCCCCTAACCTCGGCCCGCTGCATGTTTCTTGGATTCACGCAAATAAATCGGTACCGGAAGTGAACTATGATTCTTAGCACAATGAGAGAAGTCACAAAATTATAAATTATAAAAAAAAAACAATCTAAATCTGTTAAGTTGTTCTTTCGTGAAAAGTGGACAAACATACAGACAGACAAACGTTGGATTTTATATAAAGAGAGTTGAGAGTTCTTCTATGAACTGAGAACTTCCAAGTTCCAGCTTTGGGTCTGGTTAAAATGTTTTTCTCACTGTGCGTGACTTCCATACATTCACTTGGATGGCTCCCACATAAAGGTAACTGATGGACTGTATTTCTGTGATGAAATAATATCTCTCATACTCTCATTTATGGTGTTTTTAAGAAATGAAGTAGAAGTAAATAATAAACAAGGATAGTTGTGTCAGATATTTAAGATATTAAAATGTGTGCTTCATTATAAATGTTTAAAGTCTAAATTTTCTCGATTGTAACTGAAACATGTCATTTTCACACTCTAATAGAGGGAGCTAGATCCTTAGTAAAGGAATAAACATTTAAATAACATTATATTTATAATCACTGATTTTGAAATAAAATGATATCCTACGTGCTAATGTTCACAATTTGTCATTTTTAGCCTTCAGGAAGTGGCTTCTACAGAGCTAGGCCTATCGGTAAAGAATCAGATATCAAAAATATGATCATATTTATAATCAGCAATCTTGAAATAAAAATGACACTCCCCATTCCTATGTTACTGATCCCGATTTTTGTGGGGATTTTGTATTTTGTGAAAACGATTAACATTGAATCCTCGAATCCCATTACTGAGGTGAACCCATGGGGTTGATGTGGCAAGCACAAGTTATTGTTATTCTGAATATTTTTGACGCAGACACTTATTGGATTACTCTTTACCATAAAGGTGTCATTTCCTGTGTAACAAAATAGTTCAAAATGTCCTATAAATGACAGTTTATTGGTTGTAGAGGGCCCCAGAAAGCATCATATATTGTATAAGTAAATACGTATAAAGACAAGATGAATGGTACATCATATGTGGGTGTTTTCTCATACCAGTGAGTCGGAAGGTACTCAACAAAAAACTAAAGTGATTTTCAAAAATTCATAAGTAATTTTTATAAACGCAGTATGTCAATATTTCTGTTTTTTATTTAAATTGCCAATTAAAATGATATCCTTGATGAAGTCTCATATTTCAAGTTCTGTTTGGCCAAGCCATTTTTGTTAAATATGACAATTGATATTTTGTTGGCCAGTCAAATACAAAGCCAGGTTTCTTGTATCATTAAAGTGTTTTTAAAAAAGTATAAAAATGCTTCTGGTTGAGCTCAAACTATTTATCATTCACAAGTATTTTATTAGATCATTAAAAGTTTACTATTCACCACTGTCAAACAGATGATACTGACAATTTATAAGATTCTATATAAGTTTCTGCAGATGTATTTATTAAACAAATGTTGCATTTATTATTAATTTCATTAAAGGTGCAATAGTACCAGTTAAAATAGAAAAATGTAATATTCCTTTTTGCTTACAAAGGTTACTGGTTCATTTTTACAACATGTTCTTCACAGCTGACAATTGCAATTGCAGCTCAGTATTTCCAGTGAATACAGAAACATGTATGAGCAGGTACTAAAAAATTTTAATATTGCTCTGAGGAATGAAAGTTGACAAGATATCTTATTTCACACAGTCATATTTTTAAACTATGTTTTTGCTGAAAGTAGTAATTTTATTGAAAAAAAAGATTGGGGTAGAAATTGAAAAGGTTTTTGCTATTTTATTGTATGACATTCATGGTAATGAGCAACATTAAATTCTGACCAAGCCGAGGCAGATGAATTTGATGTCTGACCCTTTTGTTGCACCAGCTGTTAGTCTGAGTTTCAATTTTAGGATGTCAGCTGAGCAGAGCATACCTGCAAATGGAAATGCTGGATCATTACCTTGTTAATAAAAACTAGTCTTTTTAGAAATAATATTAACTATATATTAACTGTAGAAAAGGTAAGCCCATATTGTAAAGGCAAAATTAATTGTGTAACTGTGTCTCATATACAAGCAACATGAGGATCATTTTATGACACAAATTCTTTGAAATCCTGATAAAGTTCTGCCTGAAAATGGGTATAATAAAGTAATTTTCATAGCCAATTAGTTTTAGGAAAACTCATGAGCAAATATTGTATACCCATAAATGTTTTGATAATGTGTGACAGGAAGAGCTAACAGTCTTGTATACCCACTTTTTGTTACTGCAGTGCATGCAAATTAATGTGGGTTACTTTACAAAAAAAAGCAGAAAGAATATATGAATAATAAAATATGGCTATAAAAGTACTGAATGCTGCTGTCATTATGCACACTGTGCAAAAGTATATAGTAACTTTTATGAAGTCTGTTCATACAGAATTCTTGCTCAACAAATATACTGACATATATAAATTTATCATCACATCTTGTTCAGGCACATCCTAACATCTGCATGCACTTCCATTGTCTTACCGAGCAGTAAATCCCAAACACCTCAGAAATGACTTCTAGCTGGCACTATTTAGTATTGCCAATTAAAACTGTATTCTTTTTTAAATTTAAACTCAAAGATTTAATAAATTACATACAGTGAAATATTTAATTAGTTTTAAACTCTTTAATTTTAACTTACTGCTACCATTGGATACATGGTGTTACTTCAGAAAAAAACAGCTAAAACAACACCTCAGTTGCAATAATTTCTTTATTTTTTAGGTTTTAGCACTGTATAAACTACCACTGAGGCCTCTTCCTTCTCCTTCTCGAGCTGATGTGTGTCTATCGCCTCCCTACTTTCCTAACTCCAAGCTCACCAGACTGAGGAAGAGAGGGTTGCTTTTACGTTGGACTCGCCTGCATCATTATTTCTGAAGGTGTTTGGCCTGGATAATTTGTAGAGGTGCTGATGAAGGTCTGAACTTTCTTACTGGTCAAAATGATCATCCTTCAAATTATCAACTTCAGATAAGACTTCATTATTGTTGGTTTTAAATATTTTGACCTTGGTTTATAGCATCAGCTACTTAAAACTTGGAGCTACTTGTTTTTCAGCTACTGAAATGCTTTCCTTGCCTTTATGGCTGATTTTGGACCTAACGTTAGCATCTATGCTCCCCTATTTGTCAACAACACTGCTCAGTTAAGTGAACGCTTCCAACTCTTCCAATGGTTCACCACCCAGCTAATTAGTCTTAGTGTGGGTCACGTTGGCCTTGATGATTTTCTTCTTTCCTTTGTTAATTTGAAGCTCAATTTTGGTAGAAGTGGCTGCCATATTATTGGTCTTACCTTGCACCTGCTGATATGTGTGTTGGGTGTTCATAATTAATAATAGTGGAAATAGACTGTATGAACAATAACAACAAGATTATATCCAAAATTCACCCAAGGTGACTAAGACCAACATGAAACACATTGCTGCTATACTGCACTTTTAGATAGTGTCACAGAAGTGCTTGGTTGGTGCCGACCCAACACAGAATAACACCGGAGGCACAGGTGAAAATGAAAATAAAAATTTTATTTTTCTTTTGCTGGGGAAATCACATCTTCCCCGTGTCCCTCAGCTACCGCACAGTCCCAAAACACACCAAACAAAAATGAAAACACCAACACATTCTTCTCCTCTCCTCTCCTCTACTCTAGAACATTAGAACACTCTAGACGAGAACAGGCCATTCAGCCCAACAAAGCTCGCCAGTCCTATCCTCTTATTTCTTCCAAGAAAACATCAAGTCAAGTTTTGAAAGTCCCTAACATCTTACTGTCTACCACACTACTTGGTAGCTTATTCCAAGTGTCTGTCGTTCTTTGTGTAAAAAAAAAACTTAAACCTAATGTTTGTGCGAAATTTACTCTTAAACATTAGGAAGTTTTTCTTTACACAAAGAGTGACAGACACTTGGAATAAGCTACCAAATAGTGTGGTAGACAGTAAGATGTTAGGGACTTTCAAAACTCGACTTGATGTTTTCTTGGAAGAAATAAGTGGATAGGACTGGCGAGCTTTGTGGGGCTGAATGGCCTGTTCTCATCTAGAGTGTTCTAATGTTCTAGAGGAGAGGAGAAGAGTGTGTTGGTGTTTTCATTTTTGTTTGTTTTTCTACTCTACTCTACTCTACTCCTCCCAGGCAGTTTTGTCCTCCTCCTCCTTCTCTCGACTCTGACACCTTGAGTAGTGGCTGTAGGCTGTTCTTATAGCCCACTCGGAAGTGCTTCAGGTGATAATTAATCTATTTAAGGCTGCACTTCCAGATGTGGCTGCATTACAGCCCACACGGGCTCATTAAGCCGTGCAGCTCCTCCCGGTAGTGGCCCTGAAGTCCCAGGCCTGTGGCCCAATGTAACCCGGGAGGGCTGCCACCAGGGAACATAGTGTGCATCCCTTGGCTGCCCCCCCGGATCCACTGTGAAAAGGGTGTCCAGGCTGGACATGAGACCCGGCCATCCACCACAATAGAAAGTTCTGTCTTGGCAGTCACTGTCCCAGTGAGGCATTATGCAGATGTATTGCTGTTGGTATAAAGTAGCATTTGTTGACATATTGCTGCTGAATATTCATTGGCTGAAAGTACTCAGTGTTAGTGTGTCAGGGAAAGGATGTGCAGCATTGTTCATAATGGCTGTCAGTTTTGTTTTAATTCTTTCCTTCACTACCAACTCCAGGGGCTCCAGAGTGAGTCCTATAGCTGAGCCTGCCCTTTTAATTAGCTTATTTATATCGGCTAGGCTCTCTTGAAGTGATGTTATCATTTCACCTTTTTAGCATCTGCAGAAATGTGTTTTTCCCAGGCATGCCCTCACCCTGATGTGAATGCATTGCATCCCCACAATCACTTTCCAAACCTACTTATTATATTGCTGGCTACAAAGTAGCATTGCCTTCTGTGGCATAGCTGACCAAACTTTCAGATATTTAAGATGTGGAAGAAAACCATAGTGCCAGCATAAATCCCACACAAATTGTGGAAGAATGTGCAAAATCTATGAACACAATGGGAGTCCCATAGCCATAAGACAACAGTGCTAGGCACTGCACTAATGTTCAGCCCTGCTTTGGACTACTGGATGTAATTAGGAATGTATGCAATGAAGTGGTATTTAAAAAAAAAATTCTGCCTCACAGGAGGTCAGGATATTTAAGTTAAACGGCATCTGTATAGCCTTCGACATTTTTTTTTGCCTGTCATCACTGAAGTCATTGCACATGCATACCTCCTTACACTTGAAGCAATACATAGATCTTCATTGATTTTGAAACCACAAATGAACTCTTTGCATACTGGGAGTGGATGTCTGGAAATCTATTTGAGACCTTAGCTGTGATGCCAATGTATTAATAACAAAGCAGCAAGTGATGGATGAGCCATTATAAAGTTTTATGTTAATGTATTACAAAACAGCCTGTGGACTAGCCCTGAATGTAAAATAAATGACAGAACATAATTAAATGTATGTTTGAAAATGTTACATTTGTGAAGTTGTGCTAAAATTCTACAGATCTAAGCAAAGTGGTTCCAGAGCACTTACATGGCTCGCAGTTATTTATGTCTATGCTTCCCTGTCACTAGTTTTAATACCCATTTAAGGCAGGACAAAAAGAGCAGAAGCAAAGTCCTCCGTCATATACAAATATGTATTTTGTTTACACATCCAGCTCTTACATTGATTAATGGACTTAGATAAGGGACAGGCTGCAGTTTCTCAGACATAATGTACTGCATTGTTTAAATGTCAACAAGATGCCCTGTACTATATAGCAGCAAAAAAAAAAATCACAATTTCCATAAAGTACTGTATAGTAAGTTGTTTTCAGTGTTTAATTTTAACAGGATTCAGATGACAGGGCTGAGAAGGTGAGAATAAATGTACTGCAATTATGTTTTTCAAGAGTTTAAAAACTTTGAATCCTACATAGTATTAATGAGTAAACATATATACCAGTAAATATATATAATTTAAACAGGTCTCTTATCCCAGGAATTTGCTGCCTGTGTACCTTAGGGTTTGTTGTTTACTGAAAGCCTACAATTTTTTAGCTTTTTGTTGTTGATGGGAAAAATGATATAATTTTTTTCATCAGTATGCCTTATTCTGTCACATAATAATAATGCAGTAAATATGAATATATGGAATGGCAGTGTTTTTATGGGAACAAATATCATTTTTATCTTGCTCTGTATAAGACCCATGTATAATACATGTTAAAAATATAAATATTAGTTAACAGACCAGAGTACGAGGGATGGATAGATAGATAGATAGATAGATAGATAGATAGATAGATAGATAGATAGATAGATAGATAGATAGATAGATTTTACCATGGCCATAATATTTAAGCAAGTTTGACCTTAGCATATGTTGAGGTGCTACAGTATACATAGGCTGGCCCCTCATTTTCTTTCAAAACTTCCTAATCCAGATCAGAGCTGCAACGATAAGTACCATACCATAAGTACTAATTTGGACTGACAGCCAGAAACTGTGCAGACCATTTGAGCAAACTAAAGTTCCTGTCATATCTGTAGAAACGGCTTGAGATGATGCACACTTTGCTACGTAGCACATTATCCTGCTAAGGGTATCCATTTAAAAAAATGGGTAGACTCTGGCCTAGTGGCAGATGTACATTTTTGGGGCCCTCTAGCTTAAACTGTTACGGGTGCCCCTTCGCAACCAGCAACGAGGTCTGGGTAACCACTGTTATCATTTTCAATGGAGTTGTTTCACAAGAGATCACCACAATTTTAAGAAAAAAAGTAACCACTACATCTCAGATTTGGATTAAAATTGCTGTACTGGATTATCTCAACTGTCAAAGTCACTGGTGTGAATAAACATTAATTGTGAATAATTTTCGAGTTATGGGGGGATGAACATTAGGGAAATGTTATGTAAATTTATGATGCATCTTAGAATGATGAAATTAAACATTAAAAAATCAAACAAGAACTACATGAAGCACATTTTACAAGAAAACCTCTTTTTTCTGTTTTTTCTAGAATCGTATTCATGTACAGTTTTGTCATATGAAAACAATGTCATTTTCTAGAGACAGTATGCGTAAAGAATTATCCATACTGTCTTCAGTCATGGTAGACCAAAATTTCTTTTTTATAAAGGATAGCTTTGAAAAATCCCTTTCTGTTTTACAGCTCATGATAGATCTTAATAATTTGAATAAAAAATGTAATGTTTGTCATAAATTTTAACAGAGTTATTTAGAATTATTTTACATTACATATATTTAGAATGAAACATCATTAATTTGAAAGGTTTTTTATTTATGACTAGCCTACATGATACTTTAATAACCTTTTAATTTTTAATTTAACTATCATTTTGTATTGAATTACACTATATCATTAGTATTATTATTATTTAAAAAAAAAAACCCTTCTCATACAGTAGGCAGTTGCTTAAACTTCATTAGTTTCATAGAAGATCAGCCCCTGTTGTGGCCATAAATGAATGCACATGGTCAGCAACAATGCTTAGGTATGCTGGGACATTCAGATGGCACTCAGCTTGTATTAAGAAGCCTAATTGTGCCAAGAAAATATTCCCACACACCATTAGATTACCACCACCAGTTAACAGCGTTGATACAAAGCAAGATGGACCAGTAAGGAATATGCTCTTTTCAACAAACTCTGACTCTACCATCACAGCAGAAAATGTTTTGCTTCCTGTACTACTAACTCAATTATATTTAGTTAATCTTTTAAAATAAATTTAATGAAACATTTAAAATTGTGTAGCTGTAGCTGGATTAATTTATTATACCACACCTGGCAATTATATACCTTTGCTCCTGTACATCCCATCTGATGTAAATGAGTATACCACCAATTTTAGAAAACTATTGACATGCTCTGTTGCAAATCAACACATAGCATTTTATTTTAATCTAAAGCAAGCAATACTGCATATCCTCCTCATAGAGTAAGTTATACTGCAGTATTAACAGCTGACATGAACCAGGGTCTGGAACACAGATGCTGAAGAAAGAAGCAGAAGAGCAAAAATGAAAGAGGATCTCTGCAGTTTGAAAGGTCTGCACTAAAGCCCTCAGTGATGCTGCCTTTTATTTTTGTAAAATTATCTATGGGTCCTACTCCTTCTTATCTTTTAAGATTGTGCTGAGTTTATGTGAAATCGATTCATGAATTATGCAGGTTTTTTTTTTTACTTTTAAATACTTTATAGTTTGAATTTTAACATGAACAGAGCATCATTAGAAAATTAATTATTATACATAATACAGATGGAATCATACTGTAACAAAATTCATGGGACCGTAAGAATAAAGGTCCCTAATGTCCTGCTCTCCACCACACTACTTGGCAGCATTATTTTATTTAGATTTATGTTCCTCTATGCATTGTTTCATCATCGAGAGAGGTTGGCTTATCTCTTTTTTTCTAGAATTATACAAAAACCCATTCTAAGGCTAATATTTTGTTGACACAGTTAATATTGAGATCAATGTTTCTCTTATTTTGCTAGTGCAGACTTTCAAAAATAAATCAAACCTTTACAATAAAGAGTTCAAATTGTTATTTCATCTTTAAATACAAGTCTTTTTGCATTTTCAGCTTTAGGATTGATACTGACAGTCTTCAATGCTATAGTGGTTTATTACTTGTTTTATCCAAAGATTAAGGGGTATTAAATAAAAGGCCAAATAACAGCCACAGTTACATGATAAAATTAAAAATGATCTTTTTTCCTGTTTAGAAATTCTTATTTAAGAAAGAACGCTGTATAGGTGATGCATTTATATGAAATAGGGTTTGAATTTATCACATATTAAAGTAATGGTCTAGTGATCATTCTAATCTTGTGCTGACTGTGCATAAAAACAGCCATACATGCTTAGCTGGTGATTCTTGGACTGCACAGAGAATTATAGGGGGCAAAGAAACCAAAGTAATCAATCATAAGTAGTGCCATCTTTACCTCTTTCTTTTGTACGAGTATTTTGACTTATAACATACCAGATGGTGGTATTCAAAACACTTTAGCATATGCAATTGGGAGAGAAATCTTACTGGGCTGTATAAGAAAAAGTTTACTGGTGTTGGTAAGGATTTATATAAGAAATAAAATAAGTAAATAAATTGCTGTGCTTATACATTGCATGTAAAATGTATTTACCCTTTAATTGCTATACAACAGCGAATTACAATGGAATCATTTTGGCTTTTTTGACATTGATGAGCAGAAAAAAAGTCTTTAATGTCAAATTGAAACCACCTCTCTGCAAAGTTGTCTAAATTAATTGCAAATATAAAACACAAAATAATGAATCACATAAGTATTCATTCCCTACAAGTCAGTAGTTAGTAGATGCACTTTTGGCAGCCATGACAGCCTTGAGCCTGTGTACAAAGGTCTTTTTCTGTTAGCTTTACACATCTGGACACTGCAATTTTTCCAAATTCTTCTTAGAAAAACTGCTGAAGCTCTGTCAGGTTGCACGGAGATCCTGAATGAACAACCTCTTCTTAAGTCCAGTCACAAATTCTCATTTGGATTGAGATCTACACTCAGCCACTCCAGGACATTAACATGGTTGTTTTTAAGTCATCCCGTTGCAGCTTTGGCTTTATACTTGAGGTGGGTTTCTTACTGGAAAACAAATCTTCTTCCAGGGTCCTTGTTTCCTGCAGACTGCATCTAGTATTCCTCCAGGATTTCTCTGTATTTTGTATTTCACACTCAACCCTCACAAGATTTCCAGGGCCAGTTGCAGAGAAACAACCCCACATCATGATACTGACACCTCCACGCTTCACTGCGGGGACGGTGTGTTTTTGATAATGTACAATGTTTGGCTTATATCAAACATGGTGTTTAGTCTGATAGGAAAAAAAGCTCAATTAGTTAAAAAACACAACAACAATTTATTCTTTGTAGGAGTGCCTAAATGGGTTTTAACAGGCCCTGTTTTTTGACAGTCATCCAGCCTTCATTCCCTAAAAAGATAAGAAAAAATTCCTAAAAAATGCCACTGTAGGGAAAAAAACAGTAGAAATCTTGGGAAAGGCAATTCAGAGAGATGGATGTCAAAAAACGGGGTAAATACAATACATAAAACAGAACACAAGTAATCCTCTTCACAGAGCTAGATGGCCAATCTATCACGTCATGAATACAATATAATAGTACAAAAGTAATAGTACAAGCTACAAAACAAAATGTAGGAATAGATTATATCTCTCACTAAATACAGAACTATCACATGTGTGAATACAGATTTGTTCAGAGTCCTGGAGACCTCGGCCAACAAGCTGCCTCTCCACTACTGGCCATTTCACAGTGCTGGGCCGTCCAATCTGAAGAAAGGGCCCTTCTACCTGACGATTCCAGTGCTCCTTTATCAGACATGTCTTTTCTATAGACAGGCAAGCATCTTGGCAGTGGAGCAGTGGCAACAAATGCCACATGAGGATACCAAAAAGAGAAATAGAGTAGGCAAGTCTTAGTAACAGATTATTCAAGTAACAGATTATTCAAGGTGCTGATGTTTTAGTGCTAATAACTAAAAACAGAGATGCAATATGCACAGCTTATCAGCAGCTCTAGTCAGGATATGCTAAACTGAAGTAGTGAGGCTTTAGCTGGGATTTAAAAGCTGAGATTGAAGGGGCACCTCCTATAGTTGTAGGCAGACCATTACACAGCTTCGGGGCCCTGTAACTAAAAGCTTGACCTCCCACTGTTACGTTATTAATTCTTGGAATCATAAGCAGACTGGCATCTTATGATCTTAATGTGCATTCAGGTTTAAGTTCAGATAAGTAAGCTGGATCTTGGGCATTTAAGGCTTTATATGTTAAAAGAAGGATTTTGAAATCTGCCATAAACTTCAATGGAAACCATTGTAAGAGTATAAGAACTGGTGCTATGTGTTCATATTTTCTTCTTCTTGTAATAACTATTGCAGCAGCATTTTGAAGTCCTTGAAAGCTGTATAATGCATAATTTGAACATCCAGTGAACACCACATTGCAGTAATCAGTTCTACTAGTAATAAATGCATGAATTAGTTTCTTATTATCTTAATTTCCCAATATTTTTAAGATGGACAGTTTTGTAATGTGCCCTTTAAGTGACATGCTAGGGTCAAAGATAACGCTTAGATTCTAGGCTGATTCAGTAAAACAAATAGTGATTTCAACTGAGTTAAATAATGACAAAATATTGCTGTGCTCAGCATCACTCCCTCCAATAATTAACGTCTGTTTTATCTGTATTCAAAGAAAGTAGTTCTCAACTATCCACTCCTTTAACTCACTAACACATCTAATTAAGGAAACATCAGAAAAATGTTATTTGCTCTAAAAGAAAGGTATAACTGGATGTCATTTGTGTACCAGTGAAAATTAACATTAACAAATTATCAGTTTTCTATTGATAAATCCCAATGGAAGCATGGAAAGTGAAACAAATAAAGGACCAAAGTACTGTGCCCCGTGGGACAGCATATCCCACCTCTGTGTATAATAATGGAGTACTGTCTGCACATTTCTGTATGTACAGGAATCGATTTGATAAATAAGAACTAAACAAGACAAGGACATTGCCTGTAATTCCAATGTCAGTTTCCAGTCTTCTTCTCCTTTTGGCTACTCCCGTTAGGGGTCGCCACAGTGGATCATCTTCTTCCATACCTTTCTGTCCTCTGCATCTTGTTGTGTTACACCCATCACCTGCATGTCATCTCTCACCACATTCATGTCAGTTTCCAGTCAGTGTAGTAAAATAGAATGGCCAATGCTGTCAAACGCAGCACTTAAACCTAACAACATAATTACAGTGGCATTTCCTTCATCAGAGGATATCAGAATCTCATGTACAATATATATGTTAGTGGCGTTTCTGTTCTATGACCAGTGCAGAAGTCTGATTGAAATTTTTCAGATAACTTGTGATGTGTAAGGTGAGACAGAAGCTGATTTGCAACTACTTTTGCAAAGAGAGAAAGGGTAAATTTAAAATGGGTCTATAATTATGAAGTATAGGTCTAGGTCTGACTTTTTAAGTAAAGGTTTGATAACTGAAACTTTTAATGCATCAGAAATGTTGATAATGCTAATAATAAGTGATTAAAATTTCTAAAATGCTGAATGCAAGACAAGACACAGTTTGCAAAACTAATATGAGATTTGCACTGTGATGCTGATATGTGGGATCTTATATTTTCAATTTTCAGAAAGTCTGCACTGCTAATGCCTGTTGATATTTTGCACTGCTATTTTAAATTCACATTTAATCGCACTGTTCTAAACAGTACACAAAGATTATTATTATTGTCATCTATTATTTTAGAATAGTAGTCTGTGCAGCCAATAAAGAGAGTGTTTTTATTTTTTAAATACTCTCTGTCCATGCAGTTCGAAAGACCTGACGCTATGTTGTTCTCCATTTGCGCTCCAGTTTTCAACACTCTAATTTAAGGGCTCTCATTAAACCAGGGTGAGTTTCTATGTTCTTTGATCACTTTTGTTTTAAGGGTAACCAGTGTGTCCAAAACAACTCTCAAGGTTATATTATATTTTGATATTAGCTAATCTAAATTGTTTTCCACGATTACACTTGATCTACTCAAAGTATCTATACATTTTGAAGCAGAATTACAATCTAGATATGTTACTGTCTTTGTTTTAATCTGTGAAAATATTGGTAGGGGCAGAACCAAATGAAATGCAATTATGTACTGATCGGAAATAACTTCATTTAAATGGAGTAATATTTACATCTTGAATTTTCAACTCTGTGAGTTATAATTAAATCTGTGTGGTTTATGATTATGAAAATCTGACAAAGTCCTAATGAACTTAACAAATAAGAAAATAATTTACTAAAAGTCACCTTGCAGTGGGCTGGTGCCCTGCCCAGGGTTTGTTTCCTGCCTTGCGCCCTGTGTTGGCTGGGATTGGCTCCAGCAGACCCCGTGACCCTGTAGTTAGGATATAGTGGGTTGGATAATAGATGGATGGATGGATTCACTAACAGTGTCAGTTTCCACATCAGTGTGTATATTTAAATTCCCCATCAACTGTACACAATCATAATTTATAGCCAAATCATATAAAAAGCTGTCAAATTCAGTCATGAACAATGAATATATACCTGGTGGTCTGTAGACTGGGGCAGCATGGTGGTGCAGTGTGTAGCGCTGTTGCCTTGCAGTTAGGAGACCCAGGTTCGCTTCCTGGATCTTCCCTGCATGGAGTTTGCATGTTCTCCCTGTGTCTGTGTGGGTTTCCTCTGGGTCTTCCGGTTTCCTCCCACAGTCCAAAGACATGCAGGTTAGGTGCACTGGTGATTCTAAATTGTCCCTAGTGTGTGCTTGATAGATAGATAGCTACTTTATTAATCCCAAGGGGAAATTCTGTGTGTGTGTGCCCTGCGGTGGGCTGGCACCCTGCCTGGGGTTTGTTTCCTGCCTTGCGCCCTGTGTTGGCTGGAATTGGCTCCAGCAGACCCCCGTGACCCTGTAGTTAGGATATAGCGGGTTGGATAATGAATGGATGGATGGGTCTGTAGACTAACACTACAATTCTGCTGGAATCTGTTTTAATAGTTAAAATGAGAGCCTTGAAGGATGTGAATTTGCCTACATTTTAGAGCAGCTTGCATTTTGTTACTATGAATTATTCCAAGGTTATCTCCTCGACCAGTGTCTCTAGATTTATGAAGGACTGTGTTTTTGCCTCTGCTAGGGGAACAGTGTCAGATTTACTAAGTCAGATTTCAGTGGGAAGACACAAATCAGATTTTGTGGTTAATATAATATAATTTACCAAAGCAACTTTACTTCCAAGAGAATGAATGTTTAATAAGCAGCATTTGAAACTGCATAGATATTTCTGAAATGGTATTATATTTTTTGTTTTAATATAAATTAAGTTACTATTACAGGTGCCCCGGTTGAAGATCTGGTTTTATCTCTTTGTCTAATTATACACCTTATTCTTTGGTTATCAAGTAATTTAAAGTCTGCATTAAGACTAAATTTATAAGATGTCCAAAACAGGGATTATTGGTTACAGCTACAGGATAGTAACAGGTGGGATAAATAAGAGCCTGTAATTTAAGATCAGTTTGATGGTTCTCCGATCAGTCAGCCAGACAGTTCTGCTGCCATATATTGGAATAAAACAAAAGCTCTCTTCCAGTTAAGATGAAGACCAGAAAACCAGCCCTTTCCCAAAAATCAGCCCAATTGTTCACAAAGGCTAGTTTTTATTGCACACCAGGGACCTCATGTATAAACCGTGCGTACACTCAGAAATGTTGCAGTAAAACGTTTCCACATTCAAATTGCGATGTGTAAAACCTATACTTGACGTAAAGCCACGCACATTTCCATGGTAGCTCATACCCTGTCGTACACAAGTTCTCCGCTCGGTTTTACAGACTGGCAGCACCCAGCGTCAAAGTAGTGCTACTGTCTCTGTGTGGTTTATCTTTCTTTTTCAGATCCACATTACTGATGCAGCTTAAATACACTGAAATTAGCCGCATATTGTTTATTAGTTTAATGTATCTGATTGTAATTAACCAGTAACAATATAATGGTCCACAGAATGGTCAAACTATTCTACATACCATAGCTGCTTTAGCGTTGTTACTGTCACTGCATCTTCTTCTTGTTCTTTCAGCTGCTTCCGTTAGGGGTTGCCACAGCGGATCATCTTTTTCATATTACTGTACTGCACCACTCGGAGCAGCTGAGTGGAAAGAGAATTATCGGTATACAGCATCAAGCACTTGCTGCCTCAGCCATGCTTCCTATTTGAACTGCTTCTCACACGGCAAATGCTTCAAAACCTTTCCTGTACGGACCTCGCGGTTCAGAAAGAGTTTCATCCCAAGAGCTCTAAATGCACTCTATCACTCCATCAAGTGCTCCATGTAGAACTGTTTGTAATTATTTGTACAATCACCTCACTGTAAACTTGCATTACAGTTATAATATTGCACAACTTGAGCCATTTTATAAAGCGCGTATTTACATATGATGACAATATCATTTTTAAGATGAAATGCAGCAAAATCTGTTTATTATATTATACAGATAAAACTTTAACTTCATTTAAATAATTTATATTGTTAATAATTAAAGGACACGGTGTTGCTACGCTAGCAAGGATCTGGCGCTCCATTTACAGATTGTTCCTGCCTCGCACTGTATGCTTCACTGGGACTGGTGTGAAGGATAGAATAATTAAGCATGTACTACGAAGATATTTCAATGTTCCTTAAAAGTTTTGAAGAATCTGCATTATAAGCTTACAGATGGCTTAACGTCTATTACAGAGCTGATTGTGTGGCGGTTGGTTACTTGGAGAAAGAAAAGGAAGGACAGGAATTGGGGGCTAGTACATTTGAAAAAGACAGTACTGCTGCAGTAAATTATTTCATCGAAGGTCGTGCACAATCACTGCGCCACCATGTTCCCATGTTTAACAACATGCTTTAACTCCTATCATCATGAAAATTATATCAAGTATACATCTCAGTATTTTAATTTTTCAGAGAGCTGTAATATTATGAATGTAATGGATTCTGTGTCCTGTCGGAGGAAGACAAAGCACGGAAGCACATAGTGATTCACACACACGCAGCACATAGAAGATTAAATACAAAACAAAGCATTTAATGTACTACTTTATTTACGATGGGATTTGAGAAACTAGTAAATTAAACGATTTTAAGATGAAGTTTATGATGTTCTACTTTAATGACAAAATAAACAATGTAATTAAAGTGGAAATTTCGAGATTAAAGTTGACATTTCGTGCTTTTTTTTCCCACTGTGTGCCTATTTTTTTTCTCTGTACAGTAATAAGCTTTCATATGAAACTCAGACGGTGAGCAACGACTCTGCTCTTCATGGCGAATTTGATATCTGACAACTTCATTTTTTATTTCAGGCACTGTGCGACTTTGTGAACTTGAGCTTTCGAGTTTCTCCGACATGCTATGTCACTCGATCAGCTTCCTTTTCTTGTTTATACCATTGTTTAAACCAACAAATTGTACATTTTTCCTTGCCTCCACTTGGTATTCGCTGAAATCGTTCCATTTTTCCTCGTGGTTTTGCCATTGTCTTTTCACAGAACACTGAGCTTAAGGGCTATTTATATTGATTTACATATTCAAAGAGGCATAATTCTGGGAAGAGATGGGGCGGGAGAGCAGGCGCGTACACGTGCGTTAATTTCCACGCTGACCGGGATTTATGTAGCGGAAGAACGTGGAAGTTGACGAACGCACAGATTTATGCATCTGTATTTTTTTGTGCGTAAGTACATTTCCGCTTATGTCATGTTGTAGTGCGAATTCTACGCACAGCATTATGCATGAGGCCCCAGGTTTCTAGCCAGTAGTGAAGGGAATCTGCTATAAATCACATTCCCTCTATATAATCTTGTCAAGGGCCAGACACAGTTAAATTCTGATATTTTTTTTTTTGCTTTGGTGCATAGAGAGATGAAGTTCCTCTTTAATATCTCAGATTGCTGTAAATAAATATAGTTAGTGCAGACATATAGCAATCATCGCTGGCCAGAAGATCCAATTTAGCCACTCTGTCAGACACTTTTTCCCCTGGGAGGCATTTAACACTAACTGCTGGTTTAACATAGTATGCAATTCTAATATTTGACACTATGGAATCACAAATTATCAGCACTATATTGTTCCCAGAATCCACAAGAGTGGTGCAGAGTGCTGATAATCTGTTTTGGATCCAAACTGGTGATCTGGGTGCCAAGGGACTAAATTTTGGTTTTTTAGACCCCATTTCACTGTTACTCACTTTTCCCTGTGGCTAAATTGGTGCTGCTGGTTTCGGCCACACACTGACTGTAGTAGGACCTGGAGAGACTGAAGCCAAGTCAATTCAATTATCAGTTCGTCTAATTGCTATCAAGTTCCTAATGCAGTCCTCCAATTCACATATTTTCCCAACTCTAAAATAACTAAACACTTTTGGCAGGTGAAGCTGCCTATATTATCAGCTGGAAAATCTGAACTGTACATGCTTCCATACACACAACATATAAACACATCCTTGACAGGCAGAGAAAAGATGCAGCTTATGTTTAGGACAGAGTTTATCTTTATCCCTTTCTGAAGGGATGCTTTGGTGCTTTCTACGTTCAGCAGAATCACTAGGAGACCGTCGACTGGGTGATGAACTTCACGCTGTTGGTTACTTCCTTTTGTTGGATATCGGCTTTACTCCAGTTGAATTTTACTGATGGATTTGAATAGTTTTTAGTTATTCTTTTATGGTGCTTGTACAATGCACGCAATGCATGTGTGAGACACCACTCATGTTCTCTCCCATGCTTCTGCTTGCCAAAGCTACACAGGAAACAATATTGTTAATGTCCTGGAATGGCAGTTAAGGTCCAAAACTCAGTCCAGTTAAGAATTTTTGGCTGGACATGGCTGTTCAATCACAACCTCCTCTGACAGAGCTTGAGCAGTTTTGTTAACTAGCGAAGGACATAATTAAAAGAAAACTGAGTGCCATTATGAATAATGCTGCACTTCCTCTCTCTGACACACTAACACCGAGGACTTTCAGCTAATTAATTATTTAGCAGAAATGTGTCAAGAAATGCTACTAGGGCTCCTTCATATCTATAGAAATATGCCTGATAATGCCTCACTGGGTCTGTGACTGCCAACTCAGATGTTTTCCTTCTTTTTAATTTTCTTCCCATTTAGTCATTCTGGTGTGTGTGTTAAGTCCTTAGTGCGTATCTATCTATCTATCTATCTATCTATCTATCTATCTATCTATCTAT